>BPLS01000182.1:625215-642407 GCA_019656275.1 Rhododendron kiyosumense
TGCCCTTTAACAAATTTTTTTCTTCTAGTTTTCAATTATCAATTTTTCTCGATGAGACAACAAAAAACATAAATTGTAACAGGGATTACATTCGGAAGAATTTTAAACAATGCAAAAACAAGAAAAAATAAGCTTGAAATCAAGGCTTATTTTCGTACTTTTTTCAATTGTTGAACTTACTCTAGGGGAAGGGAAAGTAGCATCGCACCTAAAGCACCCTTATGGGACTTGAACCCCGGCCTTCCACTAAGGTAGCCTTTGGGCCAAGACCGGCCTAATGTATTTAGGGGCCCTAGGCCGTATCATTAAGTGGAACCCTATGGCTTAATTAAATAATGGATAGTTTGTTTATATATAATTTTAGTCCAAATTGAACAAAGAACTTGCTTTGGTTCAATACTTGACAACTCCAAATTTTCACAAAGGCATCACTTTTTGACAAAAATATACACACTCAAAAAATATGTTGGGAGGAGGAATTGAGCTCGGCCACACAATGTGTTAAAGGTTTCTTGTCCACTAAACCAACTACAATATTTACACTAAAACAAAATTAGTTTTTTTCTTCTTCTGATATTACTGATCGAGATGGACTAGAAACTAAAACAACTAGATCCAAAAAAAAAAAAAAAAAACCAACAAAAAGTCCCACACTACACTCTGGTTGGCCTCTGCTTATCACCGGCGTTCCTAGGCCTCTTGTAGGCTTTTATCTTCTGGCTGTAGCATAATAGTTGTGGATTTTGTGTCTTGAGGATCAGTACATTGTGTTCTGTTTCTTATGCTCTAGTTTGGTCTTCGCTCGTCGCTGGCATGTCTTCATTATTGTAACGGCGACATGACAGTTGTACTTTTCTTATTCTTATTAATGCATTTCTTGCTCTTCAAAAAAAAAAAAAAAAAAGAGCCCCCAAAAAGCTAAAAAGTAAATACTCCAAACGTTTACCATAGATTGTCTATTTAGAACCGGAATGCTACTTGCACAGATTGTTTGTGCACAATTTGCGCACAAATGGATTAGCGGGCCACACTTCAGGGTTTCCACAAACGATCCAACCGTTCATTAATTTTAAAAGATAATTTTTTGGTATTAGGTTTTTTCTTTTGATTTCTCTGATCAAGATGGATTAGAGAGTAGTAAAACAAATTGATCTTTTCTTTTAGGATCGGCAAAACGTATAAATCCATTAAGAAGGAATATAAACATCAGATTCTAGGATAACACGCAGCTCAGCCGGGATCAAGGATTCTCCGTCATTTTTATGTGCCTCTTTTTTTTTTGGCATTCGTTAAATCTAATTTACTCTATTCTAGTATATTTGGAGAGAGAAATGAGTGTTTATAGAAATCGAACTATATCCATGTGCATAAGGGTATAAAGGAGACATCAATTACACTCTATTCCACTTGCTATATGTGCCAATTCGCACACACGCTTTTGTATAAGTTACTTATAGGTCACAATTGATCTTATGAAAAAGAAGAAGATTGAATGTAACCCAAGGGATTGGCCAAGTGGTCTTGGCCTGAGACTTATGCGTTTGTTTCATTCAGAGGTCTCATATTCGATTTTTCTTGCCAACAGCTTTTAGAGTCACCTCACCCTTGTGCGTAAGCGAGTGAAATGACTGTGGAAGGAGTTATAGGAATTAGTCCGAGGTCCACGTAAGTTTGTCCGAAACACCCTGCATTATCCAAAAGAAAAAAAAGAAGATCGAATGTCAACTCTCGTAGCCATCATACATCAAAAGAGGGTGAGAACTGAGAAGTCACAATCTCGGTTGTTGACTTTTCGGTCACCAACGTTCACATCTATGAATGAGTCCAGTGGTAACAGATGTCCCAGGAATCCCAGGAAATGCTGTGGAGCATCTTCCTCAACAGGGGTGCAGAGCGGTCGATTCAGTCGCTTATTTTGGCAATCGACGGCTCAGATCTTAATTGAGTAATGAACGGTTTAGATTTGTATGCAATTTGTATGTGCTTAAATTTGTTCCGAGTCGTCCGTGCTGAGATGAACGGCCAGATCGAATCTTCTGCATCCGTTCTGTGGGGAGCTGCTTAGCAGCATCATCCCCGGGTGATGTCTGTGTTTGGGATTTTTTTTTCAAGTTAGGTCTTTTTATTTCTTAACAAAAAAAAAAAAAACACGTACAACAACGTGGATTACATTTGTAAGAATTTTAAACATTACAAAAAATAAGACAAAATACAAGCTTTAGACAAGGGCTTATTTTGGTACTTAGTACTAGTAAACTACTTTTCGGGGATTAATTTTTTCGTTATGATTTCTCTGATCAAGATGTGTTAGAAACTAAAAACAAATTATTCCATACACAAATAAGATTAAAAAAAACACCAACAAAAAGCCCAAAAAAGGCTGAAAACTAAAGAGATACCAAACGTATACCACGATAAATAAATAAAAACTAAAAACCAAACCAGTAAATCAAATATAATTTCCCACCTCAAATCAATTATTCATTTAATTTCAGAACGCAAAACAGTACTCCGTCATTTATCATCAATTCCTTATTGCCACTAAAAATCTGAAAATTAACTAAATACTCCAAACGTTTACCACAATAAATAAAATAAAAAAAAAACCAAAAAGCTAAACCCATAAATCAAATATTTATTTTTCCCACCTTATAAATCAACAAAACTCATTTTATTTCATAAAGCAAAATAAATAATACTCCGCCCCATTTATCATCAAAATTATTTCTTGCCACTACTCTCCCCACTACCCTTCTTCTCCAACTTGTCTTTCTTCACTTCCAAACCCTTTGCCCGCGTTTCGAATTTCTTCACCAGCGGCGCCGCCTCCGGGAGGTTCGTCTTTACCAGTTCCTTAATTCCTACGGCCCATGCCTTGTTGACCTTACTCCCGTCCGCCGCACTCTTTATTTTGAAATTCTTATCCGGTAGCTCCATGGTACAAGGGTACTTTTTCTTTCAGCGAATTGTCTATATTTGTATACTTTTCCGATACCTTTCCGGCGATGTTTATATAGCTACATAGACGATAACTATATATATAGGATGCATGCATGATAGAGGCGGTGGGTTTCTGATAATTGAAGTTATTGATTGATTTCTTTTCGATACGAAATACTCCTAGATTTTGATTCTTGCTAAATCGAGAAGAACAATAGAAGGAATGCCGATCAAAGAAAATGAAACAAGAATGGAAACTGATGACTTGTGAGAAGGAAAGAATAAAATACTAACGAAAGTAAAAGATTTGACTCGAGATAGATATGGAAATGAATACAATTAGAAATTAGGCTCTCTTCTGCTTATTTTTCGTCTTACGAGACTAGTTATTCTCTTACAATGTATTACCTTTAATTTAAAAATAAATACTTTATTTCCCTTAGCGGAAGGGGAGCTTAGAACCATGCCGAAACAAGCGGCACAAATTAAGTAGGAAATACTAGATTCCTGTTAATGCGATTGAGGACATCAATAAAAGAAATTTGAAAAAGGAAAAAAGAAAATTCACTAACAGAAATGAAAGATTTGATTTGACCTACATATGGAACTAAAAACTACTATTTTTTTTTTTTGTCAAGCGGAAATTCAAATATATTAAACCAGAGCAAGAACAAGCATCAGAAGTATTTGTCATGCATAATATCCACCCAAAGATTCCCCTCCTTATTAGACAGATTCTAGCCCAGTTTAAAAAGCAGGGCGAGATTTTCATCTCTCCCTTTTTTTTATCCCCAAACCAGCATTATCCTTACCTTTGCAGACTTTGTTCCAATTGACAAGATGGATTCTTTTTTCGTCCGGCGTGTCTCCCCACAAAAAATTTCTATGAATGACGATCAATTTTTTCACACACACACTAGAACGAATTTTCATGGTTTGCATAGCGTAACTAGGGATAGGTGAAGCAGAGGATTGAATTAAAGTAGCTCTGCCAGCCAACATAAGAGTATTGGATTTCCAGCAAGAAACTCTCTTTTGGATTTTTTTCCAAAATGTGGTTGAAGTGATCTTTAGAAACTCTTTTATGCAGGAGGGGAATGACCAAGTATTTGCCCAAGTCATTAGTGAGGGGAATGCCGCTTGTAGCACTCAATCTTCGGCTTTATTTCTAGAAACATTTGGGGAAACGTTGAGCTTGGATTTAGCAAGACTAATGGTTTGGCCAGACATACAGCAGAACTCATTCATTACTCCCATCATAGTATTACAAGTAGTAAGGCTATCTTGCCCAAAAAGAATCAGATCATCAGCAAAGAATAAGTGAATAAGCAGGTTAGTGTAGGCTTTGATCTCTTTCCATTTCCCTTCCTCGCCTTTTGGTTTATAAGGATAGACAAATGCTCCATACAAAGAACAAAGAGGTAGGGGGAAAGAGGATCACCTTGTCTTAGACCGCGACCTAGGGAGTATTCCTCAAGAGTTTCTCCATTCCAAAGAATAGAAGTAGAAACAGCAGTAACACAGCTCATGATCAAAGCAGCCCAAGAAGGGTTAAGGTTGAAGAAAATGACGGTATCAAGCAAGAATTTCCAAGACACCTTATCATAAGCATTCTCGAGATCAATTTTAAAGAGCATACCACGTCTTTTACCTTTTTTAGATCTAAAAGTATGCAGAATTTCTTGGGTGACAATAATATTGTCATTAGTTGATCTCCCAGGAATGAAGCTGCTCTGAAAGGGGCTAATAATCTTAAGGAGCAGGCGTCTACGTCTAGCAACGATAATTTTGGTGATAATCTTGTACCCAACATTGCAAAGACTTATTGGTCTGAATTGATTCATAGAGGTAGGTTTATCAACCTTAGGAATAAGGGCAATTAGAGTTCTGTTAATCTCCTTAGGGACGGCGTTCATAGTGAAGCAATTTTTGACAAATTTGCAGACTTCATCTCCCACAATATTTCAGTACTTATGGTAGAAAATAGCTTGAATACCATCAGGGCCAGGGGCATTATAAGGATTAATGTTTTTCACAGTATTCCAAATTTCATCTGAGGTTACAGGGTTATAAAGTCTTCTGTTATCCTCACTAGATAAACAAGCATGAGTATTAACACACAAACAGATACCAGCATTCGAATTAGTCTCCCTGAAAAGATCCTCAAAATAATTGTGCACTAAGGCTCCATTTGTTTCGATGTAAAATGTTTTACAATGTAAAATATTTTTTCAGACAACAAACTTCAAATTTTTATTTTTCGGTGTTTGGTTGGCCCTTGAAAATATTTTCAGAAATTAACAAAATAGTGTAAAGGGAGAGAAGGGGATTTAAATGATAGAGAGATATGAGATTATTGGAATTGAATGTGAGTTAGGACTCACGATGGAGAAAACTGAGCAATGAGAATTGCAGTAGAAAGTAGTGGGTTCATTTCGGAAAATAACTTATTGAAGATTTAAGGGTAAGTCATTTTCATCTACTTGATGAAAAATGTTTTACTTGTAAAATGTTTTCCTCATTTTTTACACAACCAAACACCGGAAAATAGGTAAAATATTTTATCGGAAAATATTTTACGTCCAAACAAACGGAGCCTAAATCTTTAATAATAAGAGGATCATCAATCCAGATATTATTACTATCTTTGTTTCTCCTTTATTGTGCCAAAAAAAAGTGTTGCATAAATTGAAGTTTTCTAAACCAAGTTAATTACTACAATCAAATTTCCATGAATTATATTATGAGGGTTGTTCTTCGAGTAGTGAATATATATTTGTATATTTTTTTTCCTAACTTTATCATGTTATATAGTGAAATATATATTTGTATATTTTTGCAGTAACTTTCTGGCTATATTATATAGTTAGAGAACTATATAACATGATAAAGTTATTAATTTCTTTAGGAATATGATATATGTAGGAGGTCTCGTTTTACTAACTAAAATAAGTACTTATTTTTTAAAAAAATTAAAAGTAATGTATTGTGAGAGAATGATCTGTCTTGTAAAACAGAAAATAAGTACTTAAAAAATAAGAATCTCATCGGAACGGGGCCGAATTAAATTTTAATTTCGTGCCACTTGGTTTGGCATGTGTCTAGCACCTAGTACTATTAATTTCCATCCAAAGGTTAATGCAAATCTTTTAATTTCGTTAGTGTTTTTATTTTTTCTTTCTCAGTAGTCTTTATTTCCATACGCATGTTAATTCAGATCTTTATGGTTTTAATTTGATGGAAACTTTACTGTGGTAATACTTGGTTTTGTAAACTTTAATTTTGTGCCACTTGTTTTTATTTTGGCATGTTTAATTTTATTACCTAAAGTTCTTTATTTTCTTAGGTAGGTCAATTCAAATATTTTATTTTGGTTTGTGTTTTATTTTTTCTTTCTTTGTTTCTCCTTTAGTTTTCCTTGGGTAACAAGAACCTATTAGTATTCCCTAGTTGAGAAAAAATAAAATCTATTTAGTGTTTTCCTTTAGTATTTTTTTTTTGGGCCGATTGAAAAAACAAGAATCTATTATTCTCTAGTTGAGTAAGGGTTGAGGTCCACTCTCCAACCAACCGGTAAAATATGTTAGCCTATAAAATAATAGTGTCACAATCCAAACCTGAGGGTGAGAATCTGTGACCGACCAATGACTTTAGATCACCCCAGGCCTTATCTAGCTCCTAATTAATTATAGTAATTTTTTCCCCCTAAATTATAATCCATTGAAAAGTGGAAGCATAAATTTAATCAAAATACATCAAAACTTAACTTACACCCACACTCACATGAGATGTGGGTCAAACAAATACTAGACTCTATAGTGTGTGGGACCCACCTTTTATGTGAGTGTGTGTTTGAGTGTGGTGCTTGCAAAATAGATTCATATATCCATCCTTTTATATTGATATATATTTAATAAACACAATTGGAAAATACTATTTCATAAAACTTATGTAACCGGAATATATTCATAAAGTTCACAAGCTAACACGAGTACGAATTACGATAGCCCGTACTAGAACCTATTAGGATTATAATTCACTCTACTATTAACAAATGATTTATCATATCAAGTAAAATCTCCCTTTTCTATGTATCATATTAACATGTGGTATGGACTTAAGACTTAGGTATTTGCTTTATCCTAAAGTCTCAGATTTGATTTTTTTTGCTAACAACTCTTGAGCCACCTCACCTCATCTATAAGCGTGTAAAACGGGGATGGGAGGGGTTGAAGAAATTACTCTGAGGAGTGCATAAGTTGACCCGAAACACCGTGTATTACCAAAAAAAAAATTCTCCCTTTTATTCCTAGTATAATGGAATAGTCAATAACCCAAAAGTTTAATTTGAAGTAAAAAATTGGAGTCAAACCTGAAGGCGGCCCACCCCACCCAAAACCCAGCCCAATTTACACCCAACCGGTTGTGACCTAATCATTGCTCAATCACAACAACCTTGGGCAGAAGCCCCAGCATTTACTTTCTCCAAGACATCCCGCGGTTGAGAGATTACTACTGCTATTATTCGATGTCATCGGGATACCGCCACATGATTTTTCAAGCTCGTTTTTCATGACACACTAACGGAGGTCTACACATTTTGGCTCTATTTTTTCTCAAAATTTTGCTCATATTTGTTGAATTTTTGTTAGATTCGCATTATATTTTTTTGAACTAATCACTAAATGAGAGGATGAAAAAAAAAAGTTAATTAAAGACAAAAACCCCATACAGTTTGTATTTTTTTATTCAATATCGTCTTATATGAATTTTTCTAATTTCAGTCCTAATTTTTCTTTTACCTTTCTTGATTTCTTCCGTTGAAACCAATTACTAGGGTGGAAATTTATATCTAAAGTTAAAAATATAATTACAATAAATACAAATTACTGGAAAAATTAGGGAGAACGGAGCTGGATAAATGAAAATGCTAAGGTCACTGATGGCCAGAGCACTGATCGGAAATTGACGAGTACACAGGGCCCACCCTGTGTCCTGTACGAATAAGGTGCCGTTCTGCTTTCTTTTTAAACCTTCTTTTTTAAAAAGAAAGTAATTTCAAGCTCAAATATAATGGTTGTGTTTAGTTGGGAGTTGGTTTAGTTTAGTTTAGTTTTGGTAGTGGGTGGAGAGAGAAATAGAGTAATAATTGAAGATATGGGTAATGATTGGAGAGAGATAGAGAGATGAGAAAGTAATAATTGAAAAAAAGGACAATGATTGGAAAAAGAAGTAGTGTAATGATTAGAAACAAAATTAAAAGTAAAACTAAGTTAGAGTTCGTGAAATGAAAAATAATTTTTCAATTTTTTTTACACTATTTAAAAGATCTCAATGAGATCTATCAAATAAGGTTTATATTAGTAGTAAAATTATTTACGTAAACACATAATTTTTGAAATTGAAATTACATTTATTTTCTAAAATTTCTTTTTTTAGAAACCGAAACGAGCCTAATTGTGTGTGTGGCCAAAAAGGTGGCCCGGGTTATTTTGTGGTGGTGGTGCACAGGCAGTGAATAATTTTCCCCCGACCGTTTGGTTTCTGCTGCCACGTGTCACCCCACACCTATTCACTGACACTCGACCCCACACCACAGCTCACAAATCAAAACACCGCTTTCTCTCTCTCTCCCCTCTCTCTCTCCCATCGCCGTCCCCCATCGCAAGCACATTTTTTTTTTTTTTTTTGATAAACAAAAATCGCAAGCACATTCGTTCAGACCAATTACTGCGCACCCTCTGAAACACCGTTGCAGTCATTTTTACACTTCACTTCGTTGCTTGCAATCAACCATCGACGCATTCAACGCCGCTGGATCATCCGCCTCGTGATTCCCGACGGACCAGATTCCATGTACGCAGTCTTTTTATTCAGAAAATTCTATAGCTGACTTTTTGTTTATTGGGTTTCTTCGATTCCTATCTCCTCGTGAAATTTGATCGTAATGTCGTTTTTGTAGTGTTCGATTACGAACGATCGTCGAGATCTGAGGGAGCTGTTGAATCGAGAGGCATCAGCTGCTATGTCTGGTCCGCTGGATCGCTTTGCGAGGCCTTGTGAGTTCTTCTCTCTCTCCTCTGATATTGTTCCTTTTGGTGTGTTCTTGTTTTTATTTTGATAACCCAGTTGTCCGGGTCAACATTTTGCGAATCTTGAATACTACTAATTTTGGGACCCCAGTAATCTTGGGACCAATCCACCATCTACTAGCGGGGCACAATTAAAGCCGGTTGAAGTCCGGTATGGAGGTTTTGAATCTGAGACATCAAGAGGAACACTTGGGGTTGTTCTTGGTTCTTGTTTTCATTTTTCCCTCTTGGGGTTGTTCTTGGTTCTTGTTTTCATTTTGATAACTCCGGTGCCTGCACCTTGAGTAATCTTGACTAATCTTGGGACCCTTGAGTAATCTTGGGACCAATCCATCGTCTACTAGCGGGGCCCAATTAAAGCCGGTTGAAGTCCGGTATGGATGTTTTGAACCTGAGACCTGCAAACCCTAAGTCCCGGGCCTTGAACCAACCTCTTGGGGTTGTTCTTCTTATTGTTGTTGAGCTTGATTCTTTAGATTGGTTGTTTAGGGTTTTTGTTTGAGATGTTGGATTTATGTTTTTGAACTTTGGATTATTGTTTGATTTGGTTATTCATGCTCTCTATTAGCTCTCTCAGTAAATCTTCAAGAACATTTACTGATGTTTGGTTTGTAGCTTGAAGAAATTTTGAAGATTGAAGTCAACTGATTAGTTTTCTTCAAGTTTTTTGTTCGTTAGAGGGAAATTGATTTTCGCGCTCCACTTTTATTTGCAGGCGCTCCATTTTATGCATGAAGTTACTAGTAACTTCACGTTAAAAGTGGATCGTTTGGATACAAAAGTGGAGCGCCAAAATCAGCATCCTTGTTAGAGGAGTTATTTCTTAGGAATTATAAAGCTTTATGCTTGCCGCCGGAGCTTAGGGTATCGTTTTGGATTCCTTTCAGCAGGTCAATGCTGTGGGAACCACAATTACTGTGTTTCGGACATTCTTATGGTGTGTCTTTTTGTGGGTTTGGTCAGTTTTCTTAGGACATGACAACTTAGGCCATAAATTACAATTGTTTCTTGTGAGAGGATTTATTTCTGTAGGAATTATAAAGCTTTGTTTCTTGAAATCAGAGCCTTGTGTTTTTTCCCTTGGATTTTTTAGCTGGTCAATGCTGTTGGAACCACACTTACCGTGTTTTTTTTGACACATATGATATGTTTTGTGGTGTTGGTCAGTTATCGTATGATATGAGATTTTGGAGTTTGGGGTAACAGTAATGCTATTGTCAGGTGCACAATTTATATTGTTCCTATCCATTGCTTTGCCTTGTTTTGGGTCATTTTTATGCGATGGTAAGGAAACTGGGTCTATGTGCAATGTAAACGTAATGGGCTTGGTGCTATGGTGACATACAAGTTGGTGTCAACAATACATGCAGTGCAGTACATACAACTGGGTCTATGTCTTTCGAAAAATAGTTGGAGAACAGGGTGCTATTCGAGAAAATTTGATGCTAGTGAGGTTTTTCGTAGTGGTATCTGAATTAATTTTCTCTGTGTCAGGCTTTGAGGGGTCCTCTGCTAATGATGAAAGAAGAGAAAGAAAATCTGATTTTGAAAACTCGGAGGATGAAAGAAAGACGAGAATCGGTACACTGAAAAAGAAAGCGATCAATGCTTCAACAAAGTTCAAACATTCTCTCAGGAAAAAGAACGGTAGAAGAAAAAGTGATGGTAGAAGGATTAGCTCTGTTTCAATAGAGGATATTCGGGACTCTGATGAGCTACAGGCTGTTGATGAATTTAGGCAAACATTAATATTGGATGAATTGCTACCTGAAAAACATGATGACTATCATATGATGTTAAGGTACTCGATCCGTTATCTTTCTTCTCTTTCTCTACTACTTTCTTTTTTAAGTTAGAGCTATATGTTCTGGGTTTTCCTTTTTACACCAATTCAGCTTAGATCACTGGAACATTTGACCTGCAATAAGATAGTTTTGGCTATGATTAACTATGTTTAATAACGGATAAAAATTGCAGGTTCTTGAAAGCTAGGAAGTTTGATATAGAAAAGGCAAAGCACATGTGGGCTGATATGATTCATTGGAGGAAAGACTTTGGTACTGACACTATTATGGAGGTAATTACTTTGAACGCTGTTGAGGTGGTTGTGTGGCTCCCGATAGTGTTCTATTATCTTCGCTTCGAGTTTATAAGCTTTTACATTGTTTATCTTTTCATCAGGACTTTGAATATGAAGAGTTGAATGAAGTTTTGAAGTACTATCCACATGGTAATCACGGTGTGGATAAGGATGGGCGACCTGTCTATATTGAAAGATTGGGAAAAGTTGATCCCAACAAACTTATGCAAGTTACCACAATGGACCGGTATATTAAATATCATGTCAGGGAGTTTGAGAAACTCTTTGCGGTTAAGTTTCCAGCTTGTACCGTAGCTGCAAAAAGGCACATAGATTCAAACACAACAATCTTGGATGTTCAAGGCGTGGTATGTCCGGCCCCTTGTGTTTTTCTCAGTTGGAAAGTACTGGGTGGAATCTAAATATACTTGTTTGCTGTCAGGGTTTGAAAAACTTCACCAAGAGTGCACGTGATCTTATAACGCGACTTCAGAAGATTGATGGCGACAATTATCCTGAAGTAATCTCTTTTCTCTTCCTTGAAAATACTAAAATCCTACTGAAATACAGGAATTGACTACTGCCCTTAATTTAAGTTGGAACTTTAGATGTTGATCCTCTTTATTGCTGCAGACACTCCACCAAATGTTTATCATCAATGCTGGTCCTGGTTTTAGGCTGTTGTGGAATTCTGTAAAGTCTTTTCTAGATCCCAGAACAACTTCCAAAATTCACGTATGCGAATACTTTCATCCTTCCATTGTTTACACACTTTCTTAGTTACCATACAGCCATTTAAATTTCTGGTATCATTTACATTTTGGTTGGAATCTCCACTTAGGTTCTCGGATGCAAGTATCAGAACAAGTTGCTTGAGGTTATTGATGCCAGGTAGGGATTGTTTTACTAGTTTGACATGTTTTTTTTGGCTATCTCATACTCTGACATTGTCTTCTAATCGTCTGTATAGTTTTCCCCTTTTTCATTTCACAAAACGTATTGATGATTGTGGACCTTCGCAGTGAGTTGCCTGATTTCATGGGGGGTACCTGTACCTGTGCTGATCAAGGTGGTTGTCTTCGTTCTGATAAAGGGCCTTGGAAAAACCCAGAGATCTTGAAGGTCCGGTGCATTCCTTGGGATGTAAAACCTTTTGTTTTGTTTTTTCCTTTTTTTAATGGGGAAATATCCGCCTTACTTTAGGTTTTTTGTTCACAGATAGCACCTCTTTTGGTTTTTGCTGAAACAATTTCTTGTGTGGGCATCCTTTTGCAGATGGTTGTTAGTGGTGAAGCACGGCGTGCTAGACAAGTAGTTAAAATTCTGAATAGTGAGGGGAAGGTGGTTTATGCTAAGCCAAATTACCCAATGGTATGACATGCTACATTATTTGAAGTTGCTTGGACATTGCGGGTTTAGTGTATCTGCTTTCAGTTAAGATTTGCTACATTGTTGCTTTTGTTGTCCTATTTGAAGCAGTTTAAAAGTGGTGACACATCCACTGCCGAGTCTGGATCTGAACCTGAAGATATTGCCTCACCGAAAGCAACGAGGAATTATTCACATTTTCGGTTAACTCCTGTTCGTGAAGAAGTAAGTTCTTGACTTTCCTGCACGGTCACTACTCCTTCATTTGGGAAGTCTTAAAAGCCAGATTTTTTTCTGTCTTTGGTGAACTTTAATTTATCTTTCTGGTCAAAATGTTTTATTTATGCTAATATGATAGCCCTGTGAATATACAGGCTAAGGTTTTTGGGAAGGCAAGCTATGCTGGTAGCTTTTCAGGGTATGATGAATACGTTCCCATGGTTGATAAGGCTGTTGATGCAGGTTGGAAGCAAGCATCCTCTCAAAAGCCTTGTGCGTCCAGAGGTTAGCGAGTTCAATTTTTTGTTTTCTATCTTCCTAACCGTACCTGTCGGGATCCTCTTGAAACTTATTCTCCACTTCCTATTGATTTCGTTATTCACCATAAAATATTTTCTAGTTGTTTTATTTTCCACAACTAGTAGGTTCCAACTCTGCCACCCGTATCCTGCCCCGTTCCCAAATCCCAACATGTATCATGCATGTGGTTTTTGCCTTATTTTTGTAGTCACTTTGAGACCCCCTTTACTCTTGTCGTTTGGATTGATTATAAAGTAGCTTTCATGTTGCATACACCCTCCATCCTATTTTGGAAGTTCCAACTTTATAAGGAGACGTGTGGTTAATGCACTCACATTCAATTTAAAGGTGTAGAATTTCCACATCGCCCCTTTACAACCACCTTTTGAAGATCATTTGTAACGGGTTTTCGGAAACTTTAAAGTTTTATTTATTGACTTTTCAAAGTGGACAAACATTTTGGGACATCTCAAAATGGCATGATGAACAAACCAAATTGGATGTGGCGAAAAGACGAGAGCTTTTATGTTCAAAGTTGCAGCCGGAGAATTTTATACAAGGACTGCAGTCCCAAACTTCAAAATATTCTATAAGATGCTGCTGCTGTTTCTTGAGACTGATCTGGAATTGATATGGCACAATTGAGAATTGATTTCCAAATGTCAAATGCAGGGACACTTCCACTACTTGATGCTCAAAAGCCACCTGAAGGGTTTCAGGCTCGGATTTTGGCAATGTTCATGGCCTTCTTCATGACCCTTTTCACACTCTTCCATACAGTAGCAAGCCATTTGACCAAGAATCTTCCAAAAGACACTTCCTCTGACCACAACCAAAATATTGACGAACTCTCTCTAGATGCCGCACCGAAAGAAGAGTTCCGCCCACCTTCACCAATTCCAGGATTTGCACATGCCGAACTGCTCTCCTCTGTTCTGAGAAAACTGGGGGATCTTGAAGAAAAAGTTGACACTCTTCAAGCGAAGCCGTCTAAGATGCCTTATGAGAAAGAGGAGCTGCTGAATGCTGCTGTTTACCGCGTGGATGCCCTGGAAGCCGAGTTAATTGCTACGAAAAAGGTATAACCACTATAGTTTAGAATTTAGTACATGTATAAATGGTGTGATTTATCCATGGGGTAGTAGTTGGGTATCCATATATCTGGTGCATCAGAATGGGCAGGTTAGGTGATGAGAGGGCTTGCATGACAAATTAATGTGGCTCTTGTTGGTTCAAATTTCTGATTGACACGATATGCCGTAAACATAAGTTCCATGTTAAAATGGGAGTCAAATCAAGTAAAGAAAAAGGTTTTGTAAGTTACAATACATGGAAAATAAGTTGTCTGCCTTCTTTCGTAATGCTCTAAACTGCTGGTTGTGGCTCATTGCGAGGTTCATGGATAGTTCACTTTTTGATTGCGTGGTATACTTGAGACCATATTACTGAAAACAATACAGGCTTTGCAATGGCATTTCTTGCCTTCTACTTGCTGTATCGTTGTGCCTCTTATCTTTGTACCCTTCATCTTTCAAATGATGCTTGAGTTGATTATAGTTATGGTTTTCTCAAGCAGGCTCTGCATGAGGCTTTAATGAGGCAGGACGATCTGCTTGCTTACATAGACAGTCAAGCAGAAGCTAAGCTTCGGGTGAGTTTACACAAACTTTCTTCTTAAATTGCAGACAAAACGGACTATTACCATAGACCGAAAGAACTCCTCCCATTTCAAAATGAAAGAAGATTCATTCTTCTTTTCCATTTGAAAGGAAGGAATAAAAAAAATTGTTTTGTTTCAGGTGAAACGGTCAAAATGTTTGTCTCCTAGGAGACCAGACGAAGCCTTTGTGTAACCCTTCTATTGCAATGCTCCCAACGAAACTAAAACATACCGAAGCATGTCGAAATTTGAACCATTGATTTGTTTGGACACCCTATGGAAATACCCCTCTATGATATTTTCATTCTTTGCCAAATTCTTATCTTAAGTTACTCCGTTTATGTTTTCGGAACATTTCATTTCCTAGCTAACGGAAACAATACCAATATCTTGATCCCCATTTGAAATTCTTGCATGAGGTTCATGGCTGATGTGTCTTTCTCGATGCAGAAAAAGAAGCTTTTTTGCTGGTGAGAGATGTTGCCTGTGAAGGAGAGATGCTATGCAGCGAGGACATATGTTTTGGTCGCTAAGTGATGCTATGCTATGCAGCCTTAGTGTAACCCTTCTTTGCTTGCGTTCAAACACCCACCCACCCACCCACACACACACCATGTTAACCTAATAATTGGGCAATACGACTCTCTGTGGAAAGACTAAATACAATTCTCTGTGAAAATTTGTACATGGAGTTGGTTATACTCAACCTTTTGCGTTCTGAATATACATGCTTCTGGTTTCATTATTTTCCGGCAAAATAATGTCCTGAAATGTTTATGAACATAGAGCTTTTTAAATTTTCGGTTGGATGGGATTTTGATCCCATGTCTCAGAAATTGATAATGCAGGGACTTACCTTTACGGACCAAAACATTACGTATGAATCCATGCCAAACTGTATTTAGTGAAATTATGCAACTGTTGCAAAGGATGGCACGCATTAATTGAGAAATCCAGCAAAGTATACATTGGGGCTGAATATCACTTGCGCCACCAGTTCCAATATATCATATCGCAATTACACACGAATATATCCTCATACAATATAGCATCTGTAGCGTGATTATCTTTGAAGCAGAACAGACTGTCCAATCAGAAACCGAAAAAATTCTTTTTCTTCTTCTTCTTCTCAATGTAGGCCACTAGTTCTCCTTGTTGAACAAGAGCATCCTCAAGAACCTGGACAAGAAAAACAAGAATTAACATTTAAGTAAACTATACTTCTAGGATTTAGTTAATCCAGTAGCATTTTGTTGCATATGCCAACTACCTGAAGCAGATCTCACACCTCATTAACTTTATAAAACTCAGGTTAAATGAGAATTCCAATCGCGAATCACAATCTGCTTCGAATGATCTAGAAGTCCATTTAAACTTTGTCTATTTGTCGCAGCAATGCTATTTATTATAACCAATTTGTTAGCTGCCTAAAATCACCACATAGAACTCCAAGAAAAATAGATCAATACCTTCTTGGTTGCTGAAAGCTGTTGCTCCAACGCATCAACACGACTTAGAGCAGCATTGAGCATTTCCTTTTTCTCGGGAGGCATAACTGCAGGCTTGTTGCTGAGAACAATCACCTTCTCCTCCAGTTCACTCATGCGCTTCAAGATTGAAAAATAGTCTGCAGTGGAGATGGCGGGTGCCGGTAACTGGTAAGGCTGGGCCTGGGGTTTAATCATGGGATCAACATCGCCAAACATGGAACTAGAATAGAGGGTGGCATTGGTTAGCTTTCTTGGCATGTTGCGAGTCAAGCGGACCATGGTCACGAAGCCCATTGCAAGGGTCATGACCCCGGTGAAAATCTGGTTGCTTATTCCTTGAGAAGGCTTGCTAGCTTCATGCACTGTGAAACAGTCTACGATTTCAACGGAAAAAAAGAGAGGAAAAAACCGGTTATTATCCTACACTGGACAACAAGCTTAGGAAAAGAGAGAAGAGACAAACTAAAAGGAATTACGCCAACAAGATTCCAAATAGAAAAACTTCAATCGCTTCAATTCGTTTGGGGGGGGGGGGGGGATGTGGTGGAGAGGGAATATGTAAATCTAGTTAATAATCGGAATTGCCATGAATCATCTAAACGATCAAGAATTGGCAATTGGCACGGTAAATATGGAATATGCCGAAGCCTAAAGACTTCTTTGATTAATTGTTCATGTCAAATAAGTCGTGTATCGCTCCGACAAATACTAGAGCTGAAGCTGTAGTTAAAGCCCGTAGAAAAAGACCGAAATAACAGAAATATCACAAAGAATTACGACTAATTTAATGTCAGGTAATTAAAAAATCCAACAAAGGAATAGTCAAGTTATTTGAAATGTCAACAAAAAAATATCTTTAGATGAGTAAACCATTACAAGATCAGGTAAGTATCTATTTCACCAACCTTTTCGAAGTAAATACATTTAAAGTATAATTAGAATTAAATAGTAGATCCAAAGGATCAGGACATCAAAATCATATATATATATATATATAGAGAGAGAGAGAGAGAGAGAGAGAGAGAGAGAGAGAGAGAGAGAGA
>BPLS01000183.1:0-11939 GCA_019656275.1 Rhododendron kiyosumense
TATATATATATATATATATATAATTTTATTTACATAATAAAAATATTTATACACACATATATATAAATAAATATTTTTATTTTTATTTGTTTCATAAACGAGCCGAGCAAGCTGAGCTCGAGCTCTGTAAATACATCCCGAGCCGAGCTCGAGTCTTGCAGCTCATCACGAGCTCGAGCCAACTAAATTTTTGGCGAGCCGAGCTCGAGCACTCTAAAACTCAGCTCGGCTCGGCTCGGCTCGGCTCGGTTCGGTTCGTTTGCAGCCCTAGTTACACGGTCTTGGGTAGAACTCAACCCCGAAAGTTAGCTTATGAAGTGAGGGTGTACTAATGCTTATATACTTCATATTTATTTGGTACCCAAGCAAGTGGGACTTTGCTTCACACCATCCCTCACATGTAGCGTGCTCACTCGTCAACACCTGCCGCGTGCAGGCTAGAGACACGCACCCTACCCATCTCTGGTTTACCTGGCTCTGATACCAAGTTACACGGTCTTGGGTAGAACTCAACCCCAAAAGCTAGCTATGAAGTAAGGATGCCCTCATGCTTATCTACTTCATATTTCTTTGGTACTCAGGCGATGTGGGACTTCGCTTCATAGATACACCCTGCAATCCTACTTTTCCACCTTTACTATTCATTGGCCCTTCCTGTCCTGTGTTAAACACAGTAAAACATACGCAACCTTTTCCCCATCCTATATCATCTTGGTACATAGCTGAATATGTCATTTTTTCGGTTTTGTTTTGTTTTGTTTTGTTTTGCTTTCAGTACTTTGTAAGGGTGGCATTTCAAAATTTCCAGCAGGATGCGTGTGTGTGTGTGTGAACTTGTTTTGCGTTGACAGAAAAGCTTGTGCAGGTGGGGACCTGTTTATATGTTTAATGTCTTGCCATGAAGCTGTGTTCTGTGCTTATTATGGCTATGATCACATTGGGATATAATAGTGCAAAAAGATTTGATGGTTTGAAATTTGTTTGGTGACAACATTGTTGGTTACTTCTCTCAGTCCTCTCTACTCACCCCCAATCCTAACCCTCTTTCCTCTCGTCGATAACTTATTTGTTTCCGATGTAGATATTTTCAGTAGAGTTTTTAGTTTCTTGTGAGTACAGTAGTTGAGTTTTCGTATATTTTGTTGATGTAACTACAAAATCCAAGATATTCCACTCCCTCTTTGCTCACCATGTTTCCCAAATCAATACTCGAGAGAATTTGTCAAAGCCTTTTGTTTCAGCGAGGATTTGTTGTATTAAGGGTTTTAAGAGTAAGTTTTACTAGTTCAAAACTTGGACTAAACTTCAATTACTATTAGGCGGACAAGAGGTACTCTACAACTGCTAGATTGTGTATGATTTGATATGTCTTATGTGGTGTAGAGGCTTAAACACGTGCATTCAATGTGATTATTTTCTAAACAATTTTCGCTCAATTTAATTTGTCAAAAGAAAAATATATTGCTTAGAGATGATTTTGCAAAAATTCCCTTACCTGGCTTGATGGCATATTGGCATCATGGTTGCGGGTGTCATGGAGGTTAGTCATGTGAAGAAATTACATTTGAACTATTTATTTCTTAAACTTCAGTGAGTGCCCATAAAGAATGTATAAACTTACCCATGCGAAGTCCACAAACTCTATCCATTCTGATCAAGTACATCTGAATGATCTATTTTATGTAAAAAAAACTTGGATCAATTGGTTGAAGTTACAACTTTCCATTGTTACTTTTGGCTTCCTATAGCATGTTACAATCCCAACCTGGAAATAATGTTTGATGCGCCGATAGCTCCATTCACTATATGATTGGCCTTTTGATCATATGGAATGCCAAAGCCATTGTAACACGTTGTAATACATGACTGTGTTTGGCTTCTTGAATGATTCAACAGAAGTCTTTCAGTTTTAATAGCTCTTGCTTTCGTGGTATATAGATTTATTTGAATCTGTTGATAATTTTCGTCATACAAGGGTTTATCTGTGGGGAGAGCCAATGGAATTCAGAGCCTACGATGCAGCTTTAATGTGGGAAGTAGGGTGAACTTTCTTGGGAAGAGTACCCAGAGTATTCAAGTTAGCCGTAAATTGCAGAAACGTGGTGGACCCCTTCGTGCTAAGTGCCTTGCAGATAAAATTTTGGTGGCAAATAGAGGAGAAATTGCGGTTCGTGTGATTCGAACTGCTCATGAGATGGGAATACCCTGTGTTGCAGTTTACTCAACCATAGATAAGGATGCACTGCACGTGAAACTGGCTGATGAATCAGTCTGCATAGGTGAAGCTCCAAGCAATCAATCGTAAGTCGCACAAGTGGTTTGCAAGTTGTTAAACTCAAAAGGTTTTTTTGACTGTCGATAAATGTTCGTATTGTTTAGTAGAGGTTAACATTTCTGATTTATTGTATTAATTTTTCTTTAATACTTTTCCTAGCATGATGGTAGGTGGCAGTCATCTCTATTTTTATTGTCGTGATCCCTTTTCTTATGTAGTTGGGTTGTTAGTCTGCCCATATAGGTTGTTTTGTTGGTTGATTACACGCTTGTTGAGAATGTTGGGTTGCTTCTCACCCAAAAACTTTGACTAAAATGGTAGAATGTATTACATAACAGGAACAACGACCGGGAAAAATAATAACAGCCTATAGTATGTTGAGATTATTTGCAAAAAAAAGGAGCTGTTATATAATTATATTCTTTGCAATTTCCAAGTTCCCGGGGGCTAACTACTGGTCATCTAGAAAGAGGGGTTAAAGGTTGGATCTGCCAGAAGGGGTAATGTCGAAATGGTATCTTCTCATGTAGGCTGCACGGCTGTACTTGTGGGAGGAGTTGTGTTGGAATATGCATCATATCTACTTCCTAAATCTGAAATGAGTTAATGACCTCTATTGCAGTGTTAACTGCATGGTCTGAGTCTTCTAACGATAAAATCTTCGCCGGCAAAACTAATGTAAGATAAATCTGGCATCAATCACAAGGGACCTCATTCCAAAACCTTTCAAGAACTTTAATGTCTGATATTTCACAAGAATCAACAGAACACTTTGTCCATTTGACATGCTAAAGATGAGAGGATCCAAGAACTGTCATACTTTGGTCCACAGAGTATTGGAGTCTAGAACTCTTACTGACACTGACTCTTCATTTAGAAGGGCCATTGAAATTTAGCTCTGTAGTGTTGTTTCTCAGCATTGCTTTGGAAACAGTATCTTTTGTGGCTGAACTAACCTGTTTATACTGTTTCATCAATCTTTTACTCCAGTTGATTTCTAGTTCCCCAAGTAGTGGTAGTGTCTCTGCCTTGAGCTTAAATTTTTCTCTGGCCATTCTTGTGGAATAGATGTTTCGCAATGTACTAAGCAATGGCATGAAACATAGCAAATCCAGTTAAAAAACCTTAACAGTTTCTTGGAGTTCCTCTTTCACATGTGTTTTCCTTTTTGAGTAGAATATATAACATTAAATGGTCTACATATGTGAATATTTTTCTTCTACTTACAGGTATTTGGTGGTCCCAAATGTCCTTTCTGCTGCTACCAGTCGTGGCTGTACAATGTTGCATCCTGGATATGGCTTCCTTTCTGAGAATGCAGTTTTCGTTGCAATGTGCAGGGAGCATGGAATCAACTTTATTGGTCCGAATGTAAGGGCTTAAAAAAATGCTGAATTTTGTTTTAAGAAGTCAATATTATTTAACCATTAGTATCTGAAGTGGGTTGCTGGTGTCAATATTAAAGGTTCTGTATTTGAATTTAAAGCCTCTAACTCATGGAAAAAGCCGGCTTTAACTCCTGACCTTCTTTCTCATTGGCACCTAAGTGCCTGTTGCCATTGGGCCAAAGGACTCTTGGCTCATATTCAAAAATTCTTACTACTTGGATATGAACACAAGTCCTTTTATGTGGCAAAGTTGTTGAAATCTGGTTTTATGATTTTGCAGCCTGACAGTATACGCGTCATGGGTGACAAATCAACGGCCAGGGACACAATGAAGAATGCTGGTGTTCCAACTGTACCAGGCAGTGATGGGCTGGTGGAGGTATCTGTATTTTGGGCATTATGAGATGTAATAAAAACCAAATTTTCTGTTTCTTGATCTTCATGTTGGTAATTATTGTGATTGTAGAGCACAGAAGAAGCCTTTAGGCTTGCGAAGGAGATTGGCTTTCCGGTGATGATCAAGGTACTTTTTATTTGTAGAACTTAAATCTCCTATACATTATGATTTGGGAATGCAATCCAAGCTGATTAATATGTCTTGGTCAATGCTGTTCAAAAAAGAAAAAGAAAGTGTTGTTCAAAATAATATCTTGTTCAAAAGCAATCTGCATTTGTTCAAAATTTAATGGTGGCCTTACACAATTCTTATATTTGAGTATTCATCACCTTGGTAGCTTTTATTCTTGTAATGTAGCTGCAATAGAGCTTAATGAACTTAGCCATTTATCACTAGCACGCCCGATGCCACTTTGGGCAGTCATGAGTGTTGCTGCCTTTAGTCCATAGAAAAGCTCGGCAGCATTTTTAGGATGTCATTTTGTTGTCTTTGGATGAATATTGGTCAGGTCAAACCCTTCTGGTTCATTGTGTTTGGCAACCAGATGGTTTTGCAATAGTGATTAGTGGGAATTATACTGTCCGTCTTCAATGGAAGCACCAGGAGTTTTCGTCTGTGATTCTTCTTTCCTTTTCTTTTTCATCCTTTAGTTTGTTTATGCCCAAGCAATTCATGCTTGGTCCTTCAGTCACGCTGGTACAGATCATATCGTCTGCAGTTGAACAGATTTTATTGTGGAGAATAGACATTGATGGCTAAAATAGTAGTTCTAGGAGGCTTGGCATACATACTCATTTGAATGCCTTTGGGTGCTTGTTCAGCACAAATTTGTATGCTATCTGTCGGTTGGGCCATAGAGATGAACAAATCATTGTCTTTTCTGTTATTTTATTAACTGAGACATCATATGCGGGTTGGCCTGCAGAATTCTATGAAAGGTTGTGTCGGACCGCTTCTCCACCATCTCTCCTCAAACCAATTGGTGGTAGGAAGGGTTTCATTTAAGTCTTTTTATGGCATTCGACATCGCACCCGCAAGTCTGTTTTTAGGGCAGTCGCAGAGAGTGGCATTGTGTAACCAAATCCATAGGAGCACTCCGGGCCCAACAATCCCTCCCTCACGATGATGCTCCCACGACTCGAACCCATGACTTCCTGGCTCTGATACCACCTGTTGGACCGCTTTTCCACCATCTCTCCTAAAACCAATTGGTGGTAGGAAGGGTTTCAATTAAGTCTTTTTATGGCATTCGACATCGCACCTTCAAGTCTATTTTTAGAACGGTCGCAGGGAATGGCATTGTGTAACCAAATCCAGGGGGCACTTCTGGCCCAACTGGTTGAATCTTATGGAATGTCCAAACTCTCAAAATGCAGATATCCAAGAGGGTTTGATGTATTCTAGAACTTGCTATAATTGCCGTTGAATATTTTTCTGTCCTGTTTGATTGCGGGCTATAAATAGGTTTGATAACAATAGTGGTTGCAATTACTATTTTCGTACTCTATTCTCATTCCCCTCACTCTTCTATGACTGTACAATCAAGTGAACCATAGCAAGATATATTTCCATTGTTGCTCGGGTGATTGAGTGAATTATACTTTGCGTTTTGAAGGCAACAGCAGGTGGTGGAGGACGTGGAATGCGTCTTGCAAAAGAACCTGATGAGTTTGTGAAGTTGCTGCAGGTATTTCTCTTGATCGCAGTTCTCTTCCACCTTACTTATTTGCCCTTTTTTACGAAAGATTTCAGGGTTCTTTGCATGTGTGATCTGAGCTGTAGTGCAAAGAGTGTACAATTAATATCTTTCCTCTTTGGTCTGGTTTGTGTGACTTGAAATAGTAAAGGGATACATTATCACATGAGATAAGTAATTGTGAAGCTATTGAGTCTTCTCAATAAGTATTATATATTGGGCATGAACGGAATGCCACCCCCATACAAAATAGACGGCGGCACGAGAAAAGGACCTATGCACCAACAAATGTATCAAGATGTGTTGCAATAGATGACTTTGTATGTTGAATTCAAATTGGTTATGTCCACAGGCAGCTAAGAGTGAGGCTGCAGCTGCATTTGGAAATGATGGTGTTTATTTGGAGAAGTACATCCAAAATCCAAGGCACATTGAGTTTCAGGTAACTGTTTGTCTATTTTGGGTTTTATCCAAAAAAAAAAGGAATTATCTTGTGCCCCGCAATGGGTGACACACTTGATGGGGTATTACAGATGGCCGTAAAATTGTTCCTTCGAGTACATGATAAGATACATATTTATTATCCCTAGTGAGAGATTGAGCTATGTTATTGCATTATGATTTTGGATACTGTAACTCTACAGCAACACTGCAGCTAAGACGTATGAGAGAGGCGCAATTGTAGGCAACATGTTTGGACTGAAAAGTGCAAAACTTGATCATGTTTTGATCCATTGATTCGCATTTAGCATTTTGGTTTCTACAGGTTCTTGCGGACAAGTACGGTAATGTAGTTCACTTTGGAGAGCGTGATTGCAGTATTCAGGTATATTCAACTCCTTCATGTACCTCTTTATCTGCTACGTTTTCCAGTCAGAACATCATAATAACTTCCTCAACTCTTTGCACCACATACTAGTTAAGTGGGAGTTAGATACACTTTTTTTTTAAAGGAGATGATTAATTGTGGCTAAATTTTCATTTATTTTTTGGCATGTTGGAGTTTGGAACTAGGAGGCTTTGTTTCAGCTCAATCCACATTTGGAACTTGACTAGAAACATACGATTAGGGTCGGGAGGGGCCGCAGTTCAGATTTTCCACTTGACATATGGCAGTAGGACTCACTTTAAGAAGTCGACTGATAGGATAGGACTATTTATAGACATATAGGATTCCTAAGATGCTGCTTGGAGTTCAACAGGTGTAATATGCATGACTCAATCATACACTCTCAAACCAATTAATAAGTATAACTTAAGGCACATTTAATGGAAAAAGCTTGCAAATTTATCTGTTTGATTCTGCTGAAAACTATTTTGGACAGAAACAGCAACCATTGTGGAAACCCAAGCCAGGTGGCACTCAATAGGTGAGAAGAGGGGGCAAAACAGGGATAACAACGCAAGAAAGCCTGATTTGCGATAGAAAGCAACGGAACTATTAAAAAGAAACTTTACTCTAGTTCCCTTGATAAAACTCTCCACAAATTAACAATCAACAATATAATATAATCGTAATTCCTAAAAGATAGAAGCATTCTCTTTTCTCTTGCATGTGTTTGTTGTACATGCTTCTTTTTTCCCCCTCTGGTGTTCTTTCATTTGGACTCTCTTTCTCCTTTCTCATTCTTTGGATTAACAAAATAAGGGGAGAAAAAAGGAAGATGAGGCATTCTCCCTCGGCCTAGTTGAACTTATATCAACATCAAACATTCATAGCTGTTGAAATTATTAAGGAGGCCAACCTGCTAATTCTGATTTTGTTGAAACATGGGAACAAAGAATATTATTTCAAATTTGTGGAGGTGTTTCCTGCTCTTGTTGGAAGAATATTTTATTTACGTGACAAGTCATGTTGAAATAACTTGGTCATGCAGAGAAGGAATCAGAAGCTTCTGGAAGAAGCACCCTCACCTGCATTAACCCCAGAGTTGCGTAAAGCCATGGGTGATGCAGCAGTTTCAGCAGCAGCATCTATAGGATACATTGGTGTTGGAACTGTGGAGTTCCTTTTGGATGAGAGAGGTTCCTTTTATTTCATGGAAATGAATACTCGGATCCAGGTACAAGATGACGCTGCTTGTGTATATTACCTTGGCTGTGATTAACAGTTAATTGTGTTCACTGGTTCTCATGCTGGGCCAAAACATTTAGGTTGAGCATCCTGTGACCGAGATGATTTCCTCTGTTGACCTGATTGAAGAACAGATCCGTGTAGCAAGAGGGGAAAAACTTCGCTACAAACAGGTACTGAATGTGAGATACTAAAACTACTCAGGACAAAAAGCACAATGTACTTAATTTTTATGGTATCATTTTGACAGGAAGATATTGTGCTGAGAGGACATTCAATTGAGTGCCGTATTAATGCAGAAGATGCTTTTAAAAATTTCAGACCTGGGCCAGGTATGTGTGTATTGTGATTCGTGATTGCTTTGTCAATGCTATTTTGCCCATCACTTTAGCTGCAGTAATGTTCCGGTGTCATTTCTAAGTTCATTCTTTGGTATTTGTTGTGATTATTGGACTATTATATCCTCGACATATTCTCTACCTTATTTTCTGCCACAAGGACGGTTAGCTGGAGTCAAAACTTCAAGTCCTCTTTTCTTTTCTTTTCTTTTCTTTTCTTTTCTTTTTTTGGGTTTCTGAAGTTTGTTTGCTTCTGGATTATTTTACATACAATTTTTTAGTTTCAGGGATGAGGGCATTCTAAATATCACTTGATTGGATGGATATGTCCTCGAGTTAGGACCAATGGCTCATAAGTTGTGTCAAAGTTATGTTATTGGGTCTTGTAATATGCTTTCAATTGGTTTACTCAGGTTTTGTCTTGGAGTTTTTTATCTTTGGGTTCCCAGTCTTTGCAATTTTTAAGAGGGGGTTCTCCAAAGTTCACACACAGTTGTGTTTGCCAAAAGTTCACATGCAGTTATGTTTGAGATTTGTTATGCAATTCTTGGTTTTCAATGGTCATCAAGGGGACCTATGGTACATTCTAAACCAAATTTTTCGTAACTAGCCACAATATTTCGTAACTTGCTACAATAATTGTACTATCTTCATGCGCAGCAACACATCCATCAGTAGCTAGTTAAGAATACTGCGTAACACCACGTAAAGTCATAACAGAGAAGGCACATAAAAGACTAAAACCACTACACAACAATACATACCAAATGAACCTCAAGTTTGTTACTAAGCATAAAATTGTGCAAGTTAACTTTTTTATGGTTACACACCTGTTTGTACTACACGACCTACACCACAAAAAATAACCAACCCCACAAACAGACATAACATTTCTATGGTACACAGTGTATCATAGCATTCTCCTGGTCATAAAATTCTAGACTTTTCAGAGGCTCATATGTTTGTTCTTTCTGGACATCAGGTAGAATAACAGCATACTTGCCGTCGGGAGGTCCATTTGTGAGAATGGATAGTCATATATATCCTGATTACGTGGTTCCACCAAGCTATGATTCCCTACTTGGAAAGGTTTGTCGATATTTAAATTTTTGGTGCAATATATGATGTGCCTATGCTTTTTCTCAATTTCACATCCTTTATCAAATGTTTTTTGACTGCAGAAACTGGGGCAAGTGAATTTTTTTGCTTGCATGCCTTTGATTTGGTGTGCATTGTTATATGCTCAATAACGCCATAAATTCATGTGATTTGCTTGTGCTATCAACTGTACGAGTATCTGTTTGTGTGTTGATGTTTTTTGTATGTATTTGTTGCTTTAAGGGTCTAAATGAAGTTCATGAACTGGATTACATTTATGCTTCAATACTTTATCTCGAATTGGGACTGGCAAGGCAAAAACAGTAAAATCAGGGTTGGCAATTTTGTATCTTATGAGGCGATGACAATAACAAGTATTGAAAAAGAATATTCAATCTAGTTTAGGTTACTTAGGATCTAAGTTGTATTTGGTTTTGGAAGGAACTAAGAATTTGTTCGAAGGAAGAATTTAAAAGTCACTCATACATAAATTGTAGGGATATAGATTTAATATATTTTGGATCTCGTTGTTAAAGCATCCAACTCCAAACCAATTAGCAAGGAGTGGAGAGGCTACCCAGGCTCATATACTAGTTTTTGGAGGAGATAATTAAGCGATATGGGTCAAGAGAATCTTTGGTGTTTGGGAAAAATTACCGTGGCTGATTATGTAATGGTCAAAGCTCTAGGTGCTCGTAGCCATGCTTGTAAATGAGATGTAATTTAGCATTTATGCTTTGTAATCCTACAAAAGATGCGACATCATATATCAATTGCTGGAAGAGAGGTTGTTTTGTTCCACTCAGATTCTTTTATTTGGACTTCTGAAATTATTCTAGTTCCTTTCAAAAGTCAACAATCCTTTTTTTTTTTCCTTTATCGCAACTAGGATTTTAAATTATGAATTTTCAAACTTTTATTGGCCGCATATCCCTCAGACATCCCTTGCCCAAATGTAGAGTAAACAAAGGCATATGATCCAAGTTAAGTAAGTAGTTCTCAGCTTGTTAGATGAGATGATACTATCTTTTGACATTATTGTGAGTCTTCGTAACATAAACCATGTTTAAGTGAAAACCTGCATGAACATACTACTGGCATATTTGTAGAAATGATTTTCATGCTCCACTTTTAGCATCTCACACTTCCCTACTGAGAGAGTAAAAGAAAAAAGGAGAGTGAGAGTTTACTCTCATTTTTAAAAATCGTTGCTACTTATGCATTTCTGAGCTATCTATGGGATGCCTAGGCTGGTTTAGGAACTTGAACTTGGAGGATATGGTGTTGAAAATATTCTGGGATGTCATAGTCATGTTTTATGTTTTGGTTCTTTCCTTTTCAGATAATGGAACTCTCCTAACTATTCCCGAATTTTATCTACAGCTTATTGTATGGGCTCCAACAAGAGAGAGAGCAATAGAACGCATGAAAAGGGCTCTCAATGACACTATAATTACTGGTAAGGGCGGGAGAATCTAACAACTATCATGCCCAGACATTTTGCTCCAATTGCATTTTTGTTTCATTGGAATCTTCTCTTGATACCGTAAAGAAACATTCTCCATTCGAGGGAAGCAAGTCTAGTTTTAATCCATAAATCTGCCTTTGCAGACTCAGTCTTTTTTTCTTTTTGCGCGCGTGCGCATGTGTGTGTGTGTGTGTGTGTAAGAGAGAGAGAGAGAGAGAGATTTTGCTAGGATTTTTGTGATTCAATCACTTCAGGTTTAATAGTGAAGCTTAAAGGAAACCTTTTGGCTTCGACATTTGTTACTGAGAGCTGGGAGTGAGAAACCATTTTGCCACGTGTTCTACGTTTTGACTTTTTGTTTATGGCTTTTATTTTTTGCTCTTTTCTCCGACTACTTGTCAGTTGATATGAATTCATTTTCTTTCGGCAGGAGTTCCGACAACAATCGAATACCATAAACTTATCCTTGAAGTTGAGGTAGGCAACTTTCTCCACGCCTTCTATTTTGGGGATCTCCCATGTTTGGGGTGGGGGACCTGCTTTTTCTAAACTTGTTTTGCCGCCATGTTTTTCTTCTGCAGGACTTCAAAAATGGAAAAGTTGATACTGCTTTTATTCCAAAGCACGAAGAAGAGTTAGCCCCGGTATGGAGCTGAAATGTCCCTATCATGTCATATACTACTAATTAAGACGTTCAGTAATCCAGGATGATTGGACTTTTAGGCTGTGTTTAGATTAAAGATGTGGCAGAGGACAAGAAAAAGAAGGGAGGAAAATTGACGGATCTGACAGTCCGGATTTAGTCATTTCCTCTTCTCTTGTTCTTCCACAAATCCCTCCCTAAATCCTTGAGCAAAATACCGCCTTAAGCCGCATTTGGATCTTGAATTTGTGAAGAGAAAAGTAAAATGGATTTGTGAACGTAATTCTGTCTCGCTTCACTTTGCCCCTTCTTTTCTCTCTCTGCAAATTCCCCATCGCATCCTGGAATCATGAATCTGTGGATGAAGATATACAGAGTAAAAAGCAAAATAATGGAGCTTGTAAACCCCGTCTCACAAATTCAAGATCCAAACACTTTGCTGCACACTTGTTTATTCACATGGTCAGCTGTGCATTATATAGCCAGAAATCTGATTCGAGATGAGCTAAAACCCTTTGTTAATCTGTGGCTGCAGCCCCGGCAGATAGTAAAGGTCAATGC
>BPLS01000183.1:43587-158008 GCA_019656275.1 Rhododendron kiyosumense
TCCAACATTTCAGAAATAAGTTGCAGAGCTTCTTCAGACTTGCCTACTTTACACAGACAACTAATGAACATCGAATAAGTTCTAAAATCTGGGAATGGACCGCTCAGCTTTATATCGCGAAAGACATTCCATGCGTCAACAAGCTTTCCGCAGTTCATGTACCCGCGTATCAGTGCTGAATAAGTAACAATTGTAGGTTCACAACCCTCCTCTTTCATTTTCTCAAAAATCTCTACAGCTTTATCTATCCGTTTCTCCTTGAAGAAATGAACTATCAAGGATGTATAGACATGGACGGTAGGATTGATGCCAATCTGCCTCATGGATTCCACCTTAGCCAATGCATCTTCCGGTCGTTCTATTCGTAGCAGTCCATGAACAAGACTTCCGTAAGTATACTGAGTGAGGGTATTTTGGTCCGAACCAACTTCATCAACCAATACCAAAGCTTCCTCTAACCTCCCTGCCCGACAAAGTGCCCTAACGTACATGGAATAAGTAAGTGGAGAAGTGAAACCAGCTTTTTTAAGCAATTCAAGACACCTTCTTGCATCCAATAACTTCCCAACACCACATAAGCAATGAAGGTAAATTTCTATCAATCCTTTATCGGGACTAAATCCCAAGCGTATCATCTCATGGAATGCAGTGATGGCTTCCTCGACCTTCCTACCTTTTCCCTCACAAAGAGATACGACCAAATACTTGTATGTACTGCCGTTTGGTTTACAACCACTGGTTTTCATCTCCCTGAAAATTTTTAGAGCAATATCTGTCAGACCTGCGCGACCATATTGCATTATCATGATCGTCCATGTATCTGATGTTATGGTGCAACCTATTCTTCTCATTTCATGAAAGAGGCTTCTCATGTGCTTGAAATCCTTTGATCGTCCTGAGATTTTGATGGCCATGTTGTAAGTATCCGTTGTGTGGTTATAACCAGCTTGCTTTCCTACCCATGAGAAAAAATGTAATGCAACATTACTGTACGGCCCACAGTTGTGTAAGATTTCCGAAACAAGTTCAGGGGTGTACTTTATGTCGCATTTTTCCAAAGCTTCCTGAATTGAACACCAATTTTCCGAGGATGAAAATATTTGACGAATTCTTTGAATATCATGGTCACTATAAGAACTCGGAAATGACTTGAGCAAGTGAGAATCTTTCTTCCTTTCATCTATTTGGTCGGAGTTCAAACTCTTACTCCGGTTACCAGTAATACCAACACTATATGTCTTACCTTCTTGAAGGTGAAGTTTAGAAGCTCCTTGCCTCTGCTTTACTTTCTCTAGCTTCTCCATTTCTCCTTTTTTCTCCAAATAAGGTCTAACCAAGTGGGATATATCATTTGGAATGATGATGTTAGAATCCTGCATTTTATTTAAAACCTTGACAATTTCCTCAGTTTGCGAAACTTTACAGAGCTCTTTGACGAATACAGTATAAGATTTCTGATTAGCCCTAATTCCATTCTCCTCCATACTCTTGAGCACTTCCCATGCTTCGGATATATGGTTTTGGCGAATATGACCAGCAACGATTGCAGTTACTGCGACAATATCTAATGGAACTCCTTTTTCCAGCATTTCATGATATATCTCATCAGCCTTTTCAAACTCATTCATTCTGAAGAGGTGTTGCATCAACTCAGTGTAGGTGGAAGTAGTAGGTGTATGGCCAGAATCTTTCATGCTTTGAAACAGATCAAATGCCTTAGAAAAATCATTTCTTCTCAAAAACCCATTTATAATGATACCATAAATCTTCCCATCAACAGAATCTCTACTCTTCATGATATCAACAATTTCCAGAGCATCCGTAGTCATATTAGCCCTACATAGTCCTTTCACCAAGGTCTCAAAAATTTCAGCATCGAGGGTCATATTTTTATGCTTCAAGTCACGAATCAATTCTAAGGCTTCTCTTATTCTCCCTGCAATGCAAAAACTCTTTAGCAGGCATGCATATGCGTGGTGTTCAGGAATCTCACAATTTTTTGTCATGTCTTCTGCGGCCACATAAGCTGCAGCAATGTCTCCAGACTGGGCTAAGCTCTTCAATAGCAGTTTATACAAACCAACATTCAGACCTATCTCCTTACGTACCATCTCTTTGTAAAATTCCAACGCAATTTCAGCTTTTCTGGCATTACAAAGCACACGCAACATGTGTTTGTACACCACCGCATCAGGCTCAAGATTGGTTTCCCTCATCTTCTCATAAATCCACAACGTCTTTCCAATCATCTTTGCATTTCCATAGTGTAAGATGAGAATGGTCCACGTCTTACAATCCTTCGGACACGAGTTCTTCTCCATCTCCTCCACCAACTCTTCGACTAGCCTAAACTCCTTCGCTTCTCCAGCAATGTAAATCATCGTATTGTATGTTTTGGTCGTATGATGAAACCCTTTTTTCATCTTGACCCAATTGAAAAACCTTCGAGCTAAACGCGGAACTTTAAAGCACCTCTTCAATACTTTCTCCACAACTTCCTCACCAATCTCAAAACCTGCATTTTCCAACTGCTCCTCCATAGGAACACCACCATATTTTCCCCGTACTATCTGTGTTATCTTATGAACTAACGGAGTAACATCAAGATCACCCGAATTTCTCAATTGGGTATCTCCCAAAACCAGTGTATTTTCCTTTTCCATGTCCATACCTTCAGCGGCATTTCCACAAACACTTGGTACGCTATGAGAATGTTCTTCCTTTATCTCAGAATATCCCAAATGGGTTTCCTCAGTTCCTAAAATCCCAGTGATTTCATCAAAGAGTGAAGCAAAACTGTTAGTTTCTGACTGGTTTTTCGTGTGGGTGTTTTCGGTTTTCTTGGGATTGTGAAGCTTAGATGACTTGGAGTGAAGTTGCAGGCAAAAAGATTGCAACTTCGAGAGATGAAAGTGGAGAAGATCATTGGAAGAGTTTGAAATTAAGGGTCGAAGTTTGAACAAGTACCTCATTACCGTTGAACAGCTGGGTGGTGGTTCGCTTTCATGTGAGGAGGCTCTCGGAGTATTACCGTGCCTAGCGACCCGTTTGGTGGTGGTTGTTTTTTCGGTACTCCGAAATACCCGTTTGGTGGTTTAGCATTTGGAAACAAACAGGTCAAATGTTTTTTTTTTTTTTTTTTATAAAAAACATATGACTAGTAAATTCATGGTAGGTCATGTTACGCTAATATTCTTATTTTTTAAGGCTCTGTTTGGAACTTGCAGAAAAGAAAAAAAAGGAAAAGAAAAAAAAAAGGGAGGAAAGTGAGAGAAAAATAGGAGGGAAAATCTATTATTCATTGAACTTAAAATTTTCATTTTCCTTCTTCTTTCTCTCCTAACCAAACAATGGAAGGGAAATTTTTTTTTTTTTCTTTTCCTTTCCCTTCCTTTCCATAAGTTCCAAACAGAGCCTAAGTATTTACTCTCTCCTTTCTTATATAATTGTCCACTACGATTTTTGATGTATTTTCAACGGTTTATATCTCTCAACGTATATTATATTTTATGTTTTTTAAATCATTGTCTTACGAAAAAAATTGAACTCTATCAAACAAGTTCCATATTTCATATTTTTAGTAATATACATCGAGAGATATAAGCCGTTGAAAATACACGCAAAACCGTAGTGGACAATTAAATAGGGACGGAAGAAGTATTTTCTATTTTACGAGATAAATCATTTTTCACAATATATCAACTTTAATTCAAAAAAAAAGTACTACGAAACAAGAAAATGATAAACTTAGACTAGTGTGGTTCTTTGTTATTCTGCCTTTTAATTAAGGTTTAATAAGAAAAACCTCTCAAGTTCAAGTTACCACTAATCCCAACAGCATTGTGCAAGTTTGTCCATTTATAGGCTCGTGCTAGATTTGTGCTCTAAATTTAAATCGTTTATCTTGTAGAATTTTCATGCCAAAATTTATAATAGCCGAGTATGAATAAATATCTTTTCTTATTTTTTTTATTTTTTGAAAAGAATGTACTCAGGAACATTGGACAAATCTATGTTCAATTCATTTTTTCAAAGAAAATAGGTTTCAAAAAGTTATTTAGCGATGGTCAATTTACCTTTTTTAAAAAAAATGATTTTTACACTTTTTTTTTATTTCGGCATTTTATTTCTTGTTTTTTAGTGAAGCTTTTGTGTGCATTTTTGTCACTAAAAGACAAAAAAAAGAGTGTCATAATAAAAAAAGGAAGTATAGAAATCATTTTTTTAAAAATAATAATAATAAATCTAGTGGACATAATTTTATGGTGCAATTGAAATTAGATCGTCAAAACGGACCCAACACGAGCCTGAGCCAGTAAATGGACAAATTGCGCTCTGCAGTTGGGTTTTGCTGCCGCTTTCAATTATCGTTTTGCGACTCTTATCTGTTTGGAACTTATGGAAAGGAAAGGAAAGGAAAGGAAAAGAAAATAAAATAATTTTCCCTTCTATTGTTTGATTAGGAGAGAAAGAGGAAGGAAAATAAAAGTTTTAAGTTCATTGAATAGTAGATTTTCCCTCCTATTTTCCTCTCACTTTCCTCCCTTTTTCTTTTCTTTTCCTTTCTTTTCTTTTCTGCAAGTTCCAAACAGAGCTTAATTTTCGTGCTCACGAATTTTAGGTAATTGTAAATTTTTAAGGCACTTTCACATTGGCCATCCCGCACATTTACTAGCTAGTTGGGTTGCCCAACAGACAAGCCACCTCCAATCTATTTAAAGATTTCATTCGTGCATCTCCCTCGCTTCGCAACATCCAGATTCTCCCAGAAGAAAACAAAAAAAAAAAACAGTAAAATGGGTTGGGTGTGGTCCGACGAAGCAGACGACGGCCACGGTGGCGCTGCAAAATCCGACAACAACGCAGAACCTAGATCCAGCGACCGCTGTTCGACGAGAAAGATCGTCAAATCGCAGTGCAGGACCGAAGAAGTCGAGCCAGGGAAGTTCGTCAGGAAGTGCGAGAAGAGCGAGGAGATCCTCAGGGACTGCCTCGGAAGGTATTCATTGCAATCTCTCCGTTGCTCTTTTCAATTTTTGTATTCAATTTTGGCTTTCATTAATTTGGCCATTTTATTTCCCTTCCCAATTTGAGATTTTTGTGTGTAGTATCCCTTAATTGATTGTTGTTTATAGAGTCTCGAAATTAGGACTGCAGCCCCAAGGGTTACTTCTATTGGTTGGTAGGCTAGGCAATCCAACCCGCCCCGCGCCGAACAGGGCGGGTTTTCTATAATATTTTCGGGTTTTGTGTCGGGGTCGGGTAAAAAATTTTGAACCCCGGCTGGGTTCGGGGTAATAGTGCCCTGCCCCTAAACCTGCCCCGAAATTACCTGACCCCGACCCGGCGTACTTATATACATGTTCTTTCATTTTTTTAGCATTAATCCAAAAAAAATGTCTCTTTACTGTCAAGTAGCCTAATTAAATTTTATAAAGAAATAAAATTTGATATTTATTGTTGTTTAGTGGATTTTTTAAAAAGTTTTCTTCAAATATTTATATTAAATTCTACACATAAAAATATCGATTGCAATTAAAAGTTTAAACTTGACCGTGATACCAAAAGACATAAAAATAATTTCAAAAGTTTTATTTTCTAGATATTTTTTATTCTTATTTAGCATTTTTTTTTTTTTACTTTTTTACTTATACTTAATTTTTTAAATTTTTGCGGGGCGGGTAAACCCGTTCCCCGATCGGGGCGGGAACGGGGGTACCCAAAAAATCCGGTCGGGGCGGGTAATGATTTTCGGGTCGGGGTCGGGATATGCAAAAACCTGCCCCGCCCCGTCCCGTTGCCATTCCTGGTTGGTAGGTTTGCTCCCCACACAATTAACTAGAGTTCAATTCTTGGGGTTAGGTTGCAAAAAAGTACTGTAGTTTTTTGTGAATTCCCTTGTCCCGGCATTTGATTAATTGAAGTGCACATAAGTTAGCCCAGTTAGCCTAGAAACTCCTGGCCGTAGAACGCAAAAAAGAATATTGGGGCTGCGGGTATGTCTGTTATGGATGGTGGGAACCTTGAGGAGGAATCGGAACGTGATAGGAATTGGAACGTGGAGGGTTATGGCCCGTAATGGGTATCTTATAGGGAATACAAGGGACTGGGAAAAGAGAAGAGTTTATGCTGTGGAGTCTCCATTCATCAGGGTCACTTTAGGTGAAGTCCTATTATGTAACGTCAAGTGGAGGTGATGTCTCAAAATTGCTTTGATAGTGATTTGGGGTATGTATGCCCCGTCCAAGGTAGCGTTATTCATGTATTGTGCAGCTTAAGTAAGGATGCTGACGATTGATAACTTGATTCGCAAAAGGAAGTTTTTAGTTAATTGGGGACCTCTGTGCAAGATGAATGCAAGATGGTGTCGGTAACAAATTTGTTATGGATAGCTTTTTGGAGAGAACCAATGTTGTTTGTTAAGAAGGACGGATCAATGAGACTGCAAGCATGTTTATGCGGCCCTTGTTCCACTTACGTATTGCTTATTGAGCTTAAAATCTGAACAAACATAGGTAAGCAGTTGTGCTCAAGTTGGTAGGCTGCTCTGGTTCCACTTTTCAAGTTTCCATCTTATTTGATTTTTTCATCTAAAAATCTTAATACTGCTTAAAAGCTAGGTTTTAGATGCTTTCTTTAAGAGCCAAACGTTTTAAAAATAAGTTTGACTTGCTTTTTAAGTGGAATCAAACAGGTCCGATTTTTGGTTCTTGGATGTAGGCACCTCACCATCTTCTTTAGCATGTTCAGTTCAGGTTCTCAGCCACTATGTTATATGGACTCTTTTAATCTGGGCAAGTAACCATCTTCGACCTCCAACAGTTGGGTATGAGATATTCGGATATGGCATTCATCTGCCGATGTATCAAGTTTATGTAAAAATTTACGGTACCATGTACTTTTTAAGCATAAAACACGCGTTGCGATGTGGATGTCACTTTATATCACCTTTTTAACGCAATTCACTTGAGAAATATAAAATCATTTTAGTGCAAATTAATTTAGTATTTACCATCTCTTTCTCCTTGGAAACTTGAATAAGATAGATTTGGCGTTAACACTTTCCTGCACCCAACTCACATACCCAAGTACATGTCACATAGCCCATAAGGGTTGGTTTTGTTCTTTTTTGCCCCCTTTGTTGTTGTTGCTGCTAAGATGGAGGGAAGGAATTCCCAGTTCAGGGAAGTATGGTCTAGGTCCAAGTGTCAAAGGCATCTTATGAACATGGAGGCGGTGAAGAATAACTTGGGAAAAGTCAGTGAGTTTGCCCTATATTTTTCATTTTGAGTAAGTGTGGTCTGTTTTGCCTGTTTAATAATTTTTTTGTATGTCAAGAGAATGAAGAGGAAAATTTTGCAGCATCATATTGTTTATTCTTTACCAAATAAGTGACTTTTTCTGTCTTCATGTGATCTGGTTTTCTATCACAAGAAGTGCAGGAAAAAATAAACTTCCATGGTAAGGATGGATGAGTTTTTTTCCTGCATCTCAAGTGGCTCACTTGATAATAAAAATTTATATTTTATGTAATCAATTTTTCCATAGTAACTTCGGGATTCTACTGTGCGAGTTGACTCTGTGAGCTGCTGAGATACTGGCATTCTCAGTTCAATATGCATTGGAACCAATGAAGTACCAACAAACCTGTCGCCGTATCTGTGCGGACACGCGACACACCGAGGACATGTCAAAATATGTATTTGACACCCCACATTGCGTGTGCATTGTATTTAATATTCATAGGTGGGACACACCGGGGGCAGGACACATAGGTACAGGGCAGGGACCAGGGTGACTTTTGTAAATTTTAAAAGCTTTTTCCCTCATAAATATTTACTACTTAAAAAGTATTGGGCAAAAGGTGTAATTCAAAAGATCTGTGATGCATGTAGGCATGTAACATTAGTTGATAATGCATTGCTAAACTAAATATGTGGTGGTTATATGTAGGGCTGTAAATGAGCTGAGCAGCTCGCGAGTTCGGCTCGGTTCGGTTCGGTTCGGTAAGGGCTCGGCTCGGCTCGACTCGAAGGATAAACGAGCCGAGCTCGAGCTCGATTTCGCAGCTCGTTTGATAAACGAGCCGAGCTCTAACCTAGTAGGGCTTGGCTCGAACAGGTTCGCGAACAAGTTCGTCTAGGCTCGAAAGATATAGGTTCGGCTCGGCTCGGCTCGAATATGCCAATATATAGATTCGCGAACAGGTTTGTTCAGCTCAAAATGTATAGGTTCGGCTCGGCTCGGCTCGAACATGCCAATATTCGGTTCGACTCGGCTCGTTTAGCCAATTTTTTAATATTAAGGCTAAAAATTTGACGAATTCGAGCTCGAATTCGAGCCGAGCCGAGCCGGCTCGTTTATTCCAAACCGAATACTAAAGAGCCGAGCCGAGCTTTGTACATGCTTATCGAGCCGAGCTCGAGCCGAACTTTTTCGGCTCGATTCGAACTCGAGCCGAGCTCGAGCCAGGCGAATTCTGATCGAGCCGAGCTCGAACATGCCAATATTCGGCTCGGCTCGGCTCGTTTACACCCCTAGTTATATGGTAGGTTTGCATAATCGGAAAAATGATTAAAAACCTGCTGTGTCCTCCATTGTGTTTGTGTCCATATCCATGGTACATATATTAGGACTGTGCTCTAACTCTTTGTCATTGTCCTTGGACTGGCATACCAGTTTTGATATGGTCTGCATCTAGGTCCATTCTCTTCCTAAGAAACACAGACGCACCTATTAGCCTCACGTACTCTGTCTCACATGGCGTGAGACACTTCAGGCACGTGTTGGACATACCAAAATATATGCTTTAGTCACACATTGGGAACATGCTAGGACAGATGGGTGACACATCAGGAATTTAAATGCATTTTTGCAAAGTTTGGGTGGAGTCGAAATTGTTGTGGATGCTTAGTTCATGAATACATATTTAGTACACACTTAAGTTTGTATTTTTTGTTGTTTTGGTAGATATGAACTAGTAAGATACACCGTACATCCCTAATGTATCAAAAAGGGGGAGGTGCGACTGAATCTTTCGTTGCCTCCCTCCTATCTGCCAGACACCGACTTCGTAACTATTTCAAGTTTGTCCTTGTACATGGCCTAGAGCTGCGAAGAAGGGAAACCAAACCATTCCATCTTTAAGTTATAAATAGCCTACCCAATGAATTGCTTTTTCCCAACTTTTTTTGATGTGGGACAGCTATGAAGCTTTTATACTGTCTGCATAAACCTGATACTCTTGGGCTTGTGATGTGGGACCATTGGACCTATCATAAGGTAATAAGTGATAACTCTTACAACACGAGGAGGGATAGAGTGACGAACATAAATACTACAAGCAGATGATTATGTAGTTGGCATGTGCAGTGCACTTGCCATGCACACTATTTTAAATAATATACGGTTGGCACGTGTTATAAATTCATGCATTGGGCTAGTCCATATGGGGCTAAGGCCCGGCTTTAATTGGGCCCCTCTCTAGTGGACAGGGGGATGGTACCCTGGATTCCATGTCCCCAGCGCTGCCCTATCTGAATTTTGGGCATATGTTGTATCCTGGTGTCCATGTCCTATCGTGTCCGTGTACTGTGTGTGTAACCTTGCTTCTTACCTCTCATCTATGGATGTTTTGGAACGATATGGGAGTTTTCAATGTCCGCAGCGTGCATAATTGTGGATTTGTTCCCAATGAGTTTTATTTATGTTATTCAGGCCCTCTGAAGTGGTGCAATCCAACAAAGAATTCACTGAAGAAGATGTATCAGAGCAGATGAAGAAAGGATCCTTCCTTCCGGAGTCATCTGATCTTGTGGCGCCATTCGACTTCCCTGGTCTGCGCAGCGACATCGAAGCCATGGAACGTAACCTCTTTGGCGGCCTTGGCCGTTTCTTTGAAGCAGCAGAAGAAATGAGGAATGGGTTCTTCAGTGCATTTGGTTCTCCTCACCCATATGATAGAGATTCTTTATCTTCTTCATCCAGGAGGCGTGGAATACCTGTTGAAGAACATCAGTCCAAAGAAGCTTCTCCCAAACTTAAGAATCCCGAATCTGGACATGTTGATCTTTCTGCATTGGCTAGAGATGTTTGAAGATAAAGGCAGTTGAGAATGGTCACTCTACCCTTCTGGTAGTTTGCCGTTGAAATAACGCTTGACCTTTGTTATGATGCTCTTTGATGTGAATAACCTTTACAATAAAAATCACCTGTCCTAGGAAGCTTCTGAAACTTTGACTATGTTGCCCCTTAGTAGATGGTTTTGTGCTGCAGTTTCAGGGCATAGTTCTTTTTCCCCTTTTTCTACTAAAATTTTTGACCCTAAAATGGTTTTGTTTGTTATTGGATCTCGAAATTGGTATTTGGTATTATGCTGCTGCGTGATTGTTGCTGGTATGAATTCGCGGAACGCTGATGTGAACACTTGGACACCCAAGTAACACATGGACGCCCAATTTTTGCGCTCACCAAACCTAGTTTACGTTTTTTTTTGTTTTGATGAAGAAGAATACAGGAGAAATATTAGAGTTTCGCTTTCGACAAGGTTTTAAATGTAAGTTGTTTATGTACCGTGCCGGCTATTATGCAACGGAATTTTAGACCTCCGATATCGTTATATACTTGTGTATGCAGTTCGATATCGAGATTTAAAACCCGAGCTATCAATATTAGGGCCTCACATTTTTGCGACGATAGTCCATCAGGGAGATAGAACCAAGATTTCGTAAACGTGGGGCCGAACTATGAACAACAAGATTTTGAAATTTAAAGGTTCGGAAATTTAATAGTTTGTTTGATTTATGTTTTGAGGGATGTTTTTTTTGGGTAATGTGTGGAGATATATAGAAAGAGAAATGAAATAATAATTGAAGAAAAAACATATGGGAGACCATGTGCAGATGAAAAAATTGGGTTCTGGAACTCAAAATGAACATATTCTTAAAGTATCTAAATGTCTAGATAACACAAAATACAAAATTCAATATCTATGTATTCTTAAAAAACAAAAACATAACTAATATTAATACTAAAATTTAAAAAAAAAAATTCCGAATCAACGCGGGTGCGTGGCCCTCATAACCCTTACTAACGTGGATCCATCATTGCATTCCAATATTCCATAGCTAATCATGATCGAAAAATTCTCGATGGAGAAATTTTTGGGCGCCTGGATGGGTATCATGTCACCCGACTGACATGGTACCTGAGCAACACATCCGAACTGTCCCAAAGTGTATTGGATAGTCCGGATTGAACTACTCTTTCTCACTCTTGTTCCTCTCTCCAAATTTGAGTCCTCTAAAATCGAAATGAATTGCCCGAATTTGCCGAGTGGGCACCACGTGGTACCCCTCGGCGCTGAAACTCTTCTCGGACTGATGACTAGACTATTGCCTGTAGCTTTCAGTTCAGAAGAATTCCAAGTCTCCGCCATGATAGATCTTGTGTAATCGAAAAAAGTCCGTACACTTTTTGGAGGGTCGTCGTAAGAAGTGACACGGTCTGACCAGAACACTGGTTTTTGGAACAATCGTGGCGCAGTGAGAAGTGAACACTTGCTCTCTGCTCCCGATCTCAATTCTCGTTCTTCCAAATTTTAGTAGTAGGTTGACATGTGTTTTAAAGGTGCCGTCACACTCGACGCCCATGCTTCCGCTCCTACTTCCACACGCAAATTATGTGACTTAGGTATGACCCCTTCTCACATGGCTCCCACTAGCAATATTTGTTTTGGGCAATTCTTGCTTTAATCTTTTGATTGGGTAACATTTGGGCAACTTTTTTGCACTGTTTTGCTTTTGCCGAAACTAGTAGTGGCGCACATGCTGTTAAGGAGAAATTTTTTCGGTGCCGTGTGAATGGCTGACGTGAAATCCATTCAGCGCATTCGGGCCATTCAAAAGTGTGTTGGAGGATTTGGATTAAAAACAATCTATTAACCGTACTTAAAAACAATCTATTAATGATACTGTTAATAGATTATTTTTAATCTGAATCCTCCAAAACACTTTTAAAAGGTCCAAATAAATCGAGCGGCACCTTGTGGTACCCACCTGACACTGAAAAAACTCCTTCATGTTAAGGGGAAATGTGAAACTCACGGGCACAGTGAATTAATCGTTTTTTCTTATTTTGATTGTCAAATCAAGATGGTGTGCCGTATATAATGGATATGGATTGCTTCAACCATGTGCAAGGGGTTGGTCTTTCCCACTATGCGAGGACATCTTCTTCACATTGTAATGGTCGTCGTGACAACAACACCAAATAGGTTAATCCACACTCCGCGTTTGGTATGAAAAAGTTAATAAAAGTGTTTGTCTACCTTGAAGGTCGCGTAATTGAATTTCATGGAGGCCGAATATTTCAAACCTTCGGGTCGCTAGGGGGATTGCCCAGTTCTTAACTTTAGGCCTCGGAATTAGTCAAGGTTTCCATAAATTGGCTCAGACGTCCGATTGTGAAAGGAAAAAAAAATAACTCGAAATAGAGGGATGCAATGTGACGGCACCACCCAGCTGGTGCTGGTCTGGAAAAATGTTGCTTAAAAAACACATAATTTAAGGCGGAGCCGGCAATTAAAATTTAGTGAGGGGCAAAGTACAAGTACATTTCAATTTTTAAAAAAAAATTGTTTCTTAAAAAACAAGATAAGATACTTAAAAAATTCACTAAAAAAAACTAGCATATTTTTTTTTAATGAAGTTACGAACTTTATTTTCCGTCATTTATATATGGTTTACGTTTAAAATTTAAGAATCACTCATTTCATAGGAATTTTTTTTTATACATCTAATGGACAAATTCATTTAGCCAGGGAGATTCATTTTTCCTTTGAAATGCATACAATCCCATATAATAGTTTCCAACGATTCTATCAACTATGAGAAAATATGTAATTAGTCTCCACTTTGAATTACATATAATAATCTCCGACGATTCTATGCATGGGAAAGTTGCCTAGAGATTGCAACCTTGGCACCTATATATATATATAGCTATCCCATGTTGAAACTACGATGGGAAATTATGTAATCAATCTCCACTTTTGAATCACATATAATAATCAGTCTTCATTTTGAATCACATATAATAATCTCCGACGATTCTATAAACTATGAGAAATTATGTAACAGTCTCCCCTTTGAATCACATCTAATAATCGGGCTCCACTTTGAAACACATATATGAGAAATAATCACTGACACTTCTATAAACTAACTAAGAGAAATTATGTAATTAGTCTCCACTTTGAATCACATATAGTAATAGCTTGGACGCTACTACCAAATATGTAAAATTATGTAATAAATCTCTGTGGCCTATGCATCGTACTGGTCCAGTGTTTGGTATACCTTACGACACTGTTTCTCCTAATCCTCCAGACTTTCAATTTAAAGAGTACACTATTTTTTTTTATCGACAAAAATAATTTCATTGCTCCAAAACGGGATAAATGAAAAAGAGTACACTATTACCTATGTTCATATCAAAAACTCATTAAAAGTGCGAATATAAAAGTTCGAATTTTTTTTTCACAAAAAGATAATGTAATTAGTAATCACTTTTTGTTGATTTAAAAACAATTGTCAGGTTATATATATAGCTTATTTTTTTGGCTTGAATGATCTTTGCCAACTGTATAGTTTTAAGGATGAAGATTATGAAGGTAGGACCGGAGTTGGTTGATTGCCCACTAACGTTGTTATATTGCGAATTTGAGATTTTGACGTCTGAATATCAGATATATGAGCATCTCCAACAGGAGATTTTAAGTCAAGCATGGCAAAGTAACAACTACTTTTGAAGCCAAAATGAGTTTCAATCCAGCTGTCGTTTTGATGAGATATATGAACACTTCCTACTGAAGACTTCAAATATCACGTGGCGAAGCAACCATCACTTTTAAAGTTAAGACTAGTTTCGACGCGGCTGTCATTTGAAATGCCAAATTTATTGTGAATTTGGCGTGACACTCACATCATTTTTTTTTAAGGTAATGTCAACTCTATATTTATTAGTTAAAAAAAATTGGCCACGTAGCAACAAAACTTTCCAAAAGTCTAAATTAAAATTCAAAATGTGACGCTAAGAGGAGAATTTTGTGGATGTCAAATAAATCCTAAAAAAATTGACACCTCCAAATTCGTAGCCAAGGTTGAGAATTTGAGAAGGAAATTAATTTTTACACTTCCCTTTTGCCCAAGTACACTCAATTTTTTTGTCTTTATTCATATAGAATTACAAAATTACCATTTATACATTTTTTCCTTCACCCATGAAAAGGATAATTATGTAATTTCACATTATTACAAAACAAAAACAAAAAAGAGTGCATTCGGATAAAATAAGAGTGTGAAAATTAATTCCCTTTGAAAATTCAAAAAGAAAAAAACCATCACTTGTAAATTACCAAACCGCCCTTTGATACTTTCCAACAGAAAAACCTGTCGCTTCTTGTTCCTACCTTCCTTTTTCCTTCCTCTCCAACCGCGTATAGTTCCGAGGGTTGGCAGAGTACATAATACAACACGCGCCCATATTAGAAATTCAAAGCTCCAGCCCAGTCAACAACTACACAAGGCTTCATACTTAAGAGAGAGAGAGAGAGAGAGAGAGAGGCGTGGTGAGCAAAAGGCTGAGTACACACACGACAGCTGACCCTTTCTCAGTTTCTTGATCTTTCCTCCTCTTACATTTTCCACTTTCGAGCCTTTCAAAAGATCAAATTGAATTTTGAGTTCATAATACAACCTTGTTCGTTTCTACTCAGTTTCTTGGGTTGATCTTGGTTTTTGAATTAAGAATCAAGATCAATTGTTTTCTGGGTTTGCATTCAAGAGATTCAAGGGTTTACAAGCTTTCTCCAAGGCCTAGGTTTATTCTTTTCGCCAAGTTTTCAATTGTTTAAACTGCTTCTTCTTCTTCTTCTTTTCTTCCCGGATTTTCGTGGGTAAAATATTTCCTCATTGGTTGTGACATACCTATTGATTTTTATTTTTTATTTTTTACTTTTGCTCGGCGAAAGATAGCATTGTTAGAATAGTTAGATTAGCACCTCGGAGGAGTTGAAATTCTAACCTCCTTATTCCTAGCACCTAAGTGCACCCCTAAGGTCATTTGGGCCAAAGGCCTCTTGGCGAAGTAGCTATTGAGTTTGGCTGTTGTTTGGGATTGAGTTGATTGTTATGCCCGCAAGGACAACTTTATTTTTGTATTGAGACTTCAAAACGCGCACCTGCCCTTTGGGGGAGGACAAAGAGAGTCCTAGAAGATGGGAAATAACTGCGTTGGATCCAGGCGTTCGAAAGACTGCTGCTTTGTGGCGATTTCACGAACATTTTGGTCGCGGTCACCTGATCTGATATTTTATTTTACGAACGAAATATTTGGCATTGAGGCGCCTTCAGCAGCTATAGACCCATATGCTCCTACCCCCATCCTAAACAAGCCCCCAGAACTGGTGCTGATAGTCAAAGAAGATCGACCAGCACACAGTATTGCGCTGGAGCCGTTGGTGATAGTGAAGGAAGAGACCAAACCATCTCAACCCATTAGACAAGAAACTGCGATGATAGTTATAAAGGAAGAGCCTAAACGGGTGAAGCCTGCGAAACCCAGAAAGCCACACAATGTCAAGAAGGTGTCAAGTGCAGGGCTACAGGCAGAGTCCGTTTTGAGAACAAGAGCCGGTCATTTGAAGGAGTACTACAATCTGGGGAGGAAATTAGGACATGGGCAATATGGGACGACTTTTCTGTGCGTGGAAAAGGCGACAGGAAAGGAATATGCTTGCAAATCCATCGCGAAGAGGAGGTTGGAGACGGAGGTTGATGTGGAGGATGTGAGGAGGGAAATAGAAATCATGCACCACTTGTCCGGAGTCTCTAACGTGATTTCGATCAAAGGGGCGTATGAGGATGCTGTGGCGGTTCATGTGGTGATGGAGTTGTGTGCGGGCGGTGAGCTGTACGATAGGATTGCTAAGAGGGGACACTACTCGGAGAGAAAGGCGGCCAATTTTGCTAGGACTATTGTTGGTGTGATCAAAGAGTTTCATTCAATGGGAGTCATGCATCGCGACCTTAAGCCCGAGAATTTCCTTTTTGTCAATGAGCAGGAGGATTCGCCTCTTAGGACTATAGACTTTGGGCTATCAGTATTTTTCAAGCCAGGTATGTTTTTGAATAGTAGTTGTATCCACTTTATATCCTTGTGCATCTTTATCTTCTGATTCATTCAACATTTCATTAAGTGTTTACTTGGTAAAATCAGACTTGCTAAGAAAGAAAATAAATTTTGTTATGCGACAGGCGTTTAAGCATGACTTTTGTAAGGAAATGATTTTTTCCAGATCGCCGGTGTAAAATATTCATCAGAATCTTTCTACTGTTTTGCTGGTTAGGATAGATAACTTTGCTTCAGTGGTGTAAAAGGAAACTGTATGAGATGGCTAAATTGAATTTGCCTTGCTCACGAAAGAATACGACTATCGTAGAATGTTAGAAGAAACTTGTTGACAATATATCTATAGTTATATCTCCTCAATCTCATCATCTGTGTGGACATAATACTTGATAATTCGCCTTGCCGGCAGAGATTTGACTTGGTTAAATATTCGACTCTTTTAATCTTATTTAGCGAATTTATGTCACAGGCCAAATTTTCACTGATGTGGTTGGAAGCCCATTTTATGTTGCACCTGAAGTTCTGGGCCAGTGTTATGGTCCAGAAGCAGATGTTTGGAGCGCTGGCGTGGTCATCTACATTCTCCTATGTGGGGTGCCACCATTTTGGGCAGGTAAGAATTTTTCAGATATCTGACCAGAAGACGTGATGGGTTTTCCCTAATTCTTTCCTCTGTCCTAGCAACCGTCCTTAATCTTCATTCTAAGGTATTTGTTGTCGTTGTTATCTATTTTGTACAGAAACTGAGCAAGATATATTCGAAAAGGTTTTGCATGGTGATCTCGACTTATCATCAGGTCCATGGCCTAATATTTCTCAAAGCGCGAAAGATCTAGTCAGGAAAATGCTTGTGAGAGACCCTAGAAAGCGGCTAACTGCGCATGAAGTTCTATGTAAGTCATTACGTTGTTTTTGTCAGCTCTTTCGATTGGTATATGTAAATTAAGTCAAATTACCTTATCAGAGCTCATTACCTGAACTATATTGCTTTTCAATGCCATTTTTTGCTTTTCACTCAAGAAGCTGATCAAGTATCATGTGACGCGCAAACCGTCCCATAAGCGAAAGGTGGAAACTGTCCCCAAATTTGATGTTTTCGTTTTGTCTAACATAATTCATCTGTCAAAACATGTATTTCGTAATTGTCTGCCAAAAATATCAGAATCCATTGCATCTTCATTTCTTGAAGTCAATCCAAAATCTGGTCCATGAATGATTCCAATAGACCAAAAGAAGAACAATATATTCTAAACCTTGGAGGAAAACCTGTTCCCTTCCGGTGCGTAGAACTGCGAAATGTTACTCTGATTTGGGTGTGAGTATGGGGTGTGGGTGCATATCTAGGGTCGGACATCTCAAACCTTGAAATAGACGATAGGTTGATATGGATCCAGATTTGGTACTATAGATATAGGAGACAAGATACTTGACCCAATTATCCTTTCTCTTTTTCTTTGTTTTATCTACAAACGTGATCATATCCACCCCCTGTCGTGTCGTGTCAACATTGGTACTTTGCCCAAGAAGGCAAATCCATGTAACAAAGCTACTGAGAAATGAGCTATTATAGATGTTTGGAATGCACATAGTGAGATGTTTTAGATACTAATCACCAGTCTTTGTTTTTGTTGTTTTTCGTAGGCCATCCTTGGATACAGGAGGATGTAGTGGCACCTAACAAGCCTCTCGACCCTGTTGTCTTAAGTCGATTGACACAGGTTTCTGCCATGAACAAGCTTGAGAAAATGGCTCTTCGAGTAAGTGTTGGCTATTTCACAAGTCACTAAACTCACCACAGCAAAAGAAGTCTGTCACTTCAACTACTTCAAAAAAAAATAAACTAGAATCTGGATTCATTTCATAGTTCTGCACATAGTATGGTTGTCCAGTGTCCACTCTTTGAAATACTTCCTTTGTGTTTCTATTAACATGTTTCGCATCCAGGTCATTGCCGGGCGTTTATGTGAGGAAGAAATCGCTGGCCTGAAGGAAATGTTTAAAGCAATAGACACGGACAACAGTGGTCAAATTACTTTTGAAGAACTCAAGGCTGGACTGAAAAGATACGGTGCTAATCTCAACGAGTCCGAGATCTATGATCTGATGCAGGCTGTAAGTATCATTAGCAGAATCCAATCTAACCAATTCTACTTTTGACAAATTTGATCAAGAGTTCATTCCTCATTTGCGTTTTGAAACAACAAAAAAGAACGATATTTTCTCTTGGCTGAAGTTCTTCCCTTGACGTCCTAAGCTATTACCTCCGGTACTGAAATAAATTTGCCCTATTTTCGTGCATCTATGCCAATATACGGTGATCTAAGAATTCAGTAGTTCACCACATTTAATTCTTCATTTTGGATATCTGATTTGTAGTCATTCCTCATTTTGGATATCTGATTTGCTACCGTTAAAATGCAGGCAGATTTAGATAACATAGACTACGGGGAGTTCATAGCTGCAACATTGTATCGTACCGAAATTCAGAGGGTAGATCATCTTTTTGCTGCCTTTTCTTATTTTGACAAAGACGGCAGTGGTTACATCACCCAAGATGAACTTCAACAAGCTTGCGAGGAGTTTGGAATCGTGGATTTCCGTTTGGAAGAAATGATCCAAGAAGTTGACCAAAACAATGTAAGTGCAGTACTTGGATAAACAATTTGTCGTAGGCTGTATATGGATGTTGGATCGATACGTAGATGGAAAAGGAAATACTGGGAAAGCTATTAAGACAGACCTAGCTAGTCATGTTTTCCTTGATCTTCTGTCTCTGTCTCTCCCTCCACAAATCCCGTATTGAAACACAGCCAGTCTTGAGAGACAAGGGAAATGTGAAAAGAGTTTTCAGGCATGGATGGCCTTAATTCATATTGTGGGAAGTCATGCTTGATGGAATGGAAATCTCTATTCAAGGGTTCTAATCAGTTGGATGGTTTTTGCATTTCCGGAGAGCATCGCAAGTTAAGAAACTTAAATCTGTCTTCAGCAGTCAAGAATGAAAATCTTTTAGGTGTAAAATTCGCGTTCAACAGGTCTAGTAACTAGTTAGCGATGCGAAGAAAACGATTACATCCTGATTTTCTCTTTTCCCGTCTCGTTTTGGATTACGGTTAACTTGTCACTAACCTTCCTGAATTTTTTTTTTTGTTAAATTTTCAGGATGGCTGCATAGATTACATTGAGTTTGTTGCCATGATGCAAAGGGGAAACGCTGCTTTTGGTACCAAGCATTTGCAAAATGTAGGTTTTAGCTCTGGTTTTAGAGAGCCATTACCTGTTTTCTGACACTGATTATATCTTGTTGTGCTCCTTGCATCTTCATCATTAGGCTAAAATGATCTGTTGATTATTTCTTCTTCTTTGTATGGGCCATACCATCTGTATATTTGGTGGCGCTGTATTTATTTGGAACATCAGAGAGAATGGATGATCAAATTTCGTGGTACATTTATAGGAAGCAGTCCATTTTTTGTTTATAAAATTTGAAAATTTCATTTTTGTGCAGAGTACTTGATTTGATCCTATCTTTGGTTTTGTCAAGTTGTACTTCGTTATACAATTTTTTTTTTCTCATAGCAGAGATGGATGGCGTTGTTGGGTGAATAGTGTTTCCGCAACTCCCAAGCTTGTACGTTTTGAGTCTCAAAACCTCCTGCGCATGGTATTCAATACTTTTTCTCTATCTCTCTCCACCCAAATCCCAATACTCTAAAACCTTCCCTCCAAGCCCAACATACTAGAGTACAAACTCGTGGAAGCAGAACTCACCATTGAAAACCTGCCTACAATGAGAGGGTTTTTAGAAGCTTGTATGCATGAAAATAAACCCATATGTAGTCAATGTGAGACATTAATGAGAGGGTTTTTAGAAGCTTGTATGCACGAAAATAAACCCATATGTAGTCAATGTGAGACATTAGGATCGTTACATTGTAACACCGACTTTTCGAGCAAAACCCGTCCAATTATGGAGCGAATTGAAACTCTGATGGATAAAAAACCGGTTTTCCAAAAAACACAACATGTGACTGGGTCAGCGAGAGAGAGAGAGAGAGAGAGAGAGAGAGAGAGAGAGAGACGTGCGTAATTGTGGAGGCCTAGGGAACCCTATTTTGAGACAGCCGTGGCATTTTTGCCGGGAACAACGCCAGGAGTTTTTGTTTTCTTTTGGAAACTTGTTTTTGGGGTAAACATTAAACAACCTCCTAAAACACAAATTAACGCATCCGGGGACCGTGTAGTGCAGCCATAGTGTAGTGCAGTATTTCAACTGTCCGTCTCAGTAAGTAATTAATTGTTTGAATTTAAAAATAAAGTCCCGTTTTCGTTAATTACAAGTTGTAGGTTACAACTTTTTGTTTTGTTCTTATTCAAAATTTGTTTACGTTTGTTAATTTTGTTCCAAACTTTTATGTATTACATTGGTTTGTTTCAACGATAATAACCGAAAAAGTAAACATTATTTAGGAAATAATCCAAGAAAAAATCTAAAAAGTTTTTGGGGTTTTACTTGGATATTTCTAAAAATACGAGTAAAGATCATAATTTTTTACTTTTTTTATTCTTCTCGTCGATTCGAACCCATAATACATAAAAGTTTGGCGCAAACTAACAAACGCAAAAGTAATTTGAATAAAGACAAACAAAAAACCATGGTATTCTACTACTTGTAGTTTAGTGGAAACAAAGCTCTTCCCTGCAAGAATCGTTTTTTAAATTCAAATAATTAAAAATACTTTTGGACGATCGGGATAATGCACCGTGCACCACAGAATCTCCAATTGCCGGACCAACGCGGTAGAGCCCCACCGTTATTTTTTTGGTTATAAACAAATGCCAAATGTACCCCATTTGGCCTTTTCTGATTTCCCACCGTTTTTGGTGTAATCCTACTTTGCTGGCCCTCTCTCTCTCTCTCTCTCTCTCTCTCTCTCTCATGCATTATGAGAGTCCGTCGACAATGCATGTATATATGGCTGTGGAAAACAATTGGACTCCGAGATCAACGGCGGTCGCACGTCGACAGCAAGAGAATTAATTAATTATGTAATTGCTAGGGGAAAAGTGGGGCCCAACCACGTTGCACCACGTCAGGGCTCTACGGTTCATTCCCACTCATGCGAGATGAGATGCCATTGGTCACAGTACCGCCACACGTGATATTTCAGATCTCTTTTACACGGGTGGAATTTAGCTCTACGGTTCATCAATTCCCATTCATGCGAGATGCCACTGACCACAGCACCGTCACGTGGTATTCCAAATCAGGAGTGGAATTTGCACATTATTTTTCTTTATCCGATGTGAGAGAAAAGAAGATTGAGCTTTATGATTCATTCTCATTCATGCGAGATGTCACTGACCACAGCAACGCCATGTGATATTCTAAAGCTCTTTTACATGGGTGGAACTTAGCTCTACAGTTCATTCCTATTCATGCAATATGTCACTGACCACAGCACCACCACGTGGTTACACGGGTGGAACTTACACATTCTTTTTCTTGATCCGGTGCAGTGGAAAAGAAGACTGGGCTCCCGTGAAGGTGCTCCTGGGGCCCTGATTTTTTTTTCCATTCAGGCCCCACATTCTCAAGGAGTTGCCGGTTGCCAGACTTGCATCAATAATTTGGTTTGGTTGTAATTGCAAGTTTTGATCATAATTATTGATGCTATTATCGGAAGTTTAATTCTTGGGACTTGCGTCATCATCAATTTATGGCTGCAAACGAACCGAACTGATTGCGAGCATCTTGTGGCTCGGCTCGGCTCGTTTAGTAATCAAACTAAAATCGAGTTTTAGGTTCGCTTACTAAACGAATCGAGCTCGACACTCAAAAGATAGGCTCGGTTTGACTCGTGGAGTAATCAAACCAAGCTCAAGCTCGGATCTCATTTATTAAACGAGCCAAGCTCGGTTGGTTATATAGGCTCAGCTCGTTTAAAAAGGCTCATTAGATAAATAGGTCAGACTCGGCTTGTTACAAATGAGCCAAGCTCCTTGAGTTTTTAGGTTCGTTTGGTAAACAAACCGAGCTCAAATACTACCAAGCTCGGCTCGGCTCGGCTCGTTTGTACGCCTGTACTCTCCATTCTTTCAACCGGAAAGGGATAGTCCAGTTCTCTGACACTGTAAGAGGTAAAGGGATCGGTTCTTCTGTCATAAGCAAGATTCCTTCCTCAGGCTGCCTCCAATGTACCCAATAAGATAGTAGTACTATAATAAGTTCAACAAGAAAAGAATCATGCAAAACAAGAAGGGATGTAAATTCATTATGCGGCTCGATCAAGTGCTCAAAAAAGCAAATATAAGGTGTGTGTGTGTATATATATATATATATATAGGACTATCAAATTATCAATGGCAGCTCATGCAAGTTAGAACATGATGATTAGCGAAAACAAAAAATAGTTAGAACATGATGAATTCAGCAACCATTAATTAATTTGTTTTAACCCTTCAAAATCAAAGATTGCTATATATATAATACAAGAAGTTCCATTTGGCTAGATATATGCACTTTATTTTTTTCTAGCTTTTATCTATTTGAAGATTTTTGTTTTCTTATAACTCAGGTATCTGGGTCAACTTATGCACACCTTAACTAATTTTGGGGACTAATATCATCATCCAATATTAGAGGATGACCCAATTCAAAGTAGAGCAAAATCTCGTACGAACTAACGTTGAAGGAACTGATAGCTCGCTCGTGGGAGCTTTCGAACATGAAATCTTATGAAAACCCCTAAATTAAGTCCCCTTGACCAATCGATTTCTATTTGAAGATTTGGAGTGACATCTTCCTGCTGATACTATTCATAATACGTATATATGGGTATTATTAGGTATTTATGGGTATTATTAGGTGAACAACACAAAGGATTGTGCTGCTCTCCAGTCCCTCAAAAGGGACCGGACAAGTCAGCACGGCCCTCTGTGGGTCTTTCCAGGACACACTTCAACGATGGGACAGTTAACTTCTTTGATGTACGTCATCAAGATCAATAGTCATGCTCAAAAATCGACAAATATGCTTTTGATGCACATCTATGTTGTAAATCTTATAAACTCTGATACCATGCTAAACTGTCCGGTTAGATACCCTTTTGAGGGACTGCAGAGGTTCTTGCTCCTAACAAAAACAGCCAACCTGACTCATATATGAATCTATATGATAGGTGTTATTAAAGAATTAACATCCAACCTAACTAATTAAAGCATTGTATATATACTTTTATCTAACAGCCAGCTCATATGGATATGCATTATGGTTGTTCTCAAGCCTAGCTAAATCAAGCTTGGTCAACTCTATTTCGATGATTAATTGAGCTTCATAATTAAGAATTGGTTTTCCCTTGTTAGTTGTTACCACCGGACTTAGAGATCGCAAATCACAGCACCTTATAACGCCTCAATCTCACCGTTCAAAAATGTTTTGGACAGTCTGGATTATAAAAAAGTTCTTTTAAAATTTGAACCATTGATTGCTGAGACGGACAGTGAAATGCACACAGCAACCCTTCCGCTTCCACGAATTAGGGGGGCTCAGAGCAAAATGTAGAAATAGGCTCTTTATACATTTTTTCCGTAAAAAAATGTTGAAAGTTAAATTAACCCGAAAAACGAGGTTCAGATACAAAATTTCAAAACTTATTCATTGTAACAAGTGAAATACATTTCGCTAATTACCTTCTCTATGAATTGATAACTCTCCTTTTTTTTTCTTTTTTCGAAGTACTAATCTCGTTCCTACTAAAATCTCAAAAAGAATTTGTAAAGATAGTTAACAAGTGCAGAAAATAGAATCAACATGGGAACAATAACATTTTAAGTACAGCATAGGTGAAGATTTGCGTGGTTACCAAAAAAAAAAAAACCTTTTGAGAGCAGATTCTGAGATTTTAGCATTTAAATTTTAAAAAGTAGTCGCGCGGTGACATTGTTAAAAATTCTTATCAGTTTCAGGTGTTTACGTTAGTGATTAATTTATGCAGAATATTTTTTTGGTTTTATCTTTATTCAATTTTTTTTTGCATTTGTTAGTTTTACGCTAAATTTTTATGTGATATAGGAGAGTAAGGACGAGAGGAATCGAAAAAGTAAAAAATTATGACTTTTACACAAGTATTTTGAGAAATATTCAAGATAAAGTCCAAAAACTGATGTAAAAGTTAAAATTGACTTTTACACAAATATTTTAAGAAATACCCAAGAAATATCCAAGCTCAAATTGACTTTTTGAGCTTTTCTTTGGATATTTTCCAAAAATACTTGTGTAAAAGTTAAAATTTTTTACTTTTTCGATTCTCTCGTCCTTATTCTCCCATATCACATAAAAATTTAGCGTAAAACTAACAAATACCCAAAAAAAAAATTGAATAAAGACAGAACCAAAAAATTATAGTGCATAAGTTAATCACTAGCGTGAACAAGATAGATGCGTAGTCAAACGTCCAGTACAATAGGTAGCAGGCGTGTTTGTTTTGGCTCCCGTGGGATGTAACGTAACCTTAATCTCACATTAGCCTCTAAAATTGGTAATGAAAATAGAATGAAAATCTATAGTCTAAAAGATTCTCTCACATCTATCGCAAACAACACTCCTGTAAGGAAAAAAAAGTACATTTATGGTCTTTATAAAGTACATATATATCGCGGACACCCCTATCACAAAAGACACATGGTTAATTTTTTGTGGTCATTTTCATAATAAAAAGTACATGGTCATTGTACTAAAAAAAATAATTGTGCAGAGAAAAATAGTTACACTTTAAAAAAACGTACCCGCTTATTGAGACAAAATGATATGAACACTTTTTGTTGAAAAACAAAACGAGGAAGGTATATATCATCATCCGAGAAAATATTTCAAAACTTGTGCAGAGAAAAATATTCCATAGGGAAAATGAGGTGGAAAACATGAGAGACGAGGGACGATAATTCTGTCTTCATATCTTAGATTGATTGAGGTCGACAACAATTTTTAGTTTTCATGATAGTAAATTATTTAAATCTAGACCATTTAATTATAATTTATCGAGACAGAAAGAACCAGTCTACTAGCACAGAAAATCTGTGCACAGATTATGCACAGATTTTTATGTGGAGCCTACTACAGATCCCACACAAGTGATCCGAGCCGTTCATTATATTTAAAATATTTTTTTAAGGGCCTCCGCGAAAAATCAGCTCAATCCGATACCTATAAGTGCTTGATTTAATCATCTAACTTTTCATTCAAGTTTTTAGATAATGAAAAGTTAGATGATTAAATCAAGCATTTATAAGTATCGAATTGAGCTGATTTTTTGCAGAGGCCTTGAAAAATGTTTTAAACATAATGAACGACTCGGATCACTTGTGTAGAACCCTTAGTGAGCCCCATAGTGGGCCCCACATGCATCTGTGCACAGATTTGCTGTGCCAATAGACTATCTGAGAAAGAAAAAATAGCGGAATCTATCTGCAAGGGAACGTTTATACTTGGCAGAAAGTGCGAGGCAAAGTGAAAAATGCAAGAGTGTAGGAGTACTATATATATGAAAGAGTAAACTTACCATCCTAGGATTCCTAACAGCCTTTATGGAGCATATGAAAAAGAAAAGAAATGAAGGAAAAATAAGAATTTGTATAAATTCCACCGTAATGTAGGTAGACAAGAATCACCTTTATGAAGTAGTAGTATATTCCACTACGTTGTGCTCTGAGTCACTATAGAATTACACATTTTCATGAAGTTTGCATTTTGGTAATATAAGTTTGTCTCGACGAAGAGAATCAGAAAAATAAAAAATTATAACATTTACGTAAATATTTTGAAAAATATTCAAGAAAAAGCTCAAAAAGTTTTTTTTTTTTTACTTTTCTGAGTCCACTCGTCCAAACAAACCAATAACACATAAAAGATTTGACGCAAAACTAACAAATGAGAAAGAAATTCGAATAAGGACAAAACTAAAAAGTTATGGTTCACAACACAAGTTAGTTTGTGAAAACACCCTAATGTATGAACCCAACATAAATGCGTGGTTCTGAAATGGTTCAGAACACGTTATTCGGTTAAGGGTTTTAGATTTTAGATTCTAATAATTATTCTATTTCTCTCTAATTATGACTTTTATTTTTCTCTCTATCTCTCCAATTATTATCTCTATTTCCAATTATAATTCTTCTTTTTTTTACATTCATTACTTACAAATCTAAATACAAAATCCCAAAATGGTGTAAGTGGTGGTAATTTCCAATTGAATAATTATTCCGTAGAGAGAGGTTTTTTTTAACTCCATCCGTCTTGATTTGTTTGTCCTTTTTTTTACTTTTTAAAAGCATTTAACTTCTAAAAAAATTATCTATAATTTTCAATTCGTAACGTTTTTAATATGCAATATGAATCTTATTTGGTAGATCTCAATTAATTTTATTACGTAAAATCATAAAAAATATTATAAAATATAAAATATAAATATATTTTTAAAAAACACGAATTTCAATAATTTGACAAACAATTTGGGAGGCGAGCAGGTTACAGAAGATTTTTTTTGGTGAGTGAGGCGACAAAGATGGAGATTGATTTGAGCAGTTATGGAATGAGCGTGGGTCCTAAGACAGTGGGCATTACAGTCCACGTCCCTCTCTTTTCTCTGTGGAATTAACCCTCGATCTGTCTGGCACTTGTCCACCCAGAAAATCACTGATCACTCTTTTTACCTTGGAGTTGAAGAGTGTATAATATTGCTACTGTCTATCATTCTCAACCGAAGCAGAAACCCACATCCTCAGGATTGCTATTCCAACAACTCCCTAATCCACACCCGCAACGCATAAACCAGGTAATGTTTTTTTCACAAGGGCTTTTGTGTACCTTTCAATTCTTTTGCTCCCGGTCTGATCTTCGAAATGTTACTGAATTGGGCTGGATCTTCAACTATAATTGATGTTTTCTTGAATTGGGTCTGAGTTCATGGAGGAAGTGATGTTTTCTTGAACTTTTCTTGGTTTAGTTTGGGTTTTCTTGATGTTTTCTGCTCAATTTGGTAGAAAATAGCACGTGGGAAGTGAAAGTAGTTGTGAATTGTTGAATTTAACATGATGTGGAACTTGAAAGCGCCGATTTGCTGACTGGGTTTTGTTCGTTCCACTCATTTCCTCGGAAATTCTGGAACAGTAACATAGGGAGGAAAGCCTTATACTCCCTTCGTCCCGCAAAGGGAGTACGCTGCGAAAAGAAGTGCAATTTTTGGATCGAAGAACTAACTGAGATCTTTAATCCAGTGCAATGAAATTTCAAAAGTTGTGCACGGAAGTACTTTACTTTTCTTAATCACAATTGCACGTCTTTCTGTAGTGACTTATCTTTGTGGGACGGAGGGATTACAATGAAAGACTTTGGAATCTTGGATTATGCATTTAATCCATTGATCTTGGTATGCGTTAACTCTTTTATCTTTATGTTCCCACTGATACCTAATCGATAACAAATCTGAATGACTTTTTAGGTCCAATTCCATAAATTTTTGTTAAGGCAATTATTTGTCTTTTTTTCTTGTTAAAGATTTGGTGATGGAGTCGAAAAACGGGCTTTCAGTGGAGGATGAGTGTGGTGTTGTTGAGAAATTGGACTCAAACGAAGAGGAGCATCATGTTGATGAAAGTGAGAAGGTTCTGGATGTAAAAGTCACTTCTGAAAATGCATTGAAGGCTGAAGAAGGTCTTGATTCATCTGGACTTGTGGTCAAACCATCAGTTTCTGTTTCAAAAAGTAGAATTTCAAATCCCTCGAAAAAAGCACCAAACAATGGTAGTTTAAAAGGCAGTAAAGTGGCCAAAGATGGGCCTAATTCGAAAGCCCCAGCTCCACTTGCTTGTAACACAAGGCGGAGTATTACTCAGAGTCTATCTTTCCCAGCGAGGGGACTTCGTACTGATGTCATGAAGAAGAGCGCTGACGGGCACCCAGTGAAAGCTGATGCTCAAAGTATCAGAGTGAATGGGGGGAAGTCTGAGTTTTCATCTTCAAATGGGTCCCGTTCGAATCCAACTAATAGGCGAAATTCCACTGGACCTAACTCAAAGGAATATGATGGTGGGGCTTCCTCTCGGCGGACTACTTTAGCATCCCTTCCAAGCACTCAGCAGCCGATGGTAAGATTTTATGTTGATGGCCTTTTTCTGGCCTTTCTTTTTACTCAATAATCTTTGTTAATGTTTGTTTTGCATATGTTCATTTGTATCAGTATGGAAAATCTGGTTCTGGAAATGGAGATGTGAAGTTGCCTCAATCCGAAGTTCCATTGTGAGTCACACTCAATGAGAATAAGACTTATCAAATCTTGTCTTTGGTTAAGAAATTCCTCTGTTATTGCACTATTTTCCTTGAAAATTTTGTCTGGAAATAGATATTCTGAAGACACCTTTATTTGTACGTGTTTAATTCCTTATAGTCATACAATCCTCGTGTTTCTGCAGGTCACTTGATCAAGACTCAGAACAAGTTAAAGCTGCATTTGCAACCAAAGAGAATGATGATGCCCGCTCTACTACATCATCGTACAATTCTTCTCTAAGAGTTTTTTTACAGTTGTGCTTACCCCTTTCATAGGATAGGACATATCTTAAATGGTTATCTTTTCATTCATGTTGGTCACAATTTTCTGTATAATCATCAGAAATGCCGCTCCTGGTGGGCAGCAAAGGAGTAGTGGCTCTGTATTTTCGTTCAAGTTGGACGAACGTGCTGAGAAGAGAAAAGAGGTGGGATAATTAACATCCTTTCATTTGATCACCCTTTTTATGGGATTTTTATACATGGAACATATTAGGAAATTTTTATCTCGTTCATCAGTTCTTTTCAAAGCTAGAGGAGAAAATACATGCAAGGGAAGCGGAAAAGAGTACCTGGCAAGAAAAATCAAAGGTGGGACTCGCATAGAGGGGTTTTTTTTTTTGGTCTTTCTTCATTTCTGATCTTGTTCTTTTTATACGAATTCAGTTTCTCTTTCGGATCATACGCAGGAAAACCAGGAGGCAGAGATAAAACAATTGAGGAAGAGCCTGAAATTTAAAGCTGCACCCTTGCCAAGTTTCTATAAAGAGCCCCCTCCAAAAGTTGAACTTAAAAAGGTAGACTTTTTGTTCCCTCTTTTTCTATTCAATAGAACAAAGTTGCTAAAAAGCCCATTCAACCTGAGCATGGATTTTTTTCCCCTTGCAAATTGCAGTTTAACGTGACATGTTAGTTGTTGAAATTTACAGTTCTTTTCATAGTTTTCCTTCTGAATTGGTTATCTGAACTTCCAAAGCAGTATTTAGGTTCTCAATAGAGTAAACGGGGAGTTTTTTCTGCTAGAGTCTCTCCCTATGGTTATGCTTGAGCAAAAGATTACCTCACTTTCTTTATGTTGCTTCTATAACTGATTGCATTGAACCTGCTCCCCTCCCAATTGCAAGAAAAAGTAAATAAAACATAATAAAGGGACATCGGAGCCATATTTATAATTTTGAACTTGTGGGTGGGATGCATGCGCACATGTATTATGGAAGTTAGTGATTTAGGCTGAACCCTTACAACTTACAAGTCGCAGTGTTCAAGCTTCGAAGTGTAAGATTTTTCAACATATTTTCATTGAGTTCACTAGTTCAGTAAAGGACTTTCTCATGTTTGTCTGGAGTAACTTGCTAATACATGAGTCGTTGCGCAATATTACATTTTTTGCTTATTGTTTACATGGAGAGGCCTGTATCTATGATGACAGGAGTTGGAGGTGAGAGACTTCTGGCAACTCCTCCGCAGTTCTAGAGCAGTATATTGTTTGGCATTTGTCCAATCGTGCAACATTTTTTTTTTTCTCAACAAGTGTTACTCTCATGTGATCTGTTCCAAATTAGACCAATCCATGATATTCCATCTAAGTCATAAGCTTTCTTGGCCAAAAAATAGCCTCTCATCATTGGTGTAGCACTTAGATTGCCATGGAAATAGATATCGTTGGTTGTAGCACTTCTCACTATTAAAGTTTCATGGATGTTTATGGACAGGGTAATTCTATAATAGCTCTTTCTTGTATTAACCAGGAACTGTGTTTTTAACATGGTAGCACCGGAAAGGTTTTTCATGAGCACTCGAAAAAAATCAACTAATTTAATTTGTTTATGCTCTCTTGCTGATTGGATTGTCTCTGAAATGGAGTCAGAATTTGTCCCTGTAGTAATTCCTTACCTTTTGTAAGGAAGAGATCGCCAAGTGCCCATATGGCTATACCGCAGCACATACACAGAATTTAAAAGAAATGCTCTTAAGCTGACTCACTCTTGTAGATGTATAAAATACCCCTGTCGGACCCTTAACAATTGGATAATGGTATTTGTTATCATATATTGTCCAACATTTTCGTTAAGACACTTGCTTTGGAAGCATATTCAACAATTCTACTTTACCTTATAAGTATGCATTTAGTTCTTGTTTATGCATGAAATAGCATATGGAACATTGCAAACACTATTTAAACTAGTCTTACGATAAATGTATTGATGAATCAACACATTCTACATGGGGATTAGATGAATCTGACACTTGGACATGTCCACACTTTACCATCAACGAGTTCCTGTAACAAAAGTTGACTCATGTGAAGCCATACTGTATAACATGAGGTCAAGATATATGGCTGGAAAGTTTGAGAAATTATCCACAGTTTGCCGCTTGCCTTGTACTTTTACTACCTTAATGAGGTATTTCTTTTGCGTCATAAAATTCTGTGGGAAGGTGCATCAAATCCAATCCATTGGGTTGAGAGTGTTTTAATCGATCATGTACTAGGAAGTTGGCTGATTGTTTTTTCTTCGCGTTTATGTCTTGCAAGTGAGTTTTCTAGATGTTTGCTTGCAGATTTTGACACTCACTTGGTTATAAGATTAACTTAGTTATTGGTCATAAGGACAAGGACTTCCCTTGGGCATTAAAGGCTCCAGAATGGTGTTCAATGGCATCTCAGTTCAAACTGAAGCCAGGATAAATATCTTTACCCTGGTCAACTGGTTATGCTCACAACGTGCAACTCGGGAAAGCAAGGAACTAATTTTGGCTAGGACATTAAGTATCCTTGTATTAGTTGTCATCTACAGAAGAATTAAGGGCCGACAGTCAACACTTGATATCTAGTCGAACTGCATAAGTCAAATAAAATAGCTTTCGAGCTATATTCGAGATTCTGTAAGTAACATGCTAAAAATCAAACTCATCTTGTAAGTGGGGAAAGTGGGGTGTTGCCACTTCATAAAACGTCTAGATATGCTCTTTCCTTCTTCGAGCCTATTCTTGTTAACCACCAACTCATCTAAATGTTCGAGCTGACACTATAAGAAGAAGTTTGCAATGTGTAGGTTTCCTTTACTTTGCTTCCCCAATGTTTAGCACTTCTAAGCCTACATATGTTGCTGGATTCAGATTGAGATTGTCATTCAATCAACTCTCCAAAACACCCATAATTAAGGGGTACTAACTGGGTGTATGGCTTTTCAAGTTAAGTACGAGAAAGCCAGTGCTTGAGGCTCTGCATGGTTTGGGGTCTGGGGATGTTGGCCAACCATATTGTTTCCTTTATTTTCTTTTAATTGTGTATGTTGATTTTGTAGATACCGACCACACGTCCAATATCTCCAAAGCTAGGAAGGAACAAGGACCTCTCCAGTGCTGCAACAATTGTATCCTCTGAAGGTAACAACCAAGAACAGGCAAAGACACCAAGAGTCATCCGGGCAAAGTCTGATAAGAGTGTTGCTGCTTCAAAGAAGCCAATAAAGAAGTCTAGGGAGTCTGTTGCCAGTACAGCGGAAGGAAAGCCAGTCGAGTTAATAAAAGAGACGACTGCAAAAGAAGAAAGGCAAGACCAGAAAACCAGTGTGGGAGAAGTGGTGGAAGAAAGCCAAAAGCAGTTAGTGAATTCTGGTGAATTTGAAGACAAGACAGAAATGGATGCCGACAAACATAACGGTCCTGGTATGGTTTTATCGGGTCCGGAGATCCAGCCCGCCGAAGTTGCCGTTGGAGGTTGAATGCAGGAGTGTTCTAAAACTTGTGTTCATAAGTTTTGAAAGTCTTTTCAAGTTTTCCATTTGTGTTCTGTTGTGAATAGTGTGTGACTTTTGAAAAGATATATAAACTGGTATCCACATGTTAATATGAATGATGTTTGTCATTGTTTTATTTTGATCACCAGAACTATGAGGCTGTGGTGAAAGACTGGTAGCATTCTTTATTCTATTTGTGTCTTGTGAATTACTGTTATTTAATACATCATAAAATAAAATTGTTGAGTTGAGTCATTTTTCTTCTTATTTCCAGGGGATGGAATACCTGTTCAGATGTTTTCTATTTTTCTACTTTATGTGATGCTAAATGCTTGCAAGTTTTTTTTTTCTGAGTACATGCAAGAAACCCAATCTAACCGACCCTAGTTGATGATGCGAAAATAGACCACATGGTTCACCAGTTCTTGATCTTTGACCAGAGTATGTCTTCAAGTTTGGACTATAAAACAAACCAAATTACCGGTTCGCTAAAAGCTCGAATCGTGACAATAAAAACTATACTTCCAAAACATTTTGAAACTTGACCATGTGAGATGCGTCCGTCCCAAGAACTACGCCTAATACTATATTACATTTCTCAAAGAGTTTCAATATAAAACCAATTAATAATAGGCGAAGTAGGGTTTAGATTATGAATATTAACCAAGCCTTGATGGATTAGGTGAGAGTGATAGAGTATAAAGTCTAGCAGTTGAAGAAATACCATCAAACCGACACTAACGAAAATGACAAAAGAGAACTCATGAAGATCTTCCCTTACTTGAGGTTAACTTAAATCCTCGTATGATTGCTTGCGTGACCCAAAATGAGATTCAACATGATTCATATTCAACAATTTGAATAATTCATATTATAGATCCTAGTTGAATTAATATCAAATAGCAATAGAGAAAGTCATATTGATTGTAAATTGATAAACGCTTGGTTGAAATCCTAGTTGTCACCAGAAATATATCTTAGTATTTATTCCTCTTGAGCCATGTATGATTCGTTCAGAAGAATACGATGTCTGATCTATTTGAAAATGTATGATTCGTTCAAAGGAATACGGTGTCTGATCTTTTCGCATGAGTGACAAATGCATTGAGACGTAAAACAAGCGAATCGGATCAAGAAATCGGATCTCGCAATGGATGGTAATTTAATAATTTTATATACTATCACCTACGGTATCGTAAGAGAAGATGACTTTTTATCCGGGTCAACTAACTAAAGCAAGGCGCTACCCTACCTTCTCCCTAGAGTAGTTTGGTAAACCAGTACAATTTTCCTACGCAAGCAAGGGGGTAAATAAGCCGAGCAACTCGAAAATTTGGCTCGGCTCATTTAGTAAACTAGCGAGCTCGAGCTCGAGTTTTTGGCGAGCTGTTCGACAAAAGTTTGGCTCGTTAAAAGAGGCTCGACTCGATTAAAGATGTTCGTTTGATAAATAACTAAGCTCAGTTCGTTGAGGACTCAACTCATTAAGACTCAAGCTCATGTTTTCAACTTGTTTAGTAAACAAGTCGAGCTCGAACTAGACAAAAGCTCAAATCGAGCTCGAACTTGACAAAGCTCGACTCGTTTACAACCCAATAATGCAAGTATGCAGTCCCCCTTCAAAAAAAAGAATTATAATTCGAAGCAACAAAACAAGAATAAAAGAAACTGAAATGAAATACCCATTCTGAGTTACAAATGGATTTGGCCCAATATGTATGAGAAAGCACATAATTGTTTCTCTTTCATGATGTTGCATGTTCAAATTTTAAAGAGAGCAAACATTCCAACTCTTTAGACTACTGGAGGGTTCGCGCCGCCGTCAACTCCAGGTCTCCGAAATTAATCCGGTGCGCACAAATTGGTTCGGACACTCGGTAGTAAGAAAAATACCCATTTTGAGCTGGGGAAGTATTTAAAACGTGAACTGAAAACCACCGCTTGGTTGGTCCAGTCTACCACTCATCAATAATTGAAGGCAACATGCCATCTGATTTTAGCCAGGCTGTTTTCACCCGTGTGGTGTGATCCGCTGGTACTCTCTCCGTCTCTAGAGACGATCCCAAAAATTTCGACAATTGAGAAAGAAAGCTGCTATGGAAACCGACAGGCAAGTGGGGTCTATTCCGGGCTCCGACCAATAGATTTTGCACGGATAATCCGAATTGTTTATATAATTTAAAAAAAAAAATCGAGTGAACCCATGGAAAATCATCTCAATACGATATGTGTAGGTACTCGATCCAATCTTCCATTTTTTTGTTCAGATTTCAGGATTGGATCGAGGACCTACACATATTTGATTGAACTGATTTTTCACAAGCCTACTCGGATTTTTTTTTAAAATTATTAAACGGTTCGAATTATCCGTGCGAATCCAGAATGGGTCCGTGACTGTCGGTTCTCTGTCGGTTTCCTTAGCTTTTTTTAAGAGAGAGAAAATAAAAGGCTAGCTGTTTTGCAATTTTCTTGTTTTGTGAAGTTAGCAGTTATTGCATTGAAGAATCCAATGCCAATTTTCTTCTCTCTTAAAAAAAAGGAGAGGGTGGTCCATTTGGGGCACGCAGTTCTATTGCAAGCCATTTTCTTTGGGTAATTTCAAATATAATCTAAACAGTCCAGTGATAAACACTTTGTACACCAATTGTATAATATTTAGTGTGAGTTCACGTTAATATTTTTGTCTTCGAAATACTTTGATTCAAATTTACTTTTCGTAATTTTGTTTAGTTTTTCATCGCAATTTTTGGAATTAATCGTTTCTCTCAACGAAAGAAATAGGAAAAATAATTATATAGGTCCCCTACTAGTAGACGGTGGAATTGACATCAAAATTAATTGTGGTGCGCATAAGCTGGCCGGAACATGAGTTAATCAAGAAATTCACAGCAAGGTCCCTCCATCCCCTGTTTGGAGGAGAACTTAATCCAGGTTAACACTCAGGCAGCATTTTTGTAAACTTTTAAGTCTGAAACTTATTTTGGTAATTTTTAACTTTTCGTAACTTTTTATTTAGCTTTTCGTCATAATTCTTGGGGTTAATCGTTCGTCTCGACGAGATGAATCAAAAAAATATGGACGGATGTTGAAAATTTTTAAATAAGACAACATTTTATATAAATAAGACAGTTGTTTGATATTTTGCCTTTAGTAAACTTTTTCTGCTTTTAGTCATAATTTTATACTTTTTAGATTGCTCTCATCGAAACGGATGACTAATCTAAAAAATATTATGCAAATCTAATAAATTTTTTTAAAAAACGAATAAAAAACAAAAAAAAAATAAGTTGAGTTTACAAGAACTCACCTAGCCTGGTCTCTTCCCATGGAGAACTAGTAGTATAAAGCAAAAAGTCAAACAGAAGAATCTCAAATCATCGATAGCCAAGTAGATGCAAAAAAAAAAAAGTACTTTTTTAACATGAGAAGCCAGCTATGCACGTCTTATAATATCAGACAAAATTAACACGTTCATCTTGAGATGTCACGGTTTTACATGTAGTACTTGAGATGTTTAATAAGTAAGGCCATAAACGAGCCGAGTTTTGTCGAGTTCGAGCTCGAGTCTTAACGGATCGAGTTATTAACAAGTTGAGCTATTAACGAGTCAAGCTTTGTTATTTACTAAATAAGCATTTTTAATCGAGTCGAACCTCCCTTAACGAGACGAACTTTTGTCAAACGAGCCTTCCACTCGGCTCGTTTAGTAAACCAGCCGAAAACTCAAGCTCGAACTTAGCTCGTTTACTAAATGAGCGGAGTCAAGCCGAGCTCGCAAGCCACTCGATTCGTTTGCAGTCCTACTGATAAAGCACGTTCATCTTAAAATGGTAAATTGTTCACACACAAAAAGACTCCTATCTTACAATATTATTCGTTGGGATGGTTTAGTAGCCCGCGAAGCCGAACCCCTTTCGAAGACAAAATCATCTGCAAACATGTCCACGACAAGGTCCCGTTCCATAATCATTGACGAATAGAAGTATATATCCATGTGTTGGCATGGGGACGAGCAATACCCTTACCCTCGGCCTCCTTGGGGAGGCAGCGACGCAAACTATTAGCAGAGCCCATAGGGAACCCTTTCTTCAGCCTAACTAGCCATAAACAGAAATAGAGACTAGACACACACGGACGAACAGGACTCACAAGAACTAAAAGGAAACTAAACTAAAACAAACCACAAACAATGATAAAGCAACCCCGTATAAAGCTGTCAAACACTCTAACCAAAGAGACGGTTCAGACGTGCTAAGCGGATACCATATAAAATATTCCCACCCGATACCAAAAAATGAACCTACTAGACAGAGTAATCGGCAAAACTGACTGAACGGAAAAACCCAAAACGAAAACCCCCCTTAACCTTCTCTGAACCGGAGAGACTGTAATGTTTTTCCAAAGATAGAAGAGTATTTATACTTTATAGGTTGCAAAATTTAGCGGGCTTGGTTATTTTGGTTTTTTCGGGCTATATACTTTTTAGTTATTAAAATTTAAATGAGGTTTCATTCACTTGAATAATTCATACAGTGCTTTAGTGCCGATAATACTAAAGAAAAACTCTCCATTCTCTTGAACTCAACTTAAATTTGGAAGTTTTGTCATTTTTTGAATTTTTTTCGCATTTGTTAGTTTTGCTTTAAACTTTTGTGGGCTATTGATTCGTCTCGACGAGAGGAATCGAAAAAGTAAATTTTTTTACTTTTTCCCAAGTATTTTGATAAATAACCACTTTTTAGCCAAAAAAAAATACAAAATTTAAATAAGAACAAAACTCTCAAATTTAAATTAAATTTTAGTTGAGTTCAAGATCGACGGGGCCTAAATTACATGTTAATATATTGTGGGTGTGTTTTGAAACCAGTGGTTGGCTTGAACCCCTCAAATAGCATTAATTGGAACCGCCCATGCATGTTCCCTTAAATCTTCTAGCCAAAAAAAAAAAGGAACACATGGCCTCATTCTTTTAAACTTAAAATTAATTTCTTCGTTTTGTGTATTTTTTTAGTCTTTTCCGAATTTTTGCTAGATTTGCGTGATATTTTTTGAATTAATCGTCCATCTCGACGAGAAACAAGAGGAGTCTAAAAAATATAAAATTATGACCGAAAGCAAAAAAAAAAATCACTAAAGACGAAAAAAATATCAAACAGCTATCTTATTTGTCTAAAAAAATGCCGTCTTATTTGAATTTTTTCAACATTGGTCCAGGTTTTATACTTTTCCGATTCGTCTTGTCGAGACGAACGATTAACCCTTAAAATTACAATGAAAAGATAAACAATAAATTACGAAAAATAAAAAATTCCAAAATAAATTTCAGACTTATAAATTTATAAGGACGCAGCCCAAATTGATACACAGAACATAGCTTCAAGGTCTTTATTTATTACCAGTTCTGTTATTTTCACTTCAGTAGCCGCCATGACTTTAAAGCATTTCTATATGCCAGTACCACCATTTTTTCACTGTTGAAAAACAAATGGAAAATGATAGGAACCGGCAAAAAAATCTATGCAGTCAAACAAATAAATAAACATTCACAAATTTCCGTTTGACAAAAAAAAAACTGCGTGTAACGGGTATATATCATTTTCCGTCTGAACATTCCGTGTAACGGGTATATATCATTTTCCCTTACAAGGCGGTCCCCACTGCGTTTTATAACGCGTATATATCATTTTTCCTTACACGACGGTCTGCCCACTGCGTTTTATAGGGGACTTTAATAAAAAACATTTGTAGCAAAATCCATGGAGTCAAAAAATAAATAAATAAACATTCACGTCCCAGTTTAATTCCACGAGCATGGAGGTTCCGTTCCAAAACACCTTCTTAAAAAATAAATATTTATTTCACATTTTCAAATTTAAAAATAGTATAAATAAAAAATAATTTTTAAATTTTTTTTGCATCGTATTTTAAACAAGATCTATATTGCATATTTTTAGATTTCAATAAATCCATTATTTTTTCGCTTAAAATTGTATTCTTAAAAAATAACGACTTATTTTAAGTTCCAGAATGTGACCGAAGTGCACTCCATACGTCTTCACGTCACGGAGGGAGTATTTCACGTGACGGGTATTGTATCACTTCCTCTCTCACAAGGCAGCAGCAGTCCCAAACTGCGTTACATAGGGAGACTTTTCACCACGTCATATCAAATCTTGTGAAATGTCATTTTCCCTAATAAATAACATTTTTTGGCAACCTTGCTTTACTGATAAACAATTACTCACTTACAAAATTGTCAAAAAAAAAAAGAAAAAAGCTTTTGCCAAACACCAACAATCGACAATGATATAAAAACCACCAAATGAATGAATAAAGACCCCTTACCAAACACTCCTATATTGAAACACCACCTACTTTTTTTTTCCTCTAATGAACAACCCTAAAGCCAGTCACTATATGAATTCGAACTGTACAATCCAAACTTCGAAAGAGCTAGCGCAACTAGACCAGACACAGCCCCCCCTACTTACTTAGTGAGGAATCGAACTCTAGATATTGAGGAGTACTCCTATAGCTTGAACATCAACCCGAACCACTGAGGCAACCTAGACGTGTGAAACAACACCTACTTGGCTGGCTTTAATGACAAATTAAACAATCCCAACCCAAACAACCCCTCACCCAAGCCACTACAGCTGCTCTGTCTTTTTCCTGATAAATACCATTGAACCAAATTTTTTAGTCAACTTCATGCATACACCGAACACACAATTTAAAAAAACAGAGAAAAATGCCATATTTTGATGGGAAAAATTGCAAAGAAGTAGAAAGCACACCAACTGATGATTGAAAGGGGAAGTATATTCTTCACATATAATTCGTGTTTGCATAGAGTGTCGGCGAAACCGGTAAATACATGAAAAAATGATATGTAATTACACCACTTATTAACAAAATAGGAGTAACAAACAAAAGCCCTTCTGTTCACTTCAATCTATGGGCAGTGGAATAGCAGATCCCGTCGTTGAACTGAGAAAAAAGAAAAAAGAAAAAGAAAAAATCGGTTAGGACACAACGCACCTAAACCGAATTACAAATGAAGATTGCGAAAAAAAATGTGTTTATGTACGCGCGTACCCTTTTTTATGAAATGTCGAGTTTCATTCTTCTTTCTTTTGGGGGTTTTCAAGAAACTAATGAAGAGAACAAAAAAATCAATGGCACGCGGTGAGATGTGAATCCTGTCCGATAGCCCAGAGAACTCCGCAAGTTACTTCCATCAACTTCCCTGTCATACACAATGAGATTCGGATCATCAGTTCATGAAAACGAACAACAGACCGGAAAAAAAAAAAAAAAAAACCATCGTCCTATATAGAAATCATGAAACAATTATGGGTAAAATAATACTTCGACAAGGTGCACGGGAGGTGGTCCGGACACTTAGACCCCTTGAGTTATCAAAAAAATAAAGATATGTGGCTTATTTGGGAAAACAGGTCAACACAGGCTGTAGGCGACAATGGAAGTTGGGGATATGGAAAGCTGATACTTGATCCAGCTTGTGTTCACAAAAGCACAAGCTGTACCTGGCTGTCAGTATCCAGACCTTAAAAAAATTCAATTTGCGAAAGCGAAATTTATATGGACCCCTCTCTCTCACATGTTACAAGTAGCAGTCACAACTACACCCCTAAAGCCGGGGAATTATTCGGTGCCAGGCGGGATACCTGTCGGCAATCCCAGCCGACGGTCCAGATTTATTCTCTCCTCTTTTTCTCTTTTTAAAATTTGGACCGTCCAAAACACATCTAGACGACTGGAATTGCTGACGGGGTACCACGTGTGTAGTACCCGCTCAGCACCCGAAAACTTCTCCCTAAAGCCAGGCCCAACCACAAGTTGGGTTCTTTAGTCTTCGAATCCCATGAGAGATTAAATATACCAATCACCGACAAAACCCATTTCTATCATTACTTTAGAGAAATTACGAGGCTAATTAATCTAATCAAAGCCCACTGCTCACAAGATTGATCACGATAGCTACCTACAAGCATTACGGTATTTTACTTAATTAGATCGCTTGAAAAGGTATTTGTGAAGAAAATGCATTACTTGGCCTCCCAATTGACTGATGATTACCTAAATTGGTATAAATTAGAAATGATGACATAATTATTGATTCTACTACTACTATTAATGACCCAAAAGTCATTTTAAGCATTCTAATCAAATACGTACAGCTTTAATTCATCATCCCACTAATAAAAAACCAAACGCTAAATATAACGGAAACAAGAACGCGCGGAACAGAAAAGAAACGCGGGAGGCATGATTTCCATCTGACCCACCACCACCACCACCACTACTGGAGTATTTAACAAAACACAAAATGCCACATCACGTCACCGGAATATGCCTTCCGCTGGACGCAAAATCTAATCATGAAGACTCAATTTTTACACAGATTTGAGTAAAAAATCTTCATTTGGTATGAACCAGTCCAATTGAGAAACTCAAATTTAAGAAAAAGCATCATTAATTGCATTGTCGTAAACTGTGAAGCGCAAAACCATTCTTCAAAAATTTAAGTAAAAATTTGAGTAAAACTTCGACTGGCATAAGTTTGGATTTTGAGGCGGGTTTTTTTAGTACGAGAGAAATAAATAGAGAAAATTTATTGGATACCCGAACCAGGCCTGGAAGACTAAGGAGCGGAGATGCTCAGAAAATTGGCCAAACAGAACCCAATTTGTCAGTCAGCTATCAAAATAAACCTATCTCTATTCTATAGATACTGGCATTGTCTAAACGAAAGGCTGAAATAGTGAAAAAAGACTAGCAATTTGGGACAGAAGGGTATTAATTAAAGAACCGTACCTCTCCGCTGAGGGGCAACGGCCTTAGCCACGGGCGCGGCCTTCGACACCGGCGTCGACGGCACCTCCACCGGGAAAAGCACACCGTCAATCCCCTGCACCGAGATCCTCCCGTCCGTATAGATATCCGGGTCGAACAGGTACGCCACCGCGTCCCCTTCCCCGAACTTCACCGACCCGTCCGCCTCCTCCGCCACCACCTTGAACGGTACCCTCAGCGTGTCGTAGCTCACCTTCCCGAACCTCCTCACCGCATTGTACATGCTCTCCTCCGTCTGGTACTCCGGAATCAAGTGGTAGTAGATGATCTGCTCCGGCGCCCCCGGCTCGCTCAGCTGGTCGGTCGTCAGTTTCGCCATCGCCTCGTCGTTGGGTGCCAGCACCGTCAAGACGTACCCTTCCGACACCAGCTTCCCCATCTCCGTCGCCAGCGACGTCAAATTGACCAGAATGTCGGCCAGTTCGTTGTACCCGCCGTAGTGCAGCAGGGTCTGGATGAAGTCTTTAACCTGGCTCTCCCCGTCGAAGTGGCCGTGGGGCCCGCCTGGGCCCGGGGCAGGCGCCGGCGCCAGGGACGGCCCCGGCGCCATCGCGTCGTAAATCGGGAGAACCGGAGGAGAACCGGCGGGAACCGGGGCGGCTTTTTTCAACCGGTTGGTGCGGGGATCTACGACCGGAGAGGATTCAGGGAAGACGGCGGAGATGGAACGGAGGTTCCTCCTCCGGTTGAAATCCTCCTGCACGGATCTGGGGATCAGGAGACGTTCGATGCCGTGGATGACGCCGTCGGGACGGACCACGTCGTCCGGGCGGACGACCTTGGGCATGTCGAGGGGATCGACATGCTCGTCGTTAAAGAGAGTCTTGCATTCGTGAGGCAAAATTCCGTCCAACTGGTGGGAGGCGAGGCGGGTGGGGAAGATGTGGAAGAGGAGCAGGGACTGGAGGGATTTGATGTTGCCGGGCTCGAGGAGGAAGCGCTTGAACTCGGGGTCGAGGTCGCGCTCGAGGGCCTCGTTCTTGGGGGCGAAGATGGTAATGTTGTGGCGGGCAACGGCGGCCTCGAGGGTCTGCAGCAGGAGGGCCTTCTCAACGAACTCGGCGAGCTCGGTGTAATGCGAGTCGAGGAGGGCGACCAGGACAGAGTTGGAGTTGACTGGCGTCGAGTTGTTCGTCGGTGGCTGCGAAGACGACGGCGTCTTGTGCTTCGGTGTCAGGTGGTGGTTGGAGGACAATGCGGCGGCGGCGGAGGAAGTGAAGAGGAGTATGAAAAGGAAGAGGCCATAGATCTGCGAATCCATGGCGCGCGCTCTCTCTCTCCTTGGAAGAAAGGAGAGACGAAACTTGTTCTCTCAGTTGAGATGAGATACGTCGAGGCTTGGGAGTTTACTTTTTCTCTCTCTAGAGCTGTTTTCCTCTCTCTCTCTCTCTCTCTCTCCCTCTCCCTCTCCTTTTGGGATTCTCTCTGTTACTTTTTTATCGAGTAGTGGGGGAGTTGAGGGTGGAAGGATGAAATAGGAGAGAGAGAGATAGAGAGGAGGTGGGGGGACACGTGGAGGGTGGAGATGCAAGGGGAGAATTAAAGTAGTCTGGACTTTGTGGTGAAGTTCCGAGTTCGGACAGGCTGGATGTGGGGACCACGTACGACTAGCGTTGTCAGAAGATAGTCGGCTCGGCTTGGCTTAGCTTAGCTGCGTTGAGTACTCGTAGTATTTCGCAAGCATGGCTTTTGTGTCGGTGCGGTGACATTTTCAGAAACATTCTACCGTGTATAACTTTTTTAGGATGAGTAATTAGGAAAATGATTTCTTATATACTATCCTTCTAATTTACGACTTTTATAGGAGAGATAATAGCAAATTGATTAATATATAAATAAAACATTCACAATTGTTTGTTGGACTAACTACTTATACCTTTTATTCATAATGTTTACTCTCACTTCTCGGAAAATTAGTCCCTACAAAATTACACGCAATTTTCAAGTTTAAAATAATGCACTTATCGAAATAATTTTTTTTATAATATAGATCTTGTTTGATACATATCAATGAAATCTTTTGAATGGTATAACAAAAATTATTTTAGTAAATACATTAATTTTGATTTTAAAAATTGCACGTTGTTTTGTAATGGACCCAACTTTATGGAAATGAGGGAGTATATAATTTTAAAAAATTAATTTAATAATACAATTTGAGATTTCTCAAACAAGATGGACATTGTATACTAAAAATATTAGCAATTAAAACTATGATTACTTTTTTGTATTTTTAATGGGAATTGATTTTGCCACTCTCTTTTTTATTTATGACACTCCTCTTCTCTCACAAAACAAATCATCAATAAATACACAAAGAAGAGTGACAAAATCACTCTCCTTTTTAATTTGATTAGATATTCTAGGTCAAGAACATTATAATTGTAGCTTTTGTTAATTAATTTATTGTTATCATTAGTGTGCTGGTTTTATGAGTATTTGGTTTTCGTTCTATTTTAAATTTACATTACTGATTATTGAGAGAAAATAAAAAAGAATTCGCGCGAATTCCACAACACACAATTGTTTTTTAAAAAAAGGCAATAAAATTTCAATAATCTTTGAAATTGTTACAAAAGCCTATAGAACAAGGAGACCGGTATCGTATTCCTAACAAAGCTAAGAATAATCCTATACTTGTTTGATAACCTAAATTTAGCACTTAATACTGAATCAATTAAGTAATAAGTGATTCAGTAGGTTTGATAACCACATTTCATATTGCTTAACAAATTAAGTACCACTTAAAATATAGGTCAAAATGTTGAAAAAAATTAAGTAGCTTTGAGCTACTTAATTCTTACTGAATTTTTGTGTATTTACATTTAACCGTCGTACCACCACCACAACCACTTCCACCACCACCTCCACCTCTCCACCACCACCACCTCCACTACCACCACTCCTCCTCCACCACATCACCACCACCACCACTCCCTCCACTACCACCACCACCACATCACCACCACCACCACTTCCTCCACTCCCACTACCACCACCAGCACCAGCTCCACCACCACCACAACCACCATCACTACCATCACTACACCACCACCACTCCACCACCATCATCACAACCATCACCACCACCACCACTACCATCACTACAGCACCACCACTCCACCACCACCACTTCCTCCACTACCACCACCACCATCACTACCATCACTACACCACCACCACCACCGCTCCTACCATAACCTCCACCACCGCTCCTACCATAACCTCCACCACTCCACCACTATCATCACAACCATCACCACAACCGCCACTCTACCACCACTACCATCACTACACCACCACCACCCCCACTTCCTCCACCACCTCCACCACTCCACCACCATCATCACAACCGCCACTCAACCACCACTACCATCACTACACCACCACCACTCCACCACCATCACCACCACCACTTCCTCCACTACCACCACATCCACCACAACCATCAACACCACCGTCACTCCACGACCACTACCATCACTACACCACCACCACTCCTACTACCTTCACCACTACTCCACCACCATTAGCAAAAGTATGTTGTGACTGTTAGTAAATTAAGAGAGAATTTGAACAAAATTAATTCATCATTTTTTTAATTCAGTATTTAATATATTTATCAAACAGTTTTTCAGCTTAAAAATTTCAGCATTCAGTTTTCAGTACTTAATTTTTTAGCTTTCAATTTCAGTTTTCAGTTTTATCAAACAGCTCCTTAGTCCGAGACCCAATCCTTGACTAGCAAAGAACCAACCAAAAACACCCAAAGGACGAAAAGCCCACACCTAAGAACTGAAGCCCGCACTTGAAGGGCCAAAGCCCGAATACCTAATGGGTCGAGCCCATACCGAGAGAAACCAAAAAACCCTAAACCTATTCAATTGATGTTGCCACCACCAGAGCAAGAGCCAAGAGGTGCCATCGCCAATGCCAACCGCAGCACGCCGACCACACCACCCCTTTCACCAGGAAACCAGAGATGAACAGCAGTGGTGTCCTAAAAAAAGCGGCGCCGTCAACAACCATAGATCAAGCAGCCCCACCGCCCTTCGCCATCAAACCACCGCCACAACAAACAAATTTGGGTTGTACATTAATTACTTTCTTATGTGATGCAAGTTTGATAAACATCTTCTAACTACCTTCAAGATTTAATAAATGGACATGAGATGCACATGTACGGCTGCATTCTTATGAACTTAAATATGAGAATTGTCTTTATTTAATTTTTTTTTTCGCATTTGTTAATTTTGCGCCAAAATTTGGATGGCTATTGATTTGTCTCGACAAAAGGAATCGGAAAAGTAAATTTTTTTTTACTTTTATCCAAATATTTGGAGAAATAACCACTTTTTAGAGAAAAAGTGATTTTTTTTTTGGTGCTAAAAAATGGTTATTTTTCAAAATATTTGGGTAAAAGTGAAATTTTTTTTTCTTTTCCGATTCATGATCTCGTTGAGACGAATCAATAACCTATAAAAGTATAGCGCAAATATGAAAAAAATTCAAACAAGAACAAAATTTTTAAAATTTAAGTTAAGTCCATAAGAACGCAGCCGTAGTTGATTAGTAGAAGTAACTTCAAAATAGTTTATATTTAGGGAAACTAAGCCGGATATATGATGTAAATAGCTCCAAATTTAGTATTCATAAACACAAGTAGCTCTATGTTACCTCATTCTTTGAACAAATTTGATTTTTCGAAAGACTGTTGCTGTTATCGGTATTTAGGGATTTATTGGAATCGAGCCCAGGTGTTTTGAGATCCCAAAACAAACAGAGCCGAATTCCATTGTCCAAGTGCAAGTGCAATACTGCCGATCAAAAAAATTGTTCAAGTGCAATACAATGGGATGGTTTTTCTTATGGATATAAAAGAACCCACAGTTGCAGTGGACCATTTCGATTTGAATGTCCAATGTTGAGCCCTTTTTCTTAAAGATTTTTTTAAATTTTACTTTTGTGCACATTTTGAAAACATGGATGTACCATGCCATTTTCCCTCTTAAATTAAGCTTGGTGAAGCTACTGGAACTAGACTCCAAGTTTCACATTTTGGACCGTTTACGGTGCTTAATTTATAGCCTCTAAGAGGTAATTATTAAGGGAAAATGACAGCCTTGGACGTGTTTTGATAATTAATACCATTTAAGAACATGCTAAGAACATTTGTTAATGTACAAAATGTCATTGACGGGTATTAATTATCAAAATACGTCATTAACCGTCATTTTCCCAATTCCTAATTACTCTTCCCTTGTGTTTTTTTGAAAGTCACATTTTGATTTTTGGAAGGCCATGCAAAGCAAAACAACTGGATCATTCGGTACTGATTATGAGGCCACAAAAAACTGGTCTTGTTCGTTTTATAATTTTGGGTATTTTAGTTTTGGTAATGGTGGAGAGAAAAATAGAGTAATGATCGAAGAGAGGGGTAATGAGTGGAGAAAGATAAAGAGAGAAATGAAATTAATAATTAGAGAAATAGGATAATAATTGAAAAAAGATATAAAATAATGATTGAAAAACAAAATTAAAACAAAATAAAATTTGGTGTGAACGTCATTTTTTGCTTCAAGGAGACAAAGGGCTGTTCATTATTGTGGGCAATTTTGGCAGGACCCTCTGTGGCCTGTCCATTTTTTGCATTTAAGATATTGAGAAGCATTTTAGGAGGACCTCTATAGCCTGTCCGAAATTGGAGGACCCCGTGTGTGGGCTGTCCCATAACACGTTGGGCTATTGTGAGGCATTTTTTTGGAGTCAATTTATTGAATAGTTAAAGACTTAAGATATTAAAATTGACCTTTTGATTGATCCAGTCACTCGAAACCGGAGGACCCATGTGGAGAATCTATCGTACAAATACTATACCATATTTCAAAAATTAGTAATCCCTCCGTCTCGTTTTAGATAGCAAGTAACAGTCCATTAGATATGTCGATGGATCGAATATTGTCTAGGAGTAGAACAGTTTGGGAGACCGTCAAACAATCTATCTAGCTTTTAGAACGGTGTGGTGCATCCTCAAGCAGTCCATCCATCTTGCAAATGGCTTGGTGGATCGTTAAATAGTCCATTTGATTGTAGATGGGTCATAGTCCGTCAAGTAGTCCATTCGATTTGTCAAACAATCTATCAGACCTATAGAACAGCCCAATAGAAAGCTATGCCATGTCATTGATGGACCGTTAATTACTCAAGATTGATGATATATTCTTCTGTTGAACCTCTTTTTATGTTCTTATGATCAACTTTACCGAAACAGTAAGTTATTGTCACCACTCTTTTAGGTAGTCAACCTTTTTTTTAGTGCACTTGGCTCCTTAGTTGCTCACTCGACCACTTTGCCCAGTCGGTTAGTTTTTGTGTTTCCAACTTCTTCGATGAGCTAGTTTGTTTTGTGATTTGCTATTTTTCTTTGGCTGAGAAAAAAACATGTGTAACACAAAATAAGTTGACAATGTAATATTCAAAATTATAGAATTACCAATATCGTATTATGTTTGAATTTATGTTTTTTTTAACACCCTAAATTAGAAAAAATATCTACTTTAGTAGCTCCCCATTTCCAAGAAAGTTATGCCATGCGCATTGATATGGGGTGGTCAACTACTTCGGCATCAAGTAATTGATCTAAGGGTCGACCAATTATTTTGTGAGGTTGGGCAACTATTAAGCTAAGTGTGTCTAATTGTTCAATCAATATTTTTTAATAAAAAATATGACCTTCCTATTAAAAGTGCCCAAATCGGATCTTCTTATTTGAAAGCAACAAATTTTACATTCTAAGATAAGATTACAATCGTTTTGTTTGGTTCACAATTTTGGATTGAAAATTTTGAGTTAAAATGTAAAAATATGTGATTGGATGAGTTATTCAAAAAATAAGTGAGACTCCTGACTAAGACTTACCAGAAAAGGAAAAAAGAAAAAGGAACGGTTAAAGACCCAATTGGCAAGTTGGACAAAAGTCTGTCCCGGAACCCTCTCTCTCTTCAATTACTCCCAACTCATCTCTTTCCCTCTCGGAAATTCATCCCAACCACTCATCTCTCTCTTGAAACTTCATCCCAACTACTGGGGTAGTCTTTGCTGTACACCACATGGTTCAATAGTCATCAGATTTTAAAGTCAAAGAGGTAGTCTTTGTCGGCCTTAGAAAACTCTTTTTGGCCCCACATCTTTTTGGCATTCAAAAACAACTTTATGAAATAAAAACTCAAAATGGGGAACCAAACACAGTGAATAGCATTTGATTCATTGGTATGCTTGGAAGGAGTTACAAATGTTTGTGTTAGATATGGGTTACATGAAAGGAACAAGAAGGAGGGAAAAGGGAGACAACAAAAGAAGGTATTTTGGATGAATGTAGGGGTAGGTACACAAGACAAGAAGATTAGGAATGGAAGAAAAAAGTAGGTAACTTGTATAGACACGACTGAATAAATGAGAGAGAGAAAGGAAAAAAAAACAAGATGGTTATTTTTGTTGTATTGTGAATGTGTTGGATTTTTAAAGAGAACATAGACTGTTTGCTTTTTGTCGCTAGACTCAAAATCCAAACCAAACAGGGCCGATCACGTTCGATCGTATTATTACTTAACAAAACTAGAGAGAGAGAGAGAGTTGGGATTGCTATTTCCTTGAAAGAATATGATTCAAGTCGAATCAATCAGAAACTTGGTGCACAACTTGCGATTGGCATCAAACTCTGAGGTTCATCTTGTAATTTTCCCAAATAATATTAAAACAAATGAGTGTAAATAGACAAAGGAGGAGTGCAAAAATCCATTCCCACAAGTGAAACAAAAAATCCTTAAAAAAATACTTTTCGCATTCAGTCCTCTGTGTTCCTAAACAGCTTGCCCGAACCCCCCCCGTCTGAAGTACGACAAATTGTCAGTTCTCGAGCGTGCGAGGGAAGAGAAGAGGAACACGAGAGACATCATCGCCATTTTCTCCGATCCCGCACGACACAGAAGGAAAATCGTCGCGGCCGCCGCCGAAGCTCCGAAGGTCTGATCAGATCCGCCACCATTTCTCTCTATAGGTTCCGTTTTCTAGGTCTACGTACAAATACGCCGCCGTAACATGCGTTTACGCGACTTCATTCCGGATCGGATCTAGTTCCGGATGAAGAAAACGAAAGAGGGTTTCTTTTTTTCGCATTTCGATTCGATTAGCCTTAATTAGTGGAAAAAAAAACCCCTTCGGTTATGCGCACGGCTAGGGTTTTCTTTTTGATGTCTTTGGCGTAGTTTGGGGGAGAGATCTTGAGGTAGGGGTTTCGTAAAGGCCTCGTCTTTGGGCCTCTAATCGTTCATTTTGTTCCCCAATTTGCATGAAGATTTGGTGTTTTCGTGTTTCGACTGTAAAAAAGAAGAAGAGGTCTTGAGCTAGGGTTTTCGTAAAGGCATCATCTTTGAGCGTCCAATCGTTCATTTTGTTCTCCAATTTGCATGAAGATTTGGTGTTTTTCGTGTTTCGACTGTAAAGAAGAAGCAGAAGAAGATATTAGGTTTTCGTAAAGGCCTCGTCTTTGGGCCTCTAATCGTCATTTTGTTCCCCAATTTGCATGAAGATTTGGTGTTTTTCGTGTTTCGACTGTAAAGAAGAAGAGGAGGAAATTAGGAGGGGGAGAAGAATGAGGGAGGAAGAGGCCAAGTCTGATGATGATAGGGAAGAAGAGGAGGAGTCTGAGGGCTTTCTGCTAGGTTTTAATGATAATGGGAATCCTAGAGAGAGAGACGAGGGGGTTGAGCCTGGTTTCACTATTGAGAATTTGTTGAATATCGATGACCAGTTTGGTTTGAGTAGAGGTGGCCAGGGTGGCGGGAATGCGATGGACGTTAATCTGAGTTTGGGTTTGGGTGAGGAGCCGTCGTCTTCGTCAGCGGCATTGGACCACAGCAATGATGAATGTGATGGTGATTCGCGCAATAAACGCCCTAAAGTCGAGTCCTTTGCTCGGTGAGAGCTCTCTCTATCTCTCTACACTGATTTACATGCCTTTGAGTACTCATTAGTTTGAAATACAATCACATAATAGTGATGGGGATTTTACATTTCTTATTCATGGATCATGTTTTAGGACAATTCTAACCAAGTTTCAAAAACAGTTTTTGAATGTGAAAGTCCTTCAATGTTTGGACATGAATTATGGAGGTTCAAAGTAGTTTTCGTATGTGAAAGTCCTTTCAAGGTTTGAACATGAATTGTAGGGGTTCAAAAGTATTTTCGAATGTGAAATTAATTTCAAGGTTTGAGCATGTATTCAATAATCTGGCCTTATTTGCATGGAATCACATAGGCTGTTTTTAGCAAGATTATAGTGGCGGCTCCAGATATTTTTGTGAGATAGTCATTAAATCCTCCATTAAGAATGATGTAAAAGAAACCAGCCTTGCCAATTTCAATTTCTTACAAACGAAAAAATAATTCGAACTGATATTCTCTTATAAGAGATACAAGAACTAAAGATTATTACATTAAGTCAATGAGTTTAGGTATTCTAAAACCATTGCGCAAATAAAACAACTATTAGTAGTATTAAATAGACGGAGGAAGCATTCAAACTGACTCTTGACTATAGAAGGGATACAAGATTAATTCTCCTATGAACTTCATTTTTCGGGCTGGGTGTGCAATCTCTGTGAACTGGGTGTTAACACCACAATGAGCTGCAATTAACGACACATCTGCGATCCATACATTCAAGGAAAATACACTATGGGGCATTCATGTGCACAACCATCAATATCATACAAGTGCTGCTGCCAGACCATACGTGTTACTAGTAATTGGCAAGTTACGATCTAAAAGACAATATGAAACCTTTTAGAAATTGGCCTTTCCCTTATTTGTAAGTTGATATTTGTTATATCCCGTGGAACCATTGCTAAAAGATTTTATATACAGTATGTTATTAGAGCCAAAGTGGATGCAAGTCTTTCAATATGCATTTTATGGAAAATATATTACAATACAAGTATGAGTTCAAATTCTTTTAGACATACAATGTTTTTTTTTTCCTTTGTGCTGACGCATCTGTTATGCCATGGTTTGAACAATCGGTTGTACAATTACGTAACAGTATCAGTGGATGCCGAGATCTGAAACAATCACTACCGATACGTAATGAAGGTGACATGCCATTACCTACAGGAAATAGGAAGAATAAAATATTCTCAGTTATTTACCTGACCGACACGGTTATTTTCTTATGAATTTTCAAGGATCCATGTGATATAGGTTTTTAGTACTTGCCTACCTATTATGAACAATACCTACCCCCTTGTGCTGGTTTCGTGTTGTCTCGGGTAAGGAAGAAAATGTTTAACAAATAGGTCAGTGGTGAGTTACCTTTTGCTGAAGGTTGTTTGAGCTTTTCTTCAGAGTATGACACGGGTTACTTACCATAAATGCACCAGAGCAGTTGGGAAATATTCAAGTACCTAAACGGGTGAGCTATATCAGAGTTATTATCTTTATTTGCTTGCTTATTGGCTTAAGGCATTTTCTCTACCTGTTCTTACGCGATCATCTTGCGTTCTTGAACTGTGACCATCTTTTGTCTAACCTAGTCTCCCCCGTCTTTCGATGGATTCTTAATGTTATGCCTTTAACTGCTCAGTGAAAGTCCAAGAGTGTAGTTTTACTATTTTAGTGTCTTAAAAATTTATTCTCTACCTCTAAATTATAGCATTCTCAACTTATGGTGAATCATGTTCTGTGCATTCCACATACTGGTGTGCCATGGGAGTGACTTGTGACTTGTTTAGTGATAATGGTGAGTATCGTTTCAGGGACTGGGAGCAGCGCTTTGCACCTGCAACTTCGTCGGATGCAAACATTTATGAATACGAAACCACAGATTACAGTACTAAGGAATGTGGTTTGAGGAGTGAGACTCTTTACCTCTCTCCCCTTTTTAACAGTGGGGTTGATCAGAATCCCTATAATTCTATCATTGAGAGAGATGGAGATGGGTGCAGGATTTCAGAAACTGAAGATCTGGAAGTTCAGATGGATCTTACTGATGACTTATTGCATATGGTATTTGCTGTCTCAATGTTTTAGGATCGTATTATGTGATTATGTGCTTCTTGTTACTAGTTTGGCTGACCTCGGCTCATATTATCTTATTGGATGAAAGGTATTCTCTTTCTTGGAGAGCAATGATCTTTGTCGGACATCAATGGTCTGCAGACAGTGGCGGGCAGCTAGTGTTCATGAAGATTTTTGGAGATTTTTGGACTTTGAGAATCGGAACATATCTGTGGAGCAATGTGAGTTCATGTAGATTTTATCGTTGACTACTCATTTACCAGTAAATATTTTTCTTGAAGCAAGTTTGAAACCTTATTTGTCTTCAGAAACCTGGTGTTAGTTGTTCTTATATCTTGTCCTCCAAGTTTTGCCTATTAGCTAATTTCCCCTGTTCTTCCGTCCTTTATAGTTACTTCTGCGTTTTGCCACACCATTTTGGTGGGCAATAACAGCACCTAATCGTAGTAAAGAAACATATCCTTTGTTATGTCAAACATTCAAAAAACAATTAGTTTCCAGACAGATCATATTATCTTTCTTGTTTCTATTTAGTTTTTTATGTTGTCGTTATATAATTGTATTTATTGCGACATGTGAGAATGGCTACTGTTAATGTGCATCTGCAGTTGAGGATATGTGTCATCGTTACCCAAACGCCATCGCAGTCAACATTTATGGCACTCCTGCTCTTCCTGTGCTTGTTATGAAAGCTGTTTGTGCTTTAAGGTATATATATGGTCTTTTGTCTTTTCAAAACGTCAAAAGATTTGGTATTGCTACTGCTGACGGATCTGAAAATTGTCAGGAATCTTGGGGATATTACTTTGGGAAAAGGACATCTAGGGGAAAACTTTTTCCAAGCACTAGCAGATTGCCAACTGTTAAAGAATCTAGTTATCATTGATTCTATTCTTGGCAATGGTATTCAAGAAATACCTATCTACCATGATAGGTTGAGACAACTTCAAATAGTGAAATGCCGAGTGCTACGTGTTACTGTCAGGTGATGAACCAGCAGTTTACTGGAGGAAGTGGGGTATTTAGTGATTTTTTTTTTTTTCAGTCTATGACTCTTAGTTTCATATTTTGCAGGTGCCCCCAACTTGAAACCTTGTCCTTGAAGCGCAGTAGTATGGCTCATGCTGTGCTAAACTGCCCCCTTTTGCGCGATCTTGATATAGCTTCTTGCCACAAGTTTTCAGATGCTGCGATTCGTTCAGCGGCAACATCATGCCCTCTTTTAGAGTCTTTAGATATGTCAAATTGTTCATGTGTCACCGATGAAACACTACGTGAAATAGCTCTCACTTGTGCTAATCTCCATGTTCTTGATGCTTCATACTGCCCAAACATTGCTCTTGAGGTCGGTGTTCTACTTTTCAATTCCTATTCTAGTGATTTTGGATATGGCTCCTTAAGTGACCTAATTTCCTGCTTTGTTTTGGAAGTCTGTAAGACTGCCCATGTTGACAGTCCTTAAGCTTCACAGTTGTGAGGGCATAACTTCAGCTTCGATGACAGCAGTATCTCATAGTTATATGTTGGAGGTATGAAGCCTCTTCTCTCAGAAGTTGGTATTGCCTACATGTTATTCAGAGTGTAAATTAGACTGAACTTGTAAAAAAAAAAAAAATGTTCCTATGCAGGTTTTGGAGCTTGACAATTGCAGTTTACTGCAATCAGTGTCTTTGGATCTTCCACGCCTTCAAAATATAAGACTGGTCCATTGTCGCAAGTACATTATGCTAATTCCACTTTGTTTTCATGCAGTGGAGAATTTTTTTTGCTCGACTTTATGTACATGTTATAGGGAAACTAATGTTATTGTAACGTCTGCAGGTCTTCTGATTTGAATTTGCAAAGTATCATGCTATCATCTATAACAGTTTCAAATTGCCCTTTACTGCAACGAATTAACATCACATCCAATTCTCTGCTGGTATGTTTTTCATTTAGTATTTTTTGGTTGTCTTTTCCGGTGTCTTTTCCTCACCGGTTGTTGTTCAAAGAGGTTTACATCCTTGGTATGGTTTGTGGGTTTTGTGTACTTGCAGAAATTAGTGCTTCAAAAGCAAGAAAAATTGAGTACTTTGACATTGCTGTGCCAGTGTTTGCAAGAAGTGGACCTTGCAGGTTGTGAATCTCTGACAAATTCAATTTGTGATGTCTTTTGTGATGGCGGTGCATGCCCTATGCTTAAATCATTAGTTCTTGATCACTGCGAGGTTTGTAAACTCTATGTTAATGCATTTTACAGTTTTGTTAATGTAGTTCTTTATATGTTCAGCTGTGTATGTTGGTTGCTTGACAAGATTTGCTTGGGTTTTCAGATTTTGTCCCTACTGTTTTGGATGGTTCATTTCTACATCTCCTTGTTACTATATCCCTATCCGTATCTTCATTTCCACGAATATTAACAAGTCTTCGAAAACTAGTTTGAAAACGCTTTGAGAGGTTTGAATTTAAATGTACTTGGTTATCATTTCTTGGAAGATTTAGTAGTCTCTTAAATAAATTGTCGTACTGTTTCCATCTTCTACCAGATGCCTTTTTTTTTTTTGGTGTCATCTTCGTTACGTTTTAGTTGTTGCACCACGCTGGTATGCTCAATAGCTGGTACTTGATACCTATATGGCAATATGTTTTTTCTTAGTTGTTTTTTGCGTCATTTTGTGAAGAATGTTTGTATAACTGAATGTGGCTTCCTTTGTTCAGAGCTTGACAGCTGTGGGGTTCCGTAGTACTTCTCTAGTCAGTCTTTCCCTTGCCGGTTGTCGCGCTGTTACGTCCCTTGAACTTATATGTCCTTATCTGGAGAATGTTTCGTTGGATGGCTGTGATCACCTTGAAAAAGCATCATTTTGCCCTGTGAGTGGAAGGAATCTTTTCATTTTCATTTTACCACTTTTTCTGTATCTTATAATCTTGAGCACTGGGAATATGTATCATTCTTTCTTTTAACATGTTGAGCACCAATTTCAAGATGGGGTACACAGACCATGTACCATTTCTGCACATCTTATGCTATGTGAAGAAACAAGAACATGTACCTTCTACAAATCTACCCATCTTACGCCTATTGTTTATGATACAAATGTTTAGTTACCAATTGTTCCAAAAGCTTAAGCTGTTAGAAAATGAGCCCAACAATGTATATCAAGCTATTTGCTGTTCAAAAGAAAATGTATATCAAGCTATTCAACACCCTCCCTCACGTGCAACCACGTCACGCGGAGATGCAAACATCCAATCAAACTCTGAAAAAATGCAAGGGGGAGAAACAAAATGCAAACGGGGGACAAATGCAAATAGCGAACTTGAACCCAAGACCTCTTGCAACTGGAGTTCTGATACTATGTTAAGTTACCAATTGTGCCCCAAAGCCTGGAGTGATCCTATGTTGAGTTACCAATTGTCCCCCAAAGCTTAAGCCGTTACGTAATGGGCTGAACAATGTATATCAAGCTATTCAACAACAATGTTTGCCATACACATGGCATTTCCTATTTCATTTGGTTGTTTATTGACATTTTTCTGGATCGCACAAATTAATCTTACTTTGGACAAGGGCCGAAAATTTTGTTTTGTTTCCATCCTAATTCGGCTTGAATGTTTCCATTTTGTAGGAGGACACTGTCATTTGTGGCATATTGAAATTCCAATGTTTCAACCGACACATACCAAAACACAACGAAACATGTTGAAAATGTACCTAAACAATGAACATACTGAACTGTTGAGTTGTTTCGACACCTAGTAGAAGCAACATCATTTTCATTTTTTGCAAACCCAAATTTTCTTTTGGCATTTCCATTTTGTTTTGGCTACTACGTTTTCAACTTGTTTCTCAAGCGTTTTCAACTTTAATTTTTGAAAAAATTGGGGGTCAAACTGTAATTTTTTAAAATAAAATTTGGGGCCAAATTATAAATTTTTTAAAATTTCTGGGTGCTAAATATACACATGGCGTGTCCCCTGCCGTGTCCGTGTCTCCATTTTTTTAGAATTCCCGTGTCCCGGTGTCGGTTTCGTGTTGGTGCATCATAGGTATTTACTGAACTTCTTCCCCGGGTGTAACATGTCAGCAGTTAGAAGAACTTGAATTCTAAGATGGAAAGAGAGCACTAAGTGCATCACATACACTCAGCATTTTGATTCTTTCATTTGATACATGCAGATTATGCTTTGAATAACCAGAAGAAGTTGAAAGTTCCTTGTATTTTTGTTGTAGGTTGGTCTTCAGTCACTCAATTTGGGAATATGTCCCAAGCTTAGTGTACTCCATATTGAAGCACCACAAATGTTGTTGCTCGAGTTGAAAGGATGTGGTGTATTGTCCGAGGCATCTATTAATTGCCCTCTCTTAACTTCATTGGATGCTTCCTTTTGCAGGTCATCTTATGAAATAGCATTCCCCTCCTTTTCCTGCCTTCTCCTCCTTTGCCTTTCCCCTTTCACTCTCTTCCTCTTCTCCCCCCTCTTTCTCCCCTCAATGCTCAAGTTGACACTGTTTTCTTTTTCACGTATGCAGCCAATTGAAGGATGAATGCTTATCTGCAACAGCTACTTCATGTCAGCTTATTGGTTCACTAATCTTAATGTCGTGCCCATCTGTTGGTCCTGATGGACTCTCTTCTTTGTGCCAGCTTCCACATTTAACTTCACTCGATCTATCGTACACCTTTTTGACCAATTTGCAGCCTGTTTTCGAGTCCTGTTTGCAGTTGAAGGTACTTTCATAATGCTAGTATTAAAAGTTGCTCAATATAAATGTGATAGTTGTTACAGTCTTTTTTACCCCTTAGTTCCATGTGGGCTTGTGCATGCATATATGTGTTAATTGGTACATGTTATGAGATTTCTTAGTTGCTTCAAGTTTATAGTTGTCATATTGCAAAGTACTCTTCTGCTGGTCCACTATTAGGATTTATCATCTGTTAATCATTTTTTTTTCCATTTTATGTATCGGCGAGTTAGGCCAAGGAGGGAACTTGCTTAGAGTAGGATCACCTGCGCTGTTGGGTTTATCCGTGGGTGCCTCACCATTAGTACTAGCTGATAGAGGTGATGGATTGGGGTACGGCTGTCAACCAGCAGGTTTCAGCATGATCTAGCAATTATGCTCTCAAAATCTTTAGTTTTGAGCAAATCAATGGGGATTGGCACTTTAAAATGAATGCTTGGAAGAGAGTGGTTAATTAGTGGACCAATGATTCCTTCTACTGGCATCATAGAACAGGTTTTGGGGAAATCAGGTTTCTCAGTACAAGAGGTACTTTGCGTCAGATTAGAGATTTAGTATTAGTGATTTTCACACTCACCTTCATGTAAAATTACATCGTTGTCATTTTGTTTGATCACTTGTCACACATCAAAGGACCATGGTGTAAATTTATGTTCCATTCAGTTTGGTTTGATGTCAAAGCTCAGTTTCGTCACAAGGTGTTGCTCTTTCCATCCTCATTAGAATGAGGTGAGTGTCTTACTTCAGGAAGTACCAACTGCAGTGGGAATTAGGAAACCCTTTACTAGTTGGAAAGATATGCTTCTATAGGATTGTTTTGTGATCAATAGCAGTTTTCTTTACAATAATGCTCTCTTTTAGTAATCATCCTTCCCCCAATTGCAAGCTCCTAATCACGTAAATCCGATCGAGCAAGTCCATCAATCTCCACTTCACAATCTTGAACATTCCCTCAACTTTGATCTTTATGATTTGCAGATAAAAAAAAGAAGAAAATAAAAGAAAACATTCCCTCTCAACTTACCGTCTAAAAATTATGCTTATTTTCATTCTCATTAACTTACCATCCAGAAAATATCATTACCATTATTATCCCTGCGGTCAAGGCTAGGAGGAAAATAGGAGTGTAGGACTCTCTTAAATGTCTAAACCACTTGTGCCGCATAAATTGTCACCTTGGAAGCAAAGTTCTGAATACTGAACCGGACATGGTACCATTTTTGCTATTGGTACGGTATGTACCGGTATTGGTGGAATACCGGGTACCATTTCGGATTCCTCGCCTGTATTACAAAAATTATATGCCTAATTATAAACTTAAGCTGCATTTGTATAACCCAACACATTTAATGTTGAATATTTAAAAATTAGATTTGACAACTTAAGTAAAAAAAATAGGCTAAAAAAAACACACAAAAAAACTAGTAGGATAAAAGAATCTGCTCTATTATACACACTAACTTATCTCCATAAGGTTTATTCCCATTCCAATACGACTATTCCATTTCTTCTCTGTGCTTTTTTAATCAAGAAACTACTCCACTTCCAATGCTCATATTCCCAAACGGTGTGCTTAGTGCTCTAACCACTGGTTTTGTACTGATAAAAGAAAAACCCACTGGTTTTGTAACTTTTCCCAATCCAACTTTACTCTTTGGACTGGTAAGCGAGCAGATGAACCCACCTCTCTCTCTCTCTCTCTCTTACACCACTCCATTTTCCTTGGGAAGATCTAATTTCATCCCTTCTCTTCTCCAGTGGGTTGTATTTTGTATTGTTGAGAGGGATTCCAATGGGAAGATCTATGTAAGCAATTACTTCCAGCTACGGTTGAGCTGCTTGGATACGACGGAGAAGACCACGAGGAGCCTCATTTCGTTCCGATCTCTTTTTTTTTTTCTCTCTTTTTTCCTTATATTTCCATTTTCTCCACTGCCCAGTACAAAATGGTCCTGTTTTGCAAAATACCGGCCGAAATTGCCGGCAACACCATCTCGCCTGGTATTGTCCAGAATTTCCGGTACTGACCGGTAAGGCATAGTATTGAGCCCGGGACGGTATTGTAGGGTTGATGTACTGTTTTCTCACCCAACCGGTAGGTACCAGCCGGTAGGGAACAGGATTCACAACCTTGGTTGGAAGGCTTTATGAAGTGCTCTTAATAAGCATAAGCAGACCACCCTTGAATAGGTAGTATCTCGTGTATCCTACTGACCTGCTTTGGAACTGCTCCAGAACCCCAATTCACACAACCTCACTTAAAGGAAGATTCCCATGATTGGCCAGGATACATTACTGGAAAAGGGTGCATGTTCCCCAACCAAGGATGGAATCTAACTGACCGAAATTCAGAATGTTTCCTGCATGATCATTTTTACGACAGCCAAGTTTTGTTTTTTGAACCCCTAAATAGCCACAAATAAACAGAGACAAACTGTACGTAACTGCATATCTTTGATCTGCTAAGTATACCATTTGTATAAGTACACTTTCGACTGCATGTTAAGTGTTGGAATACGGCAGTGTGGAAATAGGATTTTTTGTTCTCGCGCCATTTCCTGCCTTCCAATTGCAGTATATATAGACAGACAAATGAAGCTTTATAATCCCAACTGAAGAATTTTCTTCTCTCTGCTCTGCTTTCATTTTTCCTGAAATGTTTTGATTCTTCATTTTTTCTTGTCTTCTGCTAGGTTTTGAAATTGCAAGCATGCAAATATCTTGCTGACTCATCATTGGAGCCACTTTACAAAGAAGGTGCTCTCCCAGCCCTTTGTGAATTGGAATTGTCATATGGAACCCTTTGCCAGTCTGCCATCGAGGAGCTTCTGGCCTACTGCACTCGTCTGACTCATGTGAGCTTGAATGGATATGTGAATATGCATGACCTGAACTGGGGCTGTAGTAGCGATGAACTTTCTGAGCTGCCTAGCATTGGTGGTTCAGTTGACTTCTATTCCCAAGATCAGGTCATCCCTTTTCCAGTTGAGCAGCCCAACCGTTTGCTGCAAAACCTCAATTGTGTTGGCTGTCCCAACATTAAGAAAGTTGTTATTCCTCAAGTAGCTCGGTGCTTCCATTTGTCATCGCTAAATCTTTCCCTGTCTGCCAACTTAAGAGCAGTTGACATCGCTTGTGTCAATTTATGCTTCCTTAATCTGAGGTATGATTTTCTGCTATTTTGATTTGTTCTTTTGATTCATAGTACTGTTCAATCCTCACATTTCTTCTCTTGTTATATTATTCAGCAATTGTAGCTCCTTGGAGATTTTAAAACTCAAGTGTCCGAGATTGTCTAGCCTATTTCTCCAGGTATGCATTTTGTTTGTGTTTTTTTGGCCTGTATTTAAGCTCTTAATGTGTTTTCCTGGGTATGGGTTTACTAACCTGTTCTGCGTGCGATGTTGTGTGTGAGTGCATGTGTACAAGTAAGCTGAGTTTGAGGAGGAAGGGGGGGTTGACTGAGATCTTTTAAGCTTGCTTTAAACATTTCAAAGTTTCTCGGCTTTAGTAAGAGATCTATTGGGTGTGAAGTCAGTTTCTGAAAGTTTGAGCCATATGGATAATTTGTCTTGTTGCTCTTCTGGGGGGATGGGGAGAGAGAGGGAAAAGACACCCGTCTAAATTGTAGACTTATAGTAGTAGATCTTGCCTTGGAATTCCATCTATTTTACCGCAACTTCTGGCCCTAATTTTCTGATCGGTAATTCAAGCTGATGAGTCAATATTGAGATGCATGTGTTTCCGTGGGGATTTTGTGGCCCATTGTTTTGGACCACCAAAATAGCCTTGAGCTCTTTGTTTGCTTGTTTTTCTACGCAACATATAGAAAATTTTGAACCATTCCTTTCACTACTTGATAGCAAAACATATGGAATTCGTCCTTTTTAAATGTGTTTGCTGACTACGTTTTACTTCAACATTTGGTTTGGCGTTAGTCATGCAACATTGATGAAGAAACACTCGAAGCTGCTATATCTCAATGTAACATGCTGGAGACCCTTGATGTTCGCTTCTGTCCAAAGGTGAGAAATTTGAAACTCAACCATCTTTAATACTCTTTTTCTAAGAAGCAAGGATATGGCCCTGATACGACACGGAAATGCGGATATGCAGTTTCTCTAAAAAGTAGGACACAAACATGTTACGTTGCCTTGTATATATTCATATACGGAACTTTGAATCTATCGCCATAAGATTATGTCGCACATTGAATAATAGACGAGGTACAATAAGTTATGAAGAATCTTTGAGTGAGCTTTAAATATGTCCCCACACGGACACAAGACTCAAGAAATTGTTAAAAAAGAAGGGCATGGACCTGAATCTTCTTCCTAATATTTCTATAAAGTAGCCTTTTCATTTCTCTGGAAAATTTTAGTGAGCTTTAAATATGTCCAAATTGTATTAGATAATGATGTAAAATTTCCAATTTTTTATAGTACACGTTAGCAAGGTTTTAAAAATTGTCAATTACATGCAATTTTTTCAGTCATAGACACCTTAGCATCCAACACACTGCAAAATGAGCAGAAAGAAAAACGGACACATGTTGGAGTAAAGATTTTTATTCTTTTTTGTGGACAAAAAAAACAGTATCTGACGCGCGTGTGTCCGAGGGACATGTATTGTGCCTAGTCTGTCCGTGCTTTTTAGCTCTTTTTTGAACCTACGCCCCTTCTTCTCGTGATGAATATATTGTGCCAGATGATGCTATGGTGTCCCCGGTCAACTAAAACCCATTACAAGCATAACAGAACCCAAACAAGGCATAACCAAGGAATATCCAAAAAACCAATCAAAGTATAATCAAACCCATCCAAGGCATAACAAACAAGTTATGCCTTGTAATGTGTTTTGGTTATACTCATAATAGTTTTGTTATGTTAAAAGTTACGGTGTCCCCAAACAATGTTCTAAAACTCGGTACTCGGTACTCGGTACTCGTTCGGCCGGCCACCTTGTACCTTGTAGGCCGAGTACTCGGCGAGTAGAAATTACTTGGATTTTTTTTTTATATGTTCCCCAAATGATATTCATAATGCATAATGAGAAGTTCAATGTTCAATGTTTAAACCAAATGAAACTAAGTACAAAATTACCAGTCCATTGTGCGAAATTAATAGTCAATTACAAAGTTAAACATTCAAATCAAATGAAACGAAGTACGAAATTAGTAGTCAATTATTCCTCCTCCTCTTCTCCATATTATGTATTTTACCCCATTTTTTCAGTTTTTTTTCGATTTTCTCCCCACTTCCGAGTAATCTCGTTTTACCGAGTAATCGGTAGTCGCCGGGTAATGCCGATTATTGGCTGGCCGAGTATTCCCACCGAGTAGCCCTAACTCTACTCGGCTAGGCACCGAGTACCGAGTATTCGCCGAGTATTTCCGAGTTTTAGAACACTATTCCCAAAATGACCGGGGACACCGAAGTAATTCCCTATTGTGCCTAGTTGGAAAAAATCTCAAGTTTTCTGATTCTCTCATTCGGTAACTTTGTGTAGATATGCCCAGTAAGCATGGGGAGGTTACGGGCTGCATGCCCCAGCTTGAAGCGCATCTTTAGCAGCCTCTCACCCCATGATGGACAGTGACGTTGGAGTGCTTATTTATTTGTTTTCCGTCCACGGTAAAGAGACAACTGCCGTGTGCTCTTTATGTATTGTAAATGTGTAGTCTCCCTATTGTTTGGTGCTCTTGTTGACGTACCCTGTACTTCTATGATATTGTGACCTAATGTTAGTGGTACAATAAGTTTTCTCGACTTTCTTTGTAAATTAGATTGTTATTTGTTTCGCATTGGCTCTAAGATTCTAGAGTTAAAGAGGAATTGGTTCTCATGAGGTTGTATGTATCAGACCGGAAAGTTTATACTTTCTAACATCTTCTCCCCTCCTATGTGCTAAAGAAAACGTAGTCAACATTTAGCAGAAATGTTGGTGAAGTGTTTCTGTCCTTTGAAGCATGCTTTTAGCATCACAAAATGATAATACTAGGTTCTGTGAGTTTCTCCATCCGTACCGTTTTGTTTGTTTTGTACGAGGAACTCAACTTTTTAAAGGACATGCATTGATGCATGTTTAATTAGAACATGTGATAGAGATTTTCAAGTGTACCCCTTACTCTCTACCTTTTAACTACTTTTGATCTCTTGTGAAGAAGTTTGTGAAAATTTATGCACTTTTTATTGTATTTTTTGAAGAGCATGAACAACTTGGGACATTCTCAAATAAAATACCGAGTAAATGAGAACTGGGACAAAGGGAGAGTATATTTCTTAGAATTATGAGGTAGTACATTTTTGTATTTCGTGGGTAAGGATTTATCATTGAGATGAGAAGGGTTAGAAGAAGGATGAACGCAGAATTCGTTGGAGGAAATGGGAAACATTGTGCACGGTTTTCAATAATTTTTTCCTATATCTCTCTTTCCTCATTATATTTTAAGATCTCCCTCAAAAGTCAATCTAAACCGAACAGGATCTGTGTGATCACTGAATCACCAGTGCCTTCGGCACTCCCAACAAAAAATTGAATGCAGTCACAAAATAAGTCACTATAATATACTAACTTTAGTATATGATATGATGATAATGGTGAGAAAGTGCCTAAAACAAGAGCCCAAGCCCTTTTCTCTTCTCAAAGTCTCACTCGAAGAGAGGTTTTTTTTTTATTTGAAATCTTTTAGCTTTTGATAAAAGAAATTTACTTTTTAGGCTCAAGTAAAAAAGTTAAAATAAACAAAAACGTCTAATTTAATTTATGTTTTGTTTATTGTGTGTATCTGTAAAGAACTACTGTACTAGTATTTCTTAGTTACATCATATTACCTTTTTCGGTTCTTCTCATCGGGACAAACTTAAACTTATGTAAATGAAAAAGGAAACTTGGTAAAAAATTAAGAAAATCATATAAAGTAGAAGAAGAAACTTGGCAAATTCACGCATTTACTGAAACCAAACCTCCAAACCTAACCTAAGGTTAGGTAAAAAGAGGCAAAATCACCAAGACCCACCATTCTTATTTATCTCGCCAGTGGCCCTCAAAACATCATCTCCCTTAATTACCCCACTCCCTTAATTTGATCCCCCCCACTCTTAATTTTTGTCCGGAACCTACCTCCTCGATTGCCCTCCTCATTCACGCCTCATTTTCCATTCTTATTACCCACACGGAAAATGCTTCAATACACACACCCTTTGCTTTTGGAAAATATTATGTCTATATTTGCTGAATGTTAAGACTCCTTGGTGAAACGTAAGCTTGTTTGGTGAATGTTACGACTTTTTATGGCTAGGGGTGCATATGACATGTACCTTTCTAGGTGTTATGTCTGTTGGAATAAAATCTTATGTCTCTTTGTGGTGAACTGTTACATCTCTTTTTTATTCAAAATATTACGCCTCTTTTTAGTACAAATATTATGCTCTCTTTTTAGTAAATATTAGGGGTGTATTGCAACCGAGCATCTCCCTGTAGAACGGGCGCAGAGCGACCGATTCGGCCGTTCATTTCGGCAATCGATGGTCCATATCTTAACCGAGTAATAGATGGTTCAAACTTGTATGCGCTCAGATTCAATCCGAATCGAGATAAATTGTTGGATCGACCGCTTGGCACCGCTATGCTCGGTGCCTATCATATACTTCACGCGTTGCTATTAATTCTGATACACAATCAATGAATTAGACATTCCGTTACACTTCCTGATCAACAAAAACATTCCTTTACACAAAGACTCCCTTGTATTCCTCTCTCTCTCTCCTTTTACATCGGAGAACCAATCTCTCTCCTCTTTTCTATTCAACCCCTTTTCCCACCTTTGTAGGACAAAGGAAAAAGGAGAATCGGAGAACCAGTCAAAACAAACCCAGAATTCCGTTACCAGTTTAAGGAAAAAGAGAGAGAAAAGGAGAGTCTACCGACTATTCCGGGAGGTATACAAATATAGCCTTCAAGCATATCAACAAAATCTCCCTCCCTCCCCCTCCTGATTTCACTCGCTCTGTCTTCTTTACATTGCCCCGCCACAAACTCATTCCCACCTCCCCCCACCCCAATGGAAGAAACCCCCTCTCTCTCTTCTTTCTTTCTCTTTCTCTAGCGCTCGGATTTTCCAGTTTCTCAGGAAAATCCGAGCGAGAGAAAGAGATCCTCATACCCCTTCCGCTTGTCAGGATTTGAGGGGTTTGTCTGGAACTTGAGGAAAGAAGGAAAGATAAAAGGTAAAATTCGGAAAATTTCTCTCTCTCTCTCTCTCTAGTTTGGTTTGAGAAGGAAAAGAGACGGAGAAATTTATGCTCTGTTTGAACTTGCGGGAAGGAAAAGAAAGGTTGGAAACTTGGAACTGAAAAATGATTTTGTCATTCTTTTTTTTTTTTGTTGTTAACGATATTTCCTTACAAGTGTATTTTTGTATCAATATATTTACAGAGGAGCGATGTTAAAAACAAAGAGTGATAAAATCAGCCGGCTTGCAATATAATTATGAGAGAAAGCATAGGGAGAGTTAGAGAAAAATAGGAGTAAATTTGAATTCATTTTGTTATTTTTTTCTTCTCTCCCTATAGAAATCCAAATAGAGGGAGGATTTATTTATTTTTCTTTTATTTTCCATTTTCTTTTATAGAGGGGGGTAATCGTGAACTTTTTTTTTTACGTTTTCGTCATGCTTTCCTTCATAATTATTCTCTTATTTTCCACAAGTTTCAAATAAGTCATATAGTCAATGTCTAGCTTAGTTGGCATTAGCCTAGTTGGTATCAGTTCGAATTTTGTCGTGGGCGTTTATAATTTGGGACTAACCTTTGAAATTCGGACTAATCTATTAACATATCGTAAATTCCGCTAATGTATACAATATTGAAAAAAAAAGAGCCATATTGATATTCGAAATTTAATAAGATTATGTTAGAAAAGTAAATTGTCAAGAACCTGATTCTCATTCAATTTCAAAACTTTCAGGGGTACACTTTGTCAATTGAAACCGACCGATGACACGTCAGATAGTCCTCCGTCACCCGTCGTCGGTGACTAGGCGGCGGCCGCTGCTTTTGAACTCCACCAAGTCGTCGTCGTCGTCCTTATCAAAAACGTTTTCGTCGTCATCCACCGCCAATGGGAGGAGGAGCGTGGGGTTCGGAGAGGTGGCCGGCGGGACGGCGGCAGAGTGCGCGGCGGTGTGCTGCTGCTGCCCGTGCGCCCTCGTCGACTTCCTCGTGCTGACCGTTTACAAGCTTCCGGCCGGGCTGTGCCGGAAGGCCCTGAAGCAGAAGCGCCGCAGCCGGCTGATGAAGAAGGGGCTGTTGCCGCAGCCGAGCAGCCGCCACTGCGGCTGCGACGACATTGAGCTCCAGATCCACCCTGTCGCCGCCATCAGCGAATCAATGATGACGGCCGACAAGGTCTTGGAGTCGGTGCAGCCGGATGAAGATGTGATGCAGCTGGAGAAGGAAATGTGGGAGACGTTTTACGGCGCAGGGTTCTGGAGGAGTCTCTCTCAAAAGAGTAACCTTTAAAGCTGCATGTGTTTGGGTTGTGGCTTGTGGAGGAGCAATGATACGGATACGGACGTCTGTGCACATATTCAATACAGATGTGTTTCGAACTGTTTGATGCACGTGGATCATATACAAGAATCTTCGTGAGGTTTCGGATATATTTATGTTTGAATTTGTGCGCAGATCTCTGTCTCCGTAGCATTTTTGTATGTAAAGTAATGATGCTGAAAGAAAATAATTAAAAAGAACCAAGTTAAGAATTTTTTTTCTTTCATTACTCATTTCTTTCTTCTTCTTCTTTTTTCTTCTCTCTTTGAGAGAATTTTTTCCTTTTCATTTTTTTATGATCGAGCTTATTGAAGATTTTGTACATGAATTGAGGTGTATGTATTGCAATCTTATGTTTGTGCTGTATATATAAAAATCAAGAGACTTGCATGGTTTAAAGATTGTGTGCAATTGTATCACTATGTATCATGTTGATGGGGACATGAAGTTTCAATAAGAAATTTACAATAATTGAAAAATCTAGTTTTAGGGTTTTTTTTGGACAAGCAAGATCGTCCTAGTTATTATATTAATACGGATTCCGGAAGTAAAGTACACTAGATCTAAAACAATCAAACAAAATACAACAAACAAAACAAATTAGAAAAGTCATGTGAAACCAGACGTCAGAATCAGACTCATCAATCACACTCGTAAAGGTGTATGGAGTGGCCAGGCAAGACCGCAACCACCTTGAGAGTCTCAGACAGGGCCGGCCCCGGGGTAAACCCCGCAAGTCCTTGGGCTTGGGCAACCCCCCGGGGTAGGGCAACCCAGAAAAAAAAATTTCCATGTAAATATATATGTATATATATTAATATTTTGATGCAATCCTAGCATGAGTGGTGCATCTGATCCGCTGGTTAGTAGGCCGTGCGTAAGTTTTTGCTCGGGTAAGGCGCCAGGGTTCAAATCTTGTGCCGAGCATTGAAAAATCATTTTTTCACTCAGGGCAATTCTGCTGCTGACGACGTGGAACAATCTGGAGTAGCTTGGAATGAGTAATTTTGTTTACTCTTTCCATTTGTCTAGGATTCTGTTTCCTTTAAGTCCCTCTCAGGATATTTGTTGTTGGAGTACACCACAAAGGTATAGTATCTCAAAAGTGATACAATGGAATACTTATCATTCCATCACTGAATCTGAAATACATATCACAACTCATTTTAGAAATACCATTCTTATTGTTGTCATTCATAATTTTCGGAGATACTTCTTCTACATCAATAATTATTGTCACACTCCTAAAAAAAGGAAAAAAAATACACTCATACTCACAGAGTTGTGTATGCAAATATAAAAAAATAAAAAATATACATGCATATGCACATACTAGTGCATACAAAGGACTCACAAAGGTTATTTGCATACATACACAGATAGTCAGGCACTAATTTAAAAAACTTCAATGAAAAAATTAACCATTTTTAAAGTCAGATTTGAATTTTTGCTAGCTGGTCCATAATGTTTCTTTTTCATTTTATCATTAAATTTTGAACAATGATCAAAATAAATAAATGAAAGCTAAAAATAAATAGAAACCCATCATATTTTTTTTTTTGAATCAGATCTTGTTAAATCACAGAGCACTATAACTGGAATTTCATTTTAATTTTCATTTATTAATAGAATTCAAACTAAAAGCACAATATAACCTTGATTTTTTTTTATGACTTAATAACAAATGGGCAACCAAATTTAAGGTCGGGCTTGGGCAACCTAAACGTCGGGGCCGGCACTGGTCTCAGAGCATATGTAATCTAATTTAATTTTCGAGAACGTTCGGAGTACAATTTTTTCTACCAACAAAAACTAGTTGATCATATATTTAATGGGAAAAAAAACATATTGTACAGAAGGGGATCAATTCTCTCCCACTACTATATATTAACATAGAAAAAATAGTTTTTTCTTGATGTATAGGTCACATTCCACTAAAATTCTTATTTTTTAAATATTTATTATTTTTCGATTTTCGAAATAAGTTATTCTCTCACAATACACCCCCTTCAAGGAATGGGATAAGAAGTCAAACGTAGGTGTGCAAACTATATTTTAGATGGTGCATGGGTTACGGTTATAGATTTTTTTGATTATCATGAGAATTCATACAAGTGTTTGGATGAAATGTACAGAATAAATTTTGTATAAATAAATTTGTAAATAAAAATATAATCTGAATCTGAAAAGCTCTTTCAGAAATAATTTTCTAATTTTACATTCTTCAGTTTATATCCGATAATGCAGACGAAATCTAATTCATACTCATCCCTCAAACACTTAAAATCTGAAAACACCATTATGCAAATGTGGCGGTTGAATATATTTGTGTAAATACTATGCCCTGTTTTCTCTCTCAATGTTTCGATAGTCTAAATGTGTTAATTTCGTATTCATGACATTAACTACTTTAAATTTTTTTATTATCTTATAGAATCATGGACGAGGCTTAAAAAAAGTCAATTACATTGCAAAATTTATTAACTTGAACAATATTCCTTCAATTTCAGGGACTACGAGATAGACAATTTTCATCCTATATATCATGCTAAAGAAGAGTATATTTTTAAAAAGGCTGGCCTCAACATATTCTCCACTATTTCTTCGAAAAGGGTATTACTAGATTAATACGCCGGTTTTATGTTGGCACATTTTTACTACTATATGAGGTTTTGTATGTGTATTATCAATTAATAGATCAATTAGTAGAATTAATATAATTTCTAAACACCCTACTACAATTTCTGGAGCCGTCATTGCATTGTAGATTACTTTTTATTTTTCAATCACCCAACAAAAGTGAATGATAATATTTTTATGATTTTATCACATAATTAATTTGTCGTTATATAAATGGATAGATGTACCATGTAGACAACGTAAGATAATAGTCCTGGAATGTTGATTGCTGGCTAAGGCTTGTTCTTTTAAACTTATCTTAAAATAGTTGGTTTGTCATTATTTGAATTTTTTTCACATTTCTTAATTTTGTGCCAAACTTTTGTAGATTATTGATTCGTCTCGACGAAAAGAATCGAAAATATATATATATATACCCAAATATTTTGATAAATAATCACTCATTCCAACAAATGACAAACCAATTTATTTTAAGATAATTTTAAAAGAAACGTAGCCTTAGTCGTCAACAAAGCATGTAGGGCCAAAAGAACAAGTGGTGGCATATAAGCACGAGGTGGAGGTGGAGGTGGAGGTGGAGGTGGAGGTGAAGTATACTCTAAGTTCTGACCCACGCTGCTGCCACGTATATATATATTTTAAGTGCCCTTCGTAGCACAATAGTGGTCGTGCCGGAGTGGTTATCGGGCATGACTAGAAATCATGTGGGCTCTGCCCGCGCAGGTTCGAATCCTGCCGACCACGTTTTTCCCTACTTGTTCTACTTTTTACACAAACCCTCTTCGATCCAAGACAGCGCTGATCTGGACGGGAAAAATTCAAAATACCCCCAACCTTTACACCAAAATTCAATTAGATTCATTTTAAAAATTTCAATTTTACTCCTAACGTTATCTTTCGTTAATCAAAATGCCCAATTCCATCCGAATTACTAACGGATTCCGTTAAAGGCTCCATTAAATAGTATCCCGATCGAATTTCGATGATTTGAGCTGCTTAATATATTCAAAACGTGATTTTAAGAGTACTCGTGAGAATTAACAAAAAAAATTGACCGAAAAGGGGGCATTTTGATTAACGGAAGATAACGTTTGTAGTAAAATTGAAATTTTTAAAAGGTTGGGAGTCTAATTGAATTTCGGTGTAAAGCTTGGGGATATTTTGAATTTTTTCCGATCTGGACTGTCATTGGTAGATTCAATGTTAATATTTTAACATAAACTCGGTACACATTTTATCATAATTCTGCCGGCGTGGCTATCCCAGCTGGCGCTTTTAGCTTCAAAATTGTGCTTTACTACTACTTTTCTACGACGTAGTTAATTGGAAGAATGATCAGTTGGTATATATAGTGCACTATACAACAGACTTTATCTTATATATTTTAGATTTTATTTTATAATTTAGCTAATCATTTAAACTTGGAAAAATGACGGCCAATGACGTGTTTTGATAATTAATATCCATCAAGAATATTTTCGGTATTAACAAATGTTTCGTATTTTCTTTTAGTTATTATTATTTTTTGATCGGTATTGGCGTTTCAGATTATAGGGCAATGAATGAAATTTTTTTGGACAATGAGTTCACCCAAATGGAATTGGAAAGTATCTGTTATTATTATGGTAATATTTAATAACAAGTTAAGATAAAATAAATATGAAAGTGGACTATTTAGATAACTGTTGACTTTTTTTAGAAAATGACATTAAATATATTAGAGAACATTTCATATTTATTTTATCTTAACTTGTACCCGGGGACACTTATTAGCAGAACCGTTAGTTTTATGATCTTCATATTTAATTAAGATGGCTTATCTACTTATTTGGTCCTCACAAAATTGGCTTGGTTTCAATTTCGTCCTTACAAAAATTTTGGTTTCAATTTTACCCTCATAGTTTGTTACCTGATTTCAATGTTACCCTTTAGTTAAAGTTGGATGGAAAATGCCTATGGGCTAACGATTTGGGTGCTCTGGCAGCCAAATACCCTTTACAAAACTGAAAAACCTTTTCCACATATTTCTTTCTTTCATTCTCGTAAATCTAAAAACCCCAAAATCCCTAAACCCACTTCCCCCTATCTGTAGAAACCCTAAAACGACTGAACCCACCAAATCTCTTCTGCCCCAATATTGACTTAATAAAATTACGTGAAAATGTTATTATCTTATGTGCAGATGTTATAAGTTTTTATACAATTCAACGGGTGCATACCGCACACGATCAATGTCTAATTAATGTAGCAATTTTCCGCATTTAATGATGTTGGACAGCTTTTCCATCATCTCTCCTTTAACCAATTGGTGTTAGCGAGTAGCATTGAGTAACCAAACCCATAAGAACACTCTCGACCCAACAAGTGACATTTAGGACTACGAGTAGTTGTTTTCCTACCTATTCATTATTTTTAAGTGAAAGTTACAATGAAACCATCAAGCACCATGCAAACAAATATCCCATGCAAACAAATATCCAGTGTCAAATATCTAGCGACACTAGATATTCATGTTGTACTAACAACCAACAGTTAACCCACAGCTACAACAACTAGATTTATTTTCTAGCAATGTTCAATAAATAAAATAACCAGAAAACCGATCCGATCCAAATCGAACAATTCTATTTGGTCTAATTATATGGTTTAGTTGTTTTGTCATCATGGTTCTGAAAAAATAAGAACCGACAATTTTTGTCCGGTTATCGATTCTCAACTTTAAAAATATAGCTGCTACTGTCTTATTGCTACTATAATCAGTACTATTAGTTTTAGATTTTGTAGGTCAGTGATTTGTTTTCGTTACTGACTTTGTTATCTATTTTATTACTGGTTTGAATTACAAATGGGGAAGTGTGTTTGGGGATAAGATTTTAGGGTTTTAGTTTTACGGGAAAAAAAAAAGAAAAAGAAATTTGTGGAAAAGGTTTTTTTGTTTTGTAAAGGGTATTCGGATGCCAAATCACCCAAACCGTTAGCCTTTAGGCATTTTCCGTCCAACTTTAACGGAAAGAGTAACATTGAAATCGGGTGACAAACTATAAGAGTAGAATTGAAACCAAAAATTTTGTGAGGATGAAATTGAAACCGAGGCTATTTTGTGGGGACCAAAGAAGTAGATATGCCTTTCTAAAACTTAAAAGTCTAAAATACGCTTGTATTGGACATCATCCAACAAATCGGGATTTGGAGGCGTTTTGAAGACTGCAATGGTGCTTGGATCCTAGGCTATAATGGGAAACTATCAAGCAGCTCAAGCCTCGAATCGGAGCATTGGGCTATCCATATGGGTCTCACTATTATAATGGAGAAAGAAAGGACGCAGGGGGGCTGCTGTCTCTAAGGGGACAGCAGCGTATTACTGTCCCGATTTTGGGACCCACCTCGGTCTTACTCCAATGATCAGAATCGCCAATGTCAAAATTGAAACGGATTCCCTCGTTGTTGTGAGACTTGTCAATGGAGAAGATACTGCCATTGTTCACGATCATGCAGCACTAGTTGATGACTCAAAAAGCCTTATGATCCGAACATGGGCTACCATCAGGGACGGATTTACAAGGGAGCACGTGAATTGAAACAAATATTTTTTTTTTTATGTTTTTGTATAAATTAGCATAATTATGAAAGTGTGCTAATATATAAACACACTCTTGCATATATCTCAAAAATGTACATATAGAATTAGTTTTATGCCTGAATTTCATCAAATGATGCATTTATACTTGTTGTTTTACGAGTTGTTTGTCTATTTGAAGCTAATTTTTCCTTGATTCTCTTTATTTTTAACCGTTTGGGAGAAATATTTTAAAATAATGTCATAAACAAAATTAGCTCGATCATTCTAAAATTTGTCGATGTTCATTTAAAACATACTTTAAAAAATTTGTTTGAGATTTTGTCTTATTTTTATCTAATTTAACTTAAAGTACGAGTTATAAAATTTTTGTAATTAATAATGTATGCCTTAATTTAGTACGATTTTACTGTGGATGACTAAAAAAAAATAAAACTTTCGCTATAGGTATCCCCACTAGGCTATATTTCTAGATCCGTCATTGGCTATCATAACCTACATTCCCAGACTGGTCAATCAGAGCATAGACAACCTTGCCAAGCGTGGAGCAGAGCAAGAAGAAAGACTATTGGACTCCGTTCGTTTTGAGATTTTAAATTTAGATTTATAAATAATGAGTGTAGAAAGAAATAGAATAATAATTAAACATATGAATAATAATTGAAAAGAAATAAAGAAACTAATAATTAAAAATAGAATAATGAATAAAAAACATAGAATAATAATTAAAATTCAAAACCTCCTGGTGACCTAAGACATCCCGCTGCCACAATGCCATTTGTTCGAAAAGACATATTGGGGGCTAGACACCTCCAGATAAAAGATGCATTGCCTGATGTAGGAGTATTTCTTTTGTGCTTGCTTCTACTGGTACTAGCTACACTATCTTAATGAATGAATTTCCGAAGTACAAAAAAATAAAATAAAAAAATTCACTTTGCCGTCCTTTTTTCACAAAACAAATTACCCAACAGAGACATAAAAGGAGTGTTATTAGAGAGAAGGAAAGTAGCAAGTGGTAATAGTTTAAAGTGGAAGACTGTAAATTAGGCATAGTTTGAGGGGGTTTAACACAATTTACCCAAAGAATTCCAATTATTATTCAGTTGATCCCTCGATCAAATTTCTATAGGTCGCCTAGTTACTAAGACCAATAAGATTCTAGCCGTGTAATCTCACCGCCGTCAACTCAACCACAAACCACCACCTTTGGCGGCGGCGCTCCGATCAATGGCTTCTACTCTAAGACTCTCGATTGCGGCCCTGTCGCTGTCCCTGTTGGCGCTCTTGGCGGAGCCGAGCAGCAACACGAACCCAGTCTACTCGCCGTGCTCGGACACGACGGTCCAGAAATCCGACGGTTTCAGCTTCGCGATCGCGTTCGCGGCCCGAACCGCCTTCTTCGTCAACACCTCCGTCCAGCTCTCCCCCTGCGACAGGCGGCTCTCTCTCTCCTCGTCCAGCGCCGAGATCGCTCTCTTCCGCCCCAAGGTCGACGAGATCTCTCTCCTCACCATCAATACCACCACCGACTTCAGTCCGGTATAACACTAATCTCACTCCCTGTGTCGCCATGTACGTGAAATCAATGTGTCCCTGTGTATTTACAGAGAACTTATTTATAGAGAACTGAAGTTGGATCTTCAGTAGTCATGTTCTAGGGTTTCGAAAGAAAGAGCAAGTCCACCCCTTGATGCCAAAAGGACATTGTCAAAGTCATTTTTTCCCCGAGTACAGTAGATAGGAATTGTTTGCGCTAGATTATACTTACTGTCTGTCTATGCTAACCGCCCCAATCTCGCTGGGAAACACTATCTTTATTAGATCCGCGGTGCCACCTAACCGCAAAGGAAGGGCTTATTGAAGGTGCATCAGGGATTGGAACAGGAGGAATCGAGCAAGCCATTCCTGGTAGCAAGACCGGCATCATACGCCTCCTTCCCGAGCTTCTGTTGTCGGCCCTTGTCATTAGACCACTATCAATGCATATATTTGAAGCCTGGACTCTCAAATCTTTTGCTTTTCGAGTGGTGGCAAACAATGCTGCTTTCGATGCGGGAGATTCCTGCCCGTAGGGCCCGGCCTGGTTCCCACCCGAAAGAACCGCTCACTAGCTAGCCGAACTAGTTGGGGCCTGATCTGGACACATAATGAAAAGCATGCCTTTTGAACTGAACGCAACACCCGTCTTCCAAATCAGAAGGAAAAATGGGCTTGTTGGGAAGAAAGATGGAGTGCGGCCTGTAGAGCACACGTAATGCACGGTCAGGTTGATCACGCAGCGGATCTCTCTCTTTCTACCCAAAAATAGCAATGTCACGGTGCCATTTTAGCACAATCGCACATCTAGACCATTAAACTAAACCTATATTGATCTCGTCAACACCACCACCGGCTTCACTCCGGTGTAGTATTAATCCCACCTCTTACACTCCCTGTCTCTTCCTATGTGTAAATTACTAGCATAAACCCGTGCTATGCACGACAATTGAAAGGAAAAGATGAAATAACAAAGATTTCGATAATATGATGTGTTCTGACTGTAAGATATGTGAATCAAGATAGATAGGTAAATATATTTGATTGCCCCCCCTAACTATTAGTTTTTTTTTTTTTTTTTCTTTTCAAATTCTAAGTTATTCTTATCGTTTGACCAATTGAATTTTATAATAGTTAAAACAGAAATGTATCTAGACATATAGGTTAGGCCACATGTCGCAGAGCTTTTCATGAAAACAACCCTGCGATACTATATAGTTTAGATGAATGTATATGGGTGTATTTCCTGAGAACTGATGTTGGATCTTCCTTGGTCAAGTTCTAGGGTTTTGAAAGTAGGATCTTTTGGGGAATGAAGCGAAAGAGTGAAGGGAAGTTTGTTTGTATTTCGTTGTTATTGCTAATTTGCACTGAACATGCCTTAAGCAAATTATTCTTTTTCGAAACTGGACAGACCTTTACCAAAATATAAACGATTGTTTCATTCATCGGTCACTCTTTGGGGTCAGGATCGATGAGTGGAAGTCATAAAATTTGTCACTTCTTTTATTTCATTTCAATAGTGATTCACCCAACATAGAAAGCAACTAGAGCATAGCTAGTATCCGGCCTGAAGCTCTTGAACTAGAGGAGGCGCCTTAGCTTTCTGAAACATAAATTTAGCTCTGATAAGATTCTCGTTCCCTAGTTTACTCGTTGAGGCCATGGTGCCTACAAGAGCAAGGATAGATAGACCATCAGCGAATCATGGTTAAGAGGTCTTTGGTCAACCCTGTTAGCACGCCTCCACCTCCCAAAGTTAATCACTCGAAAGGAAAGATAGTCATCAGAACAGGAAAGGAAGAGAGAGGGTGACTTGAGGGCAAGAAAAGAGGTGTCCAGTGGCGGAGCTAGAATTTTGCCCCTAAGGGGGGCCAATCTAAGAGAAGTATTTTCATCGGAGGATGTACTCCATATATCATGTAACTTTTGTAGTACAACATCATATCTGGCATGAGATTGGTTTGTTTTCTGTCGACAATCGCAATGCCCATGTGTGCTTATTTTTGTCCATGAAAGAAATTGAGATAATTTTACACAATAATGTAAAATAACTTTAATTTATAACAAGATTAATCAACATAATTTATATTTTGTAGAGATTTCTATACTATTACATAATTTATAATCATATTACACATAGTATTAGTTAAAAAATAATTTTTTGGGGGCCCAGGCCTCTCCATAGCTGCGTCATTGGAGGTGTCTGTACAAATCTCCATGTATGTACAGGTATATGTAAGTGATTATGTGTTATTTAGATACGGTTAAGGTGTGGAAATTGTTGTTCAGCAGGGATACAGAAAACTGAGCTGAGATCTTTACGGGGCCAGATCTAGTATTTTGATAATTGGGATCTGTTTGGTTTTGTGAAAATTGGGGAAGAAAGTTCCAATTGGTGTTCCATTGTTTATTCAGACATCAAGGTGTAGAGGTTCGCGTTTAATCATGGCAATCCCAACTCTTCACTACATCTCTATCCTTCTCCCTATCTGGACACGTGCGTAAGCATATGTTGCTGGTATTTTTGAAGTACTGGTTGTTAGGTAATCCTCTATTTTGAAGATTATGATCTCTTCGTTGCTGGGTAAAACAAGAAGAGACTTGAGTAAAGGAGAATTCTAATTTTGGGGCTCTAGGGTTTTGATTTGTTGGATTTGGATGATTGTTGAAAGAGCTGACAAGAGGAAGAGTGGAGTAAAAATTTTGAACATGTGAATGTAGACCTCGATAAGTGGAAAGGACTGCATGAAGCATGGAAAAAGACGTGTTAACCTTTTGGTGATGTTTTTGTTCTTGTATGACAAATTGTAGTTAGGTTATGAGGCATAGCTATGATGTTGGGGTACCTATTGAGTACTGGCTAAGTTGCTGTTTGATTGGATATCAAAATGGAATTATGCAATTAAGTGCTGAATCCGGTTCTGTCTTTTAGCAGTCCTATCCCTATGTTATCTTGCTTGTTTTTCTGTTTTAGTTTAAAGTTTCATGTTAGGCCAGGCATGGTTTAGGGCCTTTAGGCAATGTTGTTGTCTGTTTACTGCATCAAGCTATCTTATAAAGCTTAACTTGTTTTTTTTGATAAGTAAATAATTATATTAGAAACTAGGCATTAAGGGAACGCCGCCTGTATACAAAAAGAGGCCCCAAGACAAAAAGGCCCTATACTTTTCCATGCGAAAGGAAAAGCTCAAACCAATCTAAGAATTGGTCAAGAGAAGGATTACAATCCCTCTTGTTCCAACTATACAAGCTATCCACCAAAAAACTCTTGATACTGAGCAACGATTTTTCAACCCCTTCGAAGCATCTAAAATTTCTTTCTCGCCATATGATCCACATCAAACAAAGAGGGGTCAAATTCCAAACCCGCTGACTTTAGAATCGTATTTAGGCCTAGTGACCCTGTGAAATGACTCTGCAGCCTTGTAGTGGTTAAAATGACTGAATGAGCAAACATGCCAATAAATGCTTCACAAGGTCTAGCCTAATGGAAACGTTTAGTGTTAAGCAAAATGCCAGTTGGGAAGCTACGTAATAGCGTAAGAGTGAGACTTTGATATATTAGTTGTTTGCTAAGTGCAAACTTTTTGAAATTCTGTTTGCAGCATTTTAGTTTCGAAAATAAGCTTTCTAGAACTTTTTTTCCCCAAAACATAAAGATGTCTGTAGAATGCTGATATAAAAATGGTGTTAATTGTTACAAAAAGATGGGGGAGCTTTCTAGAGCTAAACAACCACCCTCGTTCAATATCAAAAGGGATTGTATGAGTGTTTAACTTGGGCTAACTCCATTTTGACATTCTAACAACATATTGATCTTATTCTAAAAACATTTTGGCCGGTATGACCGGTACGGTACGTGATTGACAACACTGTTCTGGTGGGTACAATGACAGACCTAGAGTCAGTTTGAGTTTCTATTGTTTTTGAGAATAAAGTTGAGGAACCTTACTGGACCAAAAAAGAGAAAACTTGATTCTTGAATCTAGTTGAGCAAATTCAGTTGCATTTGGGTGGAGATGCAATAAAAAAGCTCCGCTAAAGGCTTTAGACTTTTACCCATTTCAGAAACAAAAGACCTGGCCTTAATTCACGCAACATAGGGGCTTCAAAGATGCTTTTTATTGGAGCAAGCCTCAAATTGTGTGGAAGGAGTCTTACTTGTTGTAAGGTGGAGTCCCGATTGAAGAAAGGGACTAGGACCTAAGTTATTCTTCCCACAATTCCTTCAAAATATATAAAGGTCTTTGGATGCTCTGATATTTGAAGCTTCAATTTCTTAGTTCAGAGAAAAGTTGAACGTTTTCTTTTTCCCTTCAGAAAGCAACTCCTCCGAAAAAAGACCATCTTTGTGATGGTGCATATAAGTTTGTACTCTTTTGTTTAAGGAGTCAAAGGGTATCTGTGTTCTTTGATTTTCTTGTTGTAAATTGAAGCCTGACTTAAAAAGACCTTTGTAATCTGTATGCTAATAGGTAGATCAGTGGCTTTCACAGCTAGTCGTAGTACGATTTGCAGTCAAGTGATTCAGTAAAAGTACTTGTCATATGTGGTGCACAGTACACTTCTAATCTCTTGTAATTCATTGTGGATTTTCCAGGATTCTACTGGTGGGTACATGGTTGCATTTGCTGGTCAAAAATATGCTGCCATATCTTCACCTGCATTTGTTGCAAACAGTACATACACCGTAACCAGCTTTACTCTTGTAAGGATTGATGTTACACTTGCAATTTTTACTTGAACTTAACCTCTGTTGCTTGTATTTGACATTATTTTTGTTGTGAATGCAGGTTCTTACATTCCAGAAGGGTAGGCTGCAAAACTTGTATTGGAAGAGAGACGGTTGTGCTTCATGCTCCGGCAACTCTAGCTTTGTGTGCTTGAATAACCAGGATTGTGCAATCAAAACAAACAGCTGTAAGAACCATGGGGGTTCTGTGGATTGCAGCCTCGGGATACAACTGGCATTCTCTGGCACTGATAAGCACGAGGGTGTTTTCAACTCCTGGTATGAAGTGAGTAACCTTCGGCAGTACTCCCTCTATGGCCTTTATTCGAATCTCAAGGGTTCTCTAACTAGTCAGTATAATAGCTTCTTCTGATGAGTTTCAAGTGGTAATGTAGATTTCACTATACCATTGTTCCTATCGTCCTGATTTTTGTTTCCGTTGTTCTATCTTCATGTGTTTCTTTCCATGTTGTATTGTTACCGTTAATGTCCTCCTTTCTCAAAGAACTGCTACAGCATCTCCTTCTGGACTGTCCAAATTTGTGTAAATTTTTACCGTCTTGCGGGCTGTGTGATTATTTAAGAGAGATTATTGGATGACCATTTTTTCGGTATGATTGTTTGGGCATGTCTTTTCCTTTGCATGTGCTCGATTACCAGAGTCACTGTATTCATCAAAGAGCTCTGTAAAGTTTCACAAACTGAGGAAATTTGTCAAGGTTTTAAATAAAATACAGGATTCTGACATCATCATTCCAAATGATATATATCCCATTTGGTTAGACATTATTTGGAGAAAGTAAAGCAAAGGCAAGGAGCTTCTTAACTTCACCTTCAAGAAGGTAAGACATGTAGTATTAGTATTGGTATTACTGGTAACCGGAGTAAGAGTTTAAACTCCGACCAAATTGAAGAAAGGAGGAAACATCCTCACTTGCTCAAGTCATTTGCGAGTTCTTACCGTGACCCTGATATTCAAAGAATTCGTCAAATTTTTTCTTCCTCAGAAAATTGGAGTTCCATTCAGGAAGCTTTGGAAAAATGCGACACGAAGTACAGCCCTGAACTTGTTTCGGAAATCTTACACAACTGTGGGCCGTACAGTCATGTCGCATTACATTTTTTTCTCATGGGTAGGAAAGCAAGCTGGTTATAACCACACAACGGATACTTAACATGGCCATCAAAATCTCAGGATGATCAAAGGATTTCAAGCACATGAGAAGCCTCTTTCACGAAATGAGAAGAAAAGGTTGCACCATAACATCAGATACGTGGACGATCATGCTAATGCAATATGGTCGTGCAGGTCTGACAGATATTGCTCTAAAATTTTTCAGGGAGATGAAAACCAGTGGTTGTAAACCGAACGGTAGTACATACAAGTATTTGGTCGTATCTCTTTGGGAGGGAAAAGGTAGGAAGGTCGAGGAAGCCATCATGGCATTCCATGAGATGATACGCTTGGGATTTAGTCCCGATAAAGGACTGATAGAAATTTACCTTCATTGCTTATGTGGAGTTGGGAAGTTATTGGATGCAAGAAGATGTCTTGAATTGCTTAAAAAGGCTGGTTTCTCTTCTACACTTATTCCATGTACGTTAGGGCACTTTGTCAGGGACGCAGGGGCACCGCTGTTCCCTTGGGGCAGCAGCTTGCGGCTGTGCCCAAATTCTGGGCCCACTCCGATCTCGCTTCGATGATCGAAAGCGTTCAATTCGTAGAGCTCTTCGAGTAGAATCGTTATACAAAAAATCAGCTTAATTGGATATCATTAAGTACCTAAGGGGACAGCAGCGCCTCCGCGTTCCTTTGTCGGGGCAGGGAGGTTGGAGGAAGCTTTGGCTTTGGTTGATGAAGTCGGTTCAGACCAAAATACCCTCGCTCAGTATACTTACGGAAGTCTTGTTCATGGACTGCTACGAATGGAACGATCGGAAGATGCATTGGCTAAGGTGGAATCCTTGAGGCAGATTGGCATCAATCCTACCGTCCATGTCTATACATCCTTGATAGTTCATGTCTTCAAGGAGAAACGGATAGATAAAGATGTAGAGATTTTTGAGAAAATGAAAGAGGAGGGTTGTGAACCTACAATTGTTACTTATTCAGCATTGATACATGGGTACATGAACTGCGGAAAGCTTGTTGACGCATGGAATGTCTTTGGCGATATAAAGCTGAATGGTCCATTCCCAGATTTTAGAACTTGTTCGACGTTCATTAGTTGTCTGTGTAAAGTAGGCAAGTCTGAAGAAGCTCTGCAACTTATTTCTGAAATGTTGGACAGAGGGATTGTTCCTAGTGCCATTAATTTTCGAACAGTCTTTTTCGGGTTAAATGTCAAATGTATATACATACTAGTGTTAGGCGACGTGCATTTGCACTCTGTCGCGTGCTCGTTCTCGGCGATTACTTGAAAAACTTGTGTCACATTGTGCTCGTTACATTGACCTTTATGTATTAACCACTACACATCTATGGCCAATATTAGCCTAAAAGTAGTAATTTTTAAGTCACAGTTTACAGTTGAACCAAAGAAGAGCAGCGATGCAATGAGTTCAGTGGTTGCTTCAGCGACCACTACCGCGGCCGGTGGGGTGTGGTGGTGGAAGGTTTTTATACTTTTATCTGTATTTCACTGGGTTCCCTTTCCCACTTGGTCCTTTTTCTCAAAAAAAAAAAAAAGGTCGAATGAATTTCGATGCACTTTTTTTTTTTGATCCATGAAAGGGTGGAAGGAGGCAACTAGTACAGAATAAAACAACCAAAAAGTATTGGATATGGCTCCTATTTTGGGTGAATCGTACAAAAAAGAAGGGTCCTTATTCCTCAATATTCTTTAAGGAAGCTCGTAAGATATTGGATATGGCTTCTATTTTGGGTATTGAAGTTAAAGGAGGGAGGAACTATAATTTAAAGAACTTTGTTCAAATGCAAGAGGAAGAATTAAAAGAAAGGATCCATGCTTTAGATGATTTTGAAGAAGAGGATATGTCGGAGGACGATGTTGATTTCAAGGATGATGCTTCTCTCTTTGGCGTTTTGATTTCGAGGTTAGGCGGGTATTGGTGTTTTGATTTTTCTGATTTTGCCCTGTGGTGTTTCGGTTTGGGTTTGTTTCTTTGTAATCCTTTATAAAGATTAATAAATTCTTTTTGGTTAGCGGGAAAAAAAAAAAAACCAGAAAGTACAGAAAAAATGCATTAAATAAGTTTCTAGGTAAAGAAAAAACTTACAATGAGATGTTTCTTATCACATGTAGGTCCAGTACATACATCTAGTTCCTTCCCCGCAGTTATCTCGGGCAAAGGGACTTAATTTCTTCCGTTGCTTGCGATATGCATTATCCAGAGATTTCCTCGAATTAAGGGACCCCCACATATAGTGTTTACCTAAAAGGAGAGAATGTGAAGCATTACAACAAAATGTAGTTCTTGACTTATTTGACTATTGACAACCCAAGTTGGGTTGTGCGCCTTCCCAATTTTTACTTTACATTTTAACGTTTCAAATCCATAATTACTTTCTAAATTTCCACTTTTTATATGCTCTGCAGTCATATATATTTGCTCCTATTTGTGTAAACCTGGTGACTCTTAAAGCGTTTGATTACAATGTTTCTCAATATATATAGCCAATAATTCTGAGAATTTATTCCACTTATGCCAAAGATATACATTTAAAGGGTAACAACAAAAAATAGGTTTTGCACTAATATCTACAGCCTTGCAGGTTTTCCAAACCATTTTTGAAGAGTTTACAAGGAGTGAAGAATGAAGCGTCGTTTTGGATTCCCATACAACATTTACAAAGTGTTACCTGCAATGTTGTTACTGATTCACACAACAGCATCCATTGCGATTTTGTTTGAGTTATTTTGGGAGACATGCAAATGGTAAATGGTATGGAGTAATGGAGTCCGGCTCCTCTCCAATCCATTGGAAATTGGAGCTAGGATCCTCCAATTTCAATTCAATGATCAGGATTACCCTAGTATTTTCAGCCCCAAAGCTTATATGGTATTCTACAGGCACCCAATTACTTTCCAAATATTTCTCAATTATCGCATCCCAGGCACCAATTTATCAAATTCCAAACATTAGTAAAATTTCATACCGTAACTTTAATAACAAGTGCAGGTTCAAAGAACTATCAAATTCATAGGGCTAATCAAATATTTCTCAATTACATAAGATTAATGAATTTTCTTCTAAATTTATAAAAAATTCTTTTTTTTTTAACGGTGTCTTCTCTCCCTGTTAAACTTGTCTTTGAAAAACATTTTTTATATAGTTCGTGAGGATTTTTTTGACCGATATCATATAGCTTATGAGGATTTTTTTACTAATATTATATCAATAATTTTTTTCTTTTAGTATCGTTTTTTTGCTGATATTATCTTATTATGTAGCCCATGAGATATTTTTTTACCGATACTAGTGTATTTTCACGTGTGCTTCGCACTCTATCGTATGCTCATGGATGTAGTTGTTCTTGTATGTAAGAAAATTGAAATTAAGATTCATTTATGGAAATTAGAAAAAAATCGTAAGAGTAAGTAATTGAACGTAAAATAATTTTTACAGAAAAACTATTTTAGAAGAAATGTAAAAGGAGTTCTTTGATTAACTCTCTGAATCTGATAGTTCTTTAAACTTGCACTTATTATTAAAGTTACGATATGAAATTTTATTAATGTTTGGAATTTGGTAAATTGGTGTCTGAGATGCGATAATTGAGAAATATTTGGAGAGTAAGTGGGTGCCCGTAGAATATCATATGAGTTTTGGGACTGGAAATGCTAGGATAATCCTGACAATAGAATTGGAATTGAACGATCCTCCCATTTCCTATGGATGGGAGAGGAGCCGGACTCGGAGTGATGCTACATGCCAAATAAAAACTCATGAATCAAACAAAGTAGTTACAAGATTCTTTAGTCGAAACGCGTTGCTGAAGTGACCACAAACTTGAAGTTATATCATCATCAAAACAATTTCCTAGGCAATAGCAATTATACTGAGATAGCATGAAAAGACATAGGATGAGAGAAGAAAGGAAAGAGGAAAAGGAATTTTACTTACATTCGAGTACGCAGCGAAACAAGAACCCTGATAACGGTGTATGCAAGAGATCGTGTCTACAACAATCAAAGGATATAAACTACTAATCAGGGAAAAATCTGAAACTTATCAATTCTTGTAAGTGCACCGAAATACCACACAGAACCTGATACTCTCCGTCACATGTTCGTGAATATTGATTGCAAGTAAATAATTTTCAAAAAACATATGATATGGAAGATGGTAAGTTAAGTAACTTACCCAAAAATAAAGGAAGCAAGTGAGAACAGTTAAAGTTATAAAAACCAACTTTTCAATGAAATTCTGTTCAAAAAATAAAATAAAAAAATAAAAACCAACTTTTCAATCAAAACAAAAAAAAGTTGGAAGAAACACAAACGTGATAATGACAAGTTTAAGCTACAATTAGTATGTGATTTCGTAGAGGGAAGGAAAAATTAAGGGACTATGAGGGCCATGGCCCCAGTCCATGTGAGGAATATGGTGGTGAAATAATTTCAAGAATTTGATTAAATAGTTCTCTCCCTACTAATTTCATTCTTCTTCCGTTTCAGCATTCTTTTTTTGTCTTGGGTTTTTTTTTTTTTTTTCTTCTGGAAAATGAAATTAATTTAAATTTCAAAAAGAGAAACAAAGATTAAACGGATCACAAGGGTACAACGAAAAACGTCACCCATGACCCAAAAAACCAAGAAAGCAAGATGCCAACCAAACCAGGATCAAAGAAAAAAAATGCTGGCCCTAACACCTCAAAACCTCGTATCCAACCAAAAAATGCCTACAACTGTAGAGAAAGTCGATCGAAACTGAAGCAAAGCAGCAGAAAGCCAAAACTGGAAATCCCCAAACTTGCAACACCAAATGTCCATTAGACAAAAAGAAAGCCAAAAAAAAAACAGACTGAACACAAAACCTCTCAAGACCTCGGAGAAAACCAGAGATTGAACTTAAATGATTGAAATAAACTAGGATTGAGTTAAGTATATTAAGTATAGACTTCAAATGATTAAACACTGCATGTAATAAAACCAAAGTAATTGCAGTATTTGGTTCAAACATTGCATCCAAAAAGAAAAAAGAAAAGAGAGAAAATCAAACAATGTGTTACTCTGTTGATTCCTAATTCCAACTTCACCCAAACATAGGAATCTTAGAATTTAGGAATTCACGTTCTCATTCTCTCCTAAGATACCTGCCATCCGAACATAGCTAAGGTATTAATTATGAGGGAATAAATTACAGAGGTCCTCCGGAAGCTCCTCTTCCTTTTCACCGGCTCTTACTCTTCCAGCTACGTGGTGCTCCGAGGGCATAATCCCAAAATCACTAAGTACCCAGCTAGGACCACAAGGAATGTCCTGCTGATAAAGAGCCATTGTTTCCATGAACCATTTATCATTCATCAACTCCTGGATCCATGTTGGGTTAATTGAACTACCCAAATATTCCTCCACTCCTAACGTTTCACAAGGAAGAGGAAAAGAAAGAAGAAGAGAAGGAGCTGGCGGTGAGAGAAGAGGAGCAGCCAGTTGACGCGGCCCTACTTCCCTTTCCTCCAGCTCCTTGAGCTTATCAACTACCAACAAAGAGAGTTTATTTAGCCTCCCTATGTCTAGTTCTCTCAAATCACTACCTTCGAATATCTTGTTCATATCCTCTTGAGCCTCTCGCTTGTCATTTTTTCTCTTTTCCCGGTCCCTTTTCTCGATTTCGCCGATGACCCTCTGTCTGAGGTAACCCTCATGTGTCAACATTTTCTGGCTTCTTTCCACCATTGACATGCTCATGAACTTCTCGAACATTCCCTTGACGACTCCGTAAGATGGGAAAAATGCCGGATCGACCTCTTCCGGACTGTAAACAACAGCACATGATTTCACGTCTGCTAATACCGAAAGCTCTTTGGTTTTCTTAAACAAGCCCGCCCTTCTTTTTTTGAGGGTAGCTTTTCTTGAAGAGTCGTTGGCTATCCATGTGAGTGTAATTTTGTTTCTTGTCATTCTGGTGCTTTGAAATACCCATTACACTTGCCAGTATTTATAGTGTACAATTGTTGTGCAAAGTTTTGTGACCTTAATTGTTGTCCTTCCATTTCAAACAGAGACGGAGCCAGGATTTAAATTTGTGAGACACTGTGAGTCCGCTTTTACTGTTGCCTGTTGTTTGCAATAGTGAGAATTAGAGGTTAAAATTATGTGTATTCCTATAATTAAATTTTGTCGTGGGTTTTTTTTTTTTTTTACTAAAAAAAAAAGTTAGAACCAACTCTCTCGGAGTGTTCAAATGAAAGCCACTGAGATATTATCATTATGATTCAAACCGCTCATATTTTTAAAAAGAAATCTATACATCATTTGTATGAAGTGTGAATTTGTTTGAATATCAAAATGCCTAAATTTATAATCTTAATAAATAAAAAATTTGGCTTGAAACTCGGAGTGGGGGTGACACTTGCCCCACCAGGTAGCTCTGCCCCTAATTTAAAACCAAAACAACCACCATTATGACTCAATAATTTCAAATTATGCCACTAGTCTTATTGTTCTGGTAAGTTTACTGCATACAAGTTGGTTGTAAATTAATCATTTTCCTGCATGCATGAAATTGATTGACCTCCATGTACTAGTATTAAACAGGGCAAAATTGGACATATGGAAATGATTAAGCAGGGTTCGTGGTCTGCATCGGTCAAGAGGTCTCTTAAAGATTATGAAAATGTTGTTGCCTAAATAAGAGATTTTAGTAATGTGGGTAAATTTGGTGGGAGAATCATTTGTGTTTTTTGGTAAGTACGAAGTCATATTTGTCGCAATGCTAGAATTCAAACCAAATAAATGATTGACCAAATTAAATCCACTTCTGTGTCAAAACCTGTTAGTCGTGGAGAGGGAGATGGAAACAAATTTAATGTGCCCTAAGAAAAGGGTTTTTTTTTTTTGGTTCAATCGATAGGAGGAGATAAGAAAATGATTGCTGCAATTTGCAGCGATATTAAAGACTCGAACCCATGCATTTTACTTAATTAGTAAGGGAGTGCCACAACCACTAGGTCAATTCCTTAGTCGCAAAGAAAAGGTTCATCGAGTCCATACCAGGCATTTGCACCGGCTAGAGGCTCTTTGCAAGGAGATGATGGAACTGGGCCTTCGGAATCAATTGAGGTGAGCATGAGCTAGCCACGCGCCTTAGATATAAAAGGATAGGATACTTCATTAATAATAACAAAGAGAATACATAGAACGAGCAGACATTTCAAGAGAAGGGATATAACAACCACAAAAGAGACCTAAACACTACGCAAAACATCTAGGACCTAACACAACTAAATGCGCAAAATAAATGGAGCATATCTCCAATCAGTGCAACACCAGACAAGTGACCAACGAAACACCCCACATAGGGGTGAGGGGCCCCCACAACGGGGGAGAAAATAGGGAGAAACGAAAATATCAACAAAACCAAAACCTAAACCCCTAAATTCAGCCGCCCAAAAAACGCCAATCAAGATCGCGGCCCGTAACCTCAATCACCAACGGCCACACCCCATTGTACAATGACACGAACTGCTACCTCTGTCCCAAGAAACTACGATCGACCTTATTAGGCCGCAAACCTTAACCTATGTGACGCCCAGAGCGATGAGGACGGGGCCAACCTGATAACAATGATGGAGCTGCAGGAAGATTGGAAAGAAAAACACTCAGTGAGGAAATCATAATTCAGACTATTGCTAAATTCAGTCCTTTTATGCGTACATTTTTTGTTGTCACCTTTATACATCAGTGGGATCTGGGGGAGTTAGATAGTTAGTATGTTAGTTCACAAAGGGGCACAGGTTATCCATAGCCCTAGACACAGGTCACATTCTAATGTGGCTCGAACTTACGCCTCCACTGAAAAAGCAGATGAGAATATCAACTTAACAAACTTGATTTCTCCTTTTTATGAGTACATTGATGAATAATTGAATATCAGTTGTAGTGCCTATGCCACGGTTCTGTTACTTGTCAGAATTATCATGATAGATTTTTCTTTTGATGAAATGAATTAGGAAAAGAAAGAGTAACAGGTTACTGTCCAAGTATACTTTTTCCTATTTTAATTTGATCGATATGTACTACCTCACATCCTCTTTATCAAGAAATTCGTGTATCTTGGACCGGTGCATTTTGGGTTGTTAGATTGTGTGAGATTTTTTTTTTATTTTTAAAAATATTACGTGGTCTAATGGCTGAAAATGTATTGGTACAGAAGCACATAATGTATGGATTTGTTTGATTCGGACCGAACGCGAGCCATGATTTTTTAATTTTTGAAGCCACGCCCAAACCATTAGTTCACGGAATCATGGTTGCAATCCAAAACGTATGGATTGATTTGGTTTGGACCGATTTCACGTTTCACCGGATTTATTGAGCAACCCTAAAAGTTACAATCCAAAATGTATGGATTGGTTTGGCTTACCCTTTAAATGTATATCGTTGGCGTAAGTGGAGTAAGTTCTCAGAATTATTGGCTATATTGAGAAACATTGTAATCAAATGCTAAAAGTCACCAGTGCAATGCACGGGGTTTACAAAAATAAGAGCAAATATATGACCGTAGAGCATATAAAAAGTAGAAATTTAGAAAGATTATGGACTTAAAAGGTTAAAATGTAAACTAAAAATTGGGCAAGGCAACTTGGGTTGTCAATAGTCAAATAAGTTCAGAAATGTAAAGAATTTGCACTCTTACAGTCCCTCATGGAAATGTAAGATCGATATTTTACAAAATTTCAAAATCAGCAAGTTAAAGGGCTGCAAATGAGTCAAGCCAAGTCAAGCTTTTGAATATTCAAAGCTTGGGTTGGTACATTTACACTTTGCTTGAGCCTTGCTCGAGCTCGATTCTATCCAAAACAATGAAAAGCTTGAGCTTGGCTCGCTGTGTTTGCACCAAGCTTGAGCTTGGCTCGAGTGGAGTTAGCTTGTTTGCTTCAGCCCCTCAGCTAGGCATGTGGCATCGACCACGGGTCCACGATGATGACTAGCTCTCCCTGAGTTACAGTAGTTATACTATATTTTAGACTTGTATATGTATGAGGCCCCATCCAGAAACCTTTTTAAAAAATAAGCAGCTTATTTCATATTTTTAAATTCAAAAATAATATAAATGACAAATTAATTTTTTTTGCATCGTATAAAAGATCTTTCAAATAAGATTCATATTACATATTTTTAGATTTCAATAAGCCCATAATTTTTAAGCTTGAAATTTTCTTAAAAAAAAAAGGATTTAATCAAAACGCAACCCATGGCAACCTCCACCCACAAATTCTCGCACGTAAACACTTGTTCACATATTCATGTGAGGTGAATTAAGTAACTGCTTTACATGTATGGCTGAACCACCTTAGCAATAATTGTCTCACCTGTTCGGATACAATGTAGTGGGAAATGTTAACATGTAGTCCGGGTGTTGTGGGGTTGTATACTTGTATCCATTTACCTTCAATATTAAGAATTTTTATTGGCGATTACAAAAAAAAAGTGTCTACATATGTTACATGGATCCTCCATCTTGGCTCTAAGTACCCGTGTCGATATGTCCGACACCCCTATCTATTTAAACACTCGATCCTCTTATGGCTATAATATTTATAGAAAAAGAATATTAAATTAGCTAGGAAAGCGATATTTGCGAGTATTTCACATAAAAACATATTTTTCTATACCCCTTGTTTAAATACGTCTCTAAGTATAATTTACGGGACATAAAAACATATTTTTCTAAACCCCTTGTTTAAATAAGTCTCTAAGTATAATTTACGGGACAAAATCCGAAATTTTTTTGCAGTCTATACGGCAACCAAGTGTTCACGAGGTGTCCCCGTAATCCTACCCAATTTGGGGACATGTATTCCAGTATTCTACTATTTATGTTTAGAAAGGTCCGACGCTTGGACTCGCACCCGTACCCAATACTCGCACCTGAGTCCATGTAACATCTGTCTGTGCATGTTTCATTAAGAATAAAATCTTGAATGTCACTTAGTATAAGAAGTATGTTTAAAATGATGTTCTTGGTATGGCTCCCCGGCCAGGAAATGTAATCCTCGTTCAGTTCCTACATTTTGCTGTAATGCTTCACACTCTCCTTTTAGGTGAACACAACGTGGGAGTTCCTTGATTGGAAGAAATCTATATTATAAAACAGAAGGGTGTGGGGACAAGTTGTTAGAACGGCTTAGATTCATTTGATCCAAAGGCTGTAGTGCATCCTCCCACTTTCCGGTTAAGTGCCCATGATTTTCACCTAAATTAAACAACTGTCATCCCCTTCCAATAAGGATGCGTAGTGCCGTAGGCACAGGCTAGCACTAGTCTTTCAATTAATAATGCATATCACGAGCAACGGAAGAAATTAAGTCTCTTTGCCTGAGATAATTGGTACTGGACCTATATGTGATAAGAAACCTCTCATTGTAAGTTTTTTCTTACATCTAGAAACTTATTTAATGCATTTTTATTGTAAACTAATTAAGGTTTCATGTTAAACCATACTGCATTTTTTAATTTCAATATTTGCCGTCATTAATCTTTATTAATCTGTTTAAACTTTTTTTTTGGGGGTATGTGGTATCTTTTTTTATGTTGACCCCGTTATTAGATGTCTAGCCAATGGAAGTTTGCATGATTATTTTTTTTATTTCTTCGCATAAATTGTCTTTTACGTAACCCCTTCTTCTTCTTTTTTATCGGCAAAAGTAATATTTTATTAAGGGAGAAAGGGGGAGGGTTTCCAACCAAAGGTTGGAAAATACACCAAAATGAATAAACCCATAACACTTAATGGCCTAAAAGCCCAGATAAAACAAATAAAACCCGTAAAAACCCTGAAGGCCTAAAAGCCCAAATATTACAAATAAGCCCAGCCCAAGAAACCCAAAACACAACCCTAAAAATTTGAGAATACTTCTGTCACCACCACTCATAACCGCCGCCCCACCAAATAGCCACCACCAGCACTGACAGCCACCACCGCGAAACCACCACACCACCACTAGCCACCCCACTGGTGAGACCCCGCTGTGCACAAACCCATCAATCTATCATCGGCTCAACCCAAACCATTAGGCAAATACCGAGGTGCCCAACAGCGACCTCAGTGGGAGCCCACCCGGCCATAACACCCCACCACCAAAACAACCTTGTCGTTAGGCCAAAACAGAGAACCCAGCAGAAATTTGTCCGGAGTTGAATGTGATCCTTTCCGATGTCAATAATGTTTGAACACTAGTTTGGCTTTTATCCCCACCACCCGCTGCAAAAATTTAGATAACTTGAAGAAAGCAACATAAAAGAGATCTGGCGCTTATTTAAGCAATTATATACGACGTATATATATATCAAGTATTCAATCCAGTTTTTTCCACCATTTTTTTGGTTGTTTTATTCTGTACCAGTTCTGAATTTGAGATCGGAAGTGCTTTCACGGTCATGCTTCAATTCTCTGTAATTCCATGTGACATTTCTAATTTCAGCTCGTGGGAGACATGAGTTGCCTCTTATTAACAGCCATTCAGACCGTGACATGGCTTTGGACTCTTTGGAACGTATCCTGTCCGACACAGTTCCGGTACAAATAGTCGGTGCAAAGTGCTTTCTTTTTCATTTCGATCTCCAGCTTTTTCTCTTCTTCCAATATACATCTGTGCGATTAACTTCTAATTTTTGGATGTACGCTAGAAAGGTGTGGTGGGCTTCTCGACATGTCACCAAAGACTTGTCGTATTTGCAGCATCTACGAAGTGGGAGTGATTTTGTCACTCACCAAATTAAAGTAACCCCCCAAATTGTTCACCGGAGTGCCAAAATCAACTCGTATTGATTTTGCCACTCCCTAAAAGTTAACAATTAATTTGGCAAGTGGCAAAATCAATCCATATTGATTTTGGCGTGGTTTACAATTTGGATAGTGACAAAATCACTCCTTTTTATTTGTAGTTGTTTCAAATTTATTTAATGGTTTTAATACGTGATTCCACAATCATAGTTTTAGTTTTTGGTTCATATGTTTGTGCATCAAATACTGCAACTTCACGATTTTAGTTAAATGGCAGACAATAAATATCAGTCAAAACCCTACACTTCAGGTCAACTTCCCCCTTTTGTCAGGATCCCTAATTTTTGCTCTAATTTGTGATCGGCCCTTAAAATCTTAATTCTGTCGACTGATCCTGTTAAGTTTAAACAATCGGGAGTTCTGTGAATGTGAAACTAAGCTCTGTGTCCTCCAGTGGTGGAGCCACCCTAAGTCAACGGGGGCAAATGCCCCCATTGCAATTTTTTTTTTTTTTCAGTTTAATTCAAATATTTTTTCAATTGGTAGTTTAATCAAATAATATTGCTTTTATACATTGAGCTAACTAGCTAACACAATTACGTGAATATCAGGAAAGTTTGTCAATAACTGAAAATAAGGTGAACGTTATCTATTTTATTTAGAAACCATGCTAACTCCCACTTCAATTGTCAAAGTCATTTTTTTTAAATTTTAACCTTTTAATCATTTATTAAAAATATAATATCTCAATCATATATTCCTAAGTGTTTAATCAAACTATCTTACTTTTTGTTGCAAAACCATGTTATTCAATAAAGTATTTATAAAAAAATGAGAATAGACTACTGTTTCTTCTGGAATGGTCGACAAGATTGTAAAAAACTCTCTTATATGCTAAACTTGTGTGGGGAGTTTTGAAATATTCTAGAGATGTGGGGAGTTTTAAAATATTCTAGAGATGTGAAGAAAGAAATATTCTAGAGATGTGAAGAAAGAAATATATTTTTTAGGAGAATTCTAAAAGGAGAATGTAGGCTATTAGATGAAAATAATTCTAGTTGTTCATTAAGGAGGTAGATGACTATAAAAGAAAGTGTGCATTTATATATACTATTGTACAAGTATTCGTTCACTGAATATTAATTGGGAAAGTTTGCACCTACTTTGAATTTTCGAAAACATCCATGACCAGAATTTTTTCGCTCCAAGGGTTACTGGCAATGAGAGGAAGAAGCAATTCCCCTAAAAGACCATCATTGGGCCTTACTATTTTCTCCCTTCCCTCCCTCCCTCCCTCTTTTCCTTCGCTCCCCTGTTACCCCCTCCTCGGACCCCTGATTCCTCGTCTCTCTCATTCAGCTCCTCAAAATTCTCTCTTTTTCAATGATGGAATTTCCATTCTCCATTTTAGGCCTCCCCGTTTTTTTTACAAGTAACTCAATCTGTCTCTTTGGGGCAATAGAACTTTTCACATCAAAACTTAAACTGATCTCTGTCATACGAAAGTATACCAAGGCTTTAAGTCAACTTCTTTTAAAAAAGAAATTATTCTCCTATATAAGCTGTCATATAGAGAGAAACTCTAGACCACAAACAAATTTAGAGTACAGCCTCCTCTCTCTCTCAGCCTCATCTTTATCATCTTGATCCACTTCGCGTCTTCATCGTGCTGAAGATTTGTGTTTTGGATGAACTCTCCCGTGCAACGGTGCTCTTTGGCTGAACTTGGATCCAGAATATAGCTTTCCCTATCAGCATAGGATTATTGATAATGGGTAATAAATCCCAACTCTTTTTGTTTCCCATTTTTGTTTCTTTCTTTTTTTTTTTTTTTTTTTTTTGATTGGGGAAGGATGGTTAGAATGATAAATTTTTACTTGATGTTCAAATACAACCGGCTAACAATCGTCGACCCAAGTCTGGCAAACCAACGCCGTTTTGCAAAGTTTTTTAACCAGAGGCGTTTCACGGCGTCGGCGACTGGTAGACGTGGCACAACAGAGTCCTGGAGTGCTTTGCGATGAGGAAGTTGGCCTAGTATACCTTGGCGTCACAGTCCCAGCACAAGCTCGCCTGATCTGAATCGTCGGGTTTTTGATCGATACGTTTCTCGATCTCTTTCACACTCGAGGACGATGAAACGGGGAAGGGAGCAGTGCTCGGTTGGTTATGATGAGTGGCGCGTGTGGGGATGAATTTAGGGTTCTTGTGGAGGACGGAAAAGTGGAGGGGTACCAGTGGAGGAGTGACGCATAACAATTGGAAGGGGTTTTCGATTTTTTTTTTCAGGTAGGTATACACATATAATATTATAGGTGATTGTGTAGGCAAAAAACATCTTTCAGATATCCATAAATAATTTTATATGTCTCAGATCTATCTTCGTTTTGGATAACGTACAGAGAACAGATTGGAAAATATTATATTATATGTGCACTTTTGTTAATTTATTACCAAACATAAAGCAAAAACGAAGATTGTGACATATAAGTTTATATGTGCATTTTTTTAACTTGCAAAGAACATATTTGGCTATCATAAAAAAAAGAGAGAGAGAGAGAACATATTTGGCTATGATTAGAGAGAGAGAGAGAGAGAGAGAGAGAGAGAGAGTATTTGGCATGGTACAAAGTTCAGTCTGTTCAGATATACACATATAATATTACATGTGCTCGTATTGGCAAAAAAATATGATCCAAATATCAATAGATAACCTTATATATGTCATATCTAAAAATCGTTTTTGATAACGTACAGAGAACAGATTGGGACATAGAAGATTATATGTGAATTATTGTTGATGTAGTACCAAACATAAAACAAAAACGCAGATTGGAACAGATAACATTATATGTTAAGGTGTGGTAGGTTCAAGAAGGGAAGGGCTCAAAACAGGGTAAAAAAAAAAAAATTTGTCACACATATAACATTATATATTAAGGGGTGGCGAGTTCAAGAAGGGAATTGTTCAAAACAGGAATAAAAAAAAGATAATAGAAATTTTTCTCACACATATAACGTTATATGTTGATGTGGTGGTGGTAGCTGCAATGGTGGTGGTGGTGGTGGCGGCAGCAGTTACGTGGTTGCAACAAGACTCTTGTGTTAGCCAAACAAGACTCTTGTTTCTTTTACATTGGGTAGTTTGTCATTGAAATTATTAGTAGATTAGAGGAGTTAAGAACTTTAGGAGTGGACTGGTGGGGTTAGAAACATACTATAGTGGACCTCCAAAAAATTCTCCCTTCTTTTTATAGTCATTCACCCCATCAATGAACGGCTACAATCATTTTCATCTAACCGCTCACATTCTCCTTTTAAAATCTTCCTAAAAAATATCTTTCCTTCTTCACATCTTTTGAATATTTCAGAATAAAAATGTACAGTAGTCTATTCGCATTTTTTATAAGTATTTTATTGACATGGTCTTGCAACAAAAAGTTGAATAGTTTGATTAAGCACTTAGGAATGTCTAATTGAGATAATATATTTTTAAACACGATTAAAAGGTTAAAATGTTAAAAAATGGCTTTCATTATTGAAGTGAGACAATCCTAGTATGGATTCTAAATAAAATAGATAATGTTCATCCTATTTTCAGTTATTGACAAAATTTCTTAATATGCACGTAATTGTATTAGCTACTTGGCTCAACTGTATAAACACAATATTATTTAATTAAAGTAAAACTTAAACTACCAATTTAAAAAGACACAAAAACTGGAAAAAAAAAATGTGGGGGTATGATTCGGTGAAGGGGCTTCGGCAAGCTTAAGGTGCCCAAGAGCCGGACCGTCAATGAGTCGGATGGTTCGGCATGCGCTACCTTCGGCGGAGTTCATGCGGTCGAGGAATCGGTTCGGCGACGTCATGCCGAACCTAGTGGTAGTTCCGATTAGATTGCAAGTGGACTTGGTAGAGCCCCAACCACCGATCCGCCCCGTCCCCTGACGACGATAGCTCAGGAAGTGTAGGATAGGGGCGGAAGGAGACGGGAGGCCATTATCCTTAATTTAAGGAGCGGATCATGGGAACCGTTGAAGAACAGATTATAGGCGAGATTAGGGGGGTGATTGATAAAGAGATTGGCGAGATATCCGGGCCAGAATTGATCCCCTAATCTTCCTCAGCCTATATAAAGTGGAATGATAGTCAAGGTAAAAAAAAAGAAAGAACGACAAAACATCCTTTACTTCTCATACTAATTAGACCGTCGGAGTGCCTATCCCGGATCCAACAATCCGGGTTTGGGCACTAACGTGGTGGCTTCTTGTGCAGGTTGTAACCAAAGCTCGTCGACCGTGCCATTCTTCCCAAGGTTCCATCGGAGAAAACACGTCACCACAAAAAATTACAAGGGGAGCCCTTGCCCCTGGTGAGTTTCATGTTGTGTTTCATGTTTCAATTGAGTTTCGTATGTTCGGTGGAAAAGTTAGGGTTTCAGTGTCACACTAGAGAAAATCCTTTTACTTCTGTTGTGTTTCATGTTTCAATTGAGTTTCGTATGTTTCAGTGGAAAAGTTAGGGTTTCAGTGTCACACTAGAGAAAATCTTTTTCACGGTTCTGCCGTGAATAGTTGTTTACGGTGTTAATCGCGGCCGTCCAAAAGTATTCTAGACGGTTGCGATCGGTTGCTGTGGTAAAGAATCTATTCATGAATAAATTTTTCTCCTCACACTAATGTTTTGTATCTCTGACAGAACCGTTTAGGAAAATTCCTAATATTTTGAGACCTTCATACTACCAAAATACTATCATCATATTCAGTATATAAGCATCCAACTGTTTACTCCGCCAACCAAAGCTCGTCTCCACATCATTCCTTGTCCACTTGGGAATTTTTTTTTTTAGATAGACTTATTTACGGAACCGTCGCAAATAGAGCCGCGCGATCTCGGCTGTCTGTTTCGGCTTTGGACGGTCTCGATTTAAATGAAACTTTTCTGGAGAAGAGTTAAACTTTTCCGCAGAAAATTTTTATTAACATCCGGACCGTCCAAAACACTGTTGGACTGTCGCGATTCACCTCCGTAAACAACTGTTCAAGGAAAACTCTGTTAAAAAGATTTTTTTTGGTTGGTCATTGGATTACATTCTCGTGATTTGCATCCAAAGGTCAATTCCATGACCCAAAAACAAATCAAATTAACGGTCAATTACAAATTAAGAATTGGATTATGAAATAGCTAAACATAATTTTGTCCAATCACACCCTTCTCTTCTCCCTCGAATCCTCGCCTCTCAAACACAGCGCCCCTTACTTACTATTGCATGCCCCATATGTTTTTGCGAAACATAATAGAAGTGTCACCTTGACCAACAAAAACTCCAATGAAACAAAAACCTAATATCCTCATCCTTTTCGTTGGTCAAGACCGCGGCCCGGAACCTCAATCCTCAACCTAATTTAGAGGTGTGAGTCTGTTGTAGGTTTTTGATTTATTGATGTTTTCGTTTCTTCCTATTTTGTCTCCCGTTATGGGGGCTTCCCTCACCCCTACGTGGGTGTTTTGTTGGTTTTTTGGGTCACTTGTCTGGTGTTGCGTTGATTGGAAACATGCTCCATTTGTTTTGCGAATTTGATTGTGTGAGGTCCTGGATGTTCGGTGTAGTTGCTATATCTCTTCTCTTAAGATGACTTCCCGTTCTCTATATTTTCTTTATTATTATCAATAAAGTATCTCATTTGACAAAAAAAAAAAACCTATGTGTTGCGGTCATTTATTGATAGGCATCCATTCATATAAGAGCATGAGCACCAGGGGAGGTAAAACCCCTTTTGTAGCTACTTTACAGAGGAAAACAACAAAAAACATGGTGCAGCAGATGAGGTAAACTGGAAGGGAAAATAGCTTTGTTGAAAATGCTCGGTAGAAATACCGATCCACTATTCACCATGTATTCATTTAATAATTAATTTCTCTCTCCTCCTCTCTCTCTCTCTCATCCAATGGCATGCCTTTCTCTCCTTTCACTGATGTATATTTTATGAATATACAAGGAATAGAGAGAGGATGAAAGAGAGCCTTGTGTAGGTTGGAAGAGCAAACTGAATAGGTAAAATATAAAAGTATCTTTTTGAGTAGGTAAAATTGCTATTCTTGATGTACATGCTCTAAGCTCCTTTTCATATTCACCGCCACTTATACTACCAGCTACGCGGTGCTCCGAGGACATGATCTTAAAATCGCTAGCTACCCAGCTAGGACCACAAGGAATGTCCTGCTGATAAAGAGCCATTGTTTCCATGAACCACTTGTCAGTCATCAACTCTTGGATCCATGTTGGCTTAACTAAACTACCCAAATCTTCCACTCCTCCCATTTCAGGAGGAGCTAGCAGTGAGAGAGGAGGAGGAGCTGCCAACTGACGCGGCCCTACTTCCCTTTCCTCCAGCTCCTTGAGCTTATCAACCACCAACAAAGACAGTTTATTTAGCCTCCCTATATCTAGTTCTCTGAAATCACTACCTTCAAATATCTTGTTCATTTCCTCTTGAGCCTCTAGCTTGTCATTTTTCCTCTTTTCCCGGTCCCTTTTCTCAATTTCACCGGTGACCCTCTGTCTGAGGTAACCTTCATGTGTCACCGTTTTCTGGCTTCTTTCCACCATTGACATGCTCAGGAACTTCTCAAACATTCCCTTGACGACTTCGAAAGACGGGAAAGATGCCGAATCGACCTCTCCCGGACTGTAAACAACAGCACATGATTTCACATCTGATAATACCGAAAGCTCTTTGGTTTCTTAAACAAGCCGGCCCTTCTTTTTTTCAGGGCAGCTTTTCTTGAAGAGTCGTTGGCTATCCATGTGAGTGTAATTTTGTTTCTTGTCATTTTGGTGCTTTGACAAACCTATGACACCTGTCAGTATTTATAGTGCAGAATTGTCGTGCAAAGTTTTCGGACCTTAATTGTTGTCCTACCATGGTCCATTTTAAACCAGGATTCAAAATTTGGGAAGCACTGTGAATCCGCTTTTATTGTTGCCTTTTGTCTGCAACATTGTGAATTAGAGGAAGGTTATGACGTGTATTCATATAATTAAATTTTGTTGTGGGCTTTTTTTACGAAAAGTAAAATAAAATAAACGTTGGGACCAACTCTCTCGTAGTAATCTTCAAATGAAAGCCATTGAGATGTTATTGTTATAATTTAAATCGCTCATTTTCTGAAAAAGAAATCTATACATCATTTGTATAAAAAGTGTGAATTTGTTTGAATATCAAGATGCCTAACCGTATAATCTTAGTTAAAAAAAAAATGGCTTGAAACTCCGGGTGGGGGTGACACTTGCCCCACTGCCCTACCTAGTAGCTCCGCTCCTAATTTTAAAGCAAAACAAGTAAGCAACTATCATTATGACTACGTACATCAACCTTTCCTCAGACTCCGCAATGGCGAGATCGAGCCTCATGGACTGGGTTTGCCCTTTTTAACTATAATTATGACTCAATAATTTTATTTTTTGCCACTAGTCATATTATTCTGGTAAGTTTGTTGTATACAAGTTGGTTGTAAATCATTTTCCTGCATGAAATTGATTGACCTCCATGTATTAAACAGGGCAAAACTGGACATGTGAACGATTCCGATCATCGGAACGAGACTGGGGTGGGCCCCAAAATCGGGGCAGCAGCCCCCCGGCGTCCATATGGAAATATGGAGGGCTCCTGGTCTCCATTGGTCAAGAGGTCTCTTAAAGATTATGAAAATGTTGTTTCCTAAATAGGAGATTTTAGTGATGTGGGGTATGTTTTTGGAAAGTACGAAGTCATATTTGTCGCAATGGTAGAATTCAAACCAAAACAAAGGATTGACCAAATTAAATCCACTTCAGTGTTAAAACCTGTTAGTCGTGGAGAGGAAGTGGGAAACAAATTTAATGTGTCTTAATAAAAGGTTTGTCAAGTTCATACGCGGCGTTTGCTCCGGCTATAATTGGGCTTCCCGCAAGGAGACAATGGAATTGGCCCCCAGGATCAATTAAGGTGGGCGTAAGCTGACTCAAATACTTCATGAGTTAAACAAACCGAGCTCAACACTCAAAAGCTCGACTTGACTGGTTTGCACCGCATTTGTGTGTACCAAACAAATGTAGAAGGCTCCCCCAAACTCTTGGGCCAAAATATTATTGGGCCTCCACTAATGTTGTAGGTTCAAACCGGCAGCCAAATAGGTAGTAATATCCAAAGACTTAATCTGCGCCCAGTCTATCCCTCTCAAAAATTGCATTAATGGCAATCAAGCTGGGTGTAACCGTGAGGGTATATCAACTCTTTTTTTTTTTTTTTCTTGCGAGTAATGGTTTTTTTTTTTTTTTTTTGTAACCGGGTGCTCGGGCCATTTTACATGCATCAAGATCAAATGTTGGAACCGAGCAAAAAAAAAAGATCAAATGTTGGAATCTTGAAGTGATTGGGTAAATTGATCTCCATTGGCTCCAAGAATGTTTTACTTATGGTTTTTTTTTGAACGGCGAAAAAAGGATATGTTTTACTTATGGTATACATATAGGAGTTGAATCTGTGAGCTCAAAAAATAAACCTCACGTGTTGTCATGCTTCTACTTGACCAATCGAAACCGTGCCATTATTGCCGCTCAATTTAACTTGTTACCAGCCACTTCACTCTTGCATCTCTAACCCATGGCTTCAAATCCTACGTGACGTAGAAACAGTAACTTTTGGCATCCTTTTTTAATCCAACCCTTATCAAATGGAGTGTCATGAAATTCAACTTCGATTAGGCTCCACACCATTTGCTTCGAGTATGACTCTTCATGCCAAATTGCCAAATTTATTTTTGGCATTAATTCGGAATTCAAAAAGAGTGTATTTTGTACTTCAATACCTAGAACTTAAAATCAAAGATGAAAGTCTGTCCATATCAAACTTGGAGATGACAAAACGCCACAAAAGTCGCCCAAAAAATTTGTCATCTCTAATTTGAAGTCATAAATCGGAGATGCTAAGGTTACAGCGACTTGCGAAAAGAAGTCTATGCTATCCACCATTAATAATGGTACGTAATTGTCAAAGAGATGTTAGACCTACCAAAATCATCATGGGTTAAGCATACATATAAATAGTACCATCCATTGCAAACCTAATTAATTAAACAACTATAAGGAACTCCTCCACTTGCTTGTTGGTAGCTCCATCACAGGGGAAAAAACAGAAGAATCTGATATTGTTTAGTGATGGAGGAGATTCGAAAAGGGCTTGGTTAGAATTTTAAAGATTCATCATATCTATTGGGAAACACCACAAGATCTAATCTCACCACTTCTACTTGATAAAAGAGATTTTTTTGGATGCAAATCCCACTTACGTAGTTAGTGAAAATCCCCATTGTCCACCCTATAGCTACAACATTTTTTTGGTTTAAAGAAAGAAAAAGAAAAAGAACTGATATTTTCCTTAAATTGAACTTGGTGATGATAAGACGTCTTTTTTTTTTAAAGAATATGGTTTGTCTGCAGTCCACAGTTAGACTACAGAAGGCAGTTCATGTGGTTGCAATATATCTAGCTCCCAAAGTGTTTCTAATGGTCCAAATCTGTCAATAGTATTTTGATAAATTAAGATAAGATATGTACTTTAATAGATGAATTATTGATTATCAGATGAACGGTTGAAATTCAGCTGCGTAGGTTTCTCTGCCGCCCAACAACTACGGAGAAGTCGGATCCTTTTTCTAAACTAAATGATCAGCTGACCCATGCATGGGTCCGAAAAGCTATACAAATTCAACACTGTCCACTCAAGGCCAACTCAATCTGATTTAAGTTGTTTTTTGTTCCCTTTATTTTCTCAGAATTGACAGAGAAATACACCCACACGGTCACCAAATTACAGCACAACAAATATCAGGTATTTGGGAGTTTTCAGCTTCAACTCCTAATTATCTGTAATTTCGTAAGAGACCAACTTTACGGGGCGGATGGAATGTGTGTATATACACACAAAGCTACTAGCGTTGTTCCCGTTTTGCCTACGGAAAGAGGTAAATCTCCTGTTACATGTTGAAATTTTGATTTGTCAACAAAGTTAATTTTAATTTAATTTTGGTTAATTTGAAAAATGTAGGATAGAAAACAAACAAAAATGAATCAAGTTTATAAGAATTTAGGATTGGGGGTTCTGCGTGGCTTTTGAGCCTACCTACACTTGTATATAATATTGATTTATTTGGGTGGCGCTTGCTGTTTTGACCTTGGTCAATATAATCTTTGTATAATTTTTTTAAAGATTAATAAAAAAAAAATTGCCGAGAAAAAAAAATCAGTTTAGGAAGTAGTATTCTTTAGAAATCTCTTCTGGAAGTCGGTATTGTTTGGTGGTGGGAGTTCAGAGCAATATTTGCACAAAGAGAAATACACAGATCAAAAATGAGCATTTGCTCCGACTTTACGTGGGATCCTTGCTAGCAGACAATAGATTTATGATCCCCAAAATTAGTTGAGGTGAGCGTAAGTGACCCGAACACATGCTTATATAAAAAGAAAAACATGATCTTATTCACTGATTGAAGTACCAAAATACAAAATTTCAACTCCTTTCAAACTCACTCAGGCAAAATCTCCTTTTTCACTCTCTCTCCCTTACACTTTCTCTTACAAAATGAAGAATAACACAAATACAACAAACACTACAAGCACACATATATAGTAATAATTATATGTGTATTAAAGGTGTAAAAAGTAGACAGAAATACGTTTTTTCTTATCTTCTTGTGTACTTATTGTCAGTCCAATTGGCTAACAATAGAAAGACCGATAATTAATTACTTATACATCACACAAAGCACTCACAACCACAAGCTACTTCCATCCTAATTCCCACCCCCAAAATTTACTCACAGACAAACACACCCCTAATCCCCATGCATGTTCTGGCTTGGCCCATCTCAGTCAATTCTACCTCCTCATCTGCTCCTCAACTCACAAACACACATAGCACCCACCATGTGCAAGCTTAAAAACTATCAGGTATATGTAATCATCTGGGTATTTTAGACTCATATAGGGTGTTTGGGTTTTGGTTCATTTGGGTGTTCTTGATTGGTTTTTTGTCAATTGTAGGTTTGGTCTCAGATTGGGTAGAAGATTGATCTTTGAACATGATGCTGTTTCTTTACTCCTATTAGTTTTATAACAATTTTAAGATTAATGAAATATTTTTTGCCATTAAAAAAAAAACTTGTCATTCTCCTTTTATTTTCCCTGATAACTGGTTCGGGAGAGTTTCAGCACACATAGACTAATTCTGGGGCCCTGAAATCTACGACCAAACAAGCCCTCCAGCCATTTTCCTTTTTTTGTACCTTTTAGTCTTGTTCAGTTGCACGGAAATGATGAAAAAAGATGAGAAAATCGACTTTCCTGTAATTTTCTTTGTGTTCAGTTACCAGAAAATTAGTTGTAGGATTCACAACTTCAATTTTTTCATTGGGAAATACTTTCCTGCAAAATATATTTTGCAAAAATGAAGGAATTCTTGTTTTCCCTGCAAGATTTATGTCAAGAGAACACACACAGGAAAATAAATTTTATTTTTCTTTATTTCACCTCACTTACTTTTTCTGGGAATCATTCCCCACACAACATTCCGAACAATTGAACGGAGCCTTTAAATATGTCCGACCTAACTTTCATGCTGCGACTTGCAAGAGAATAATTTTATAGCATTGCCTCAAGATTATAGCAAGATGTGTCTCAAGTTTTATACGGGTAACTATGTCTAATTACCGTTATGATCGCAAATTCCGTTCGACTCATCCCTTCATCAAACTTAAAATTCGTCACCCTAGATACGAGTTTCCGGAAGCGCGCTTTGCGATTTCTATGGGATTGGTATTACTGTGTGTTATTGGACATGATTTTTCAAATGCCTTTTCAATAGAAGGTTTCCTCCGTGTGGTTAGGAGATGAGGGTCTTGAATGATCAGATCGGTGTACCCAAGCTCCTATTACCCTTGTACTTCATATTATGAGTTAATGAAATTTATTTTTGCTGATAAAAAAAAATTGAGTTAGGGTTCCGTCATGCAAAATACACATATCGAAGGACAATTTAACCATGCTAGGAGGTCTTTGGCCGAATAACATCAATAATGCACTTAGATGCTAAGAGAAAGGAAGCTAAGAGTTTGGCGTGCTTGATCATTCAAGGGCTAATCTAAATTAATATTCTAACAATACCGTCGACTTTCACTAATCAAAAAATAAAAAAAGCACAATTTAATCTTGGAAAGGCGCTATTCCGTGAGGTCATTTCTCATTGGATTAAAATACTGGTTTCGTGTCTTGTCAGAATTGTTTTCTTAATATTCATTTCCCAATAAAATTCTCATTCGAAAGTGAGCTCAGTACAGTAACGTATGCACTTGAAATCAATCTCCTTCCCCTTTGGTACCAAAAAAAAAGAAGCAAATTTTTAGCTTCTCTCTCTATCCTCTTTAGTACAAAAGCACATGGAAATAAGATATAGTGCAAAAGAGATCTCACATTTCCACTAGAGCTCATTTTCTGATTTCTCTTTTGCCACTTTGTATGCTTACAACTGCATCCACCCTCTCTCTCTCTCTCTCAAAAAAAAAGTTTCCACTTTTCCTCATGAGTCGATCCATTGGTGGTATTGGGGACATATAAGGGCAAAAGTAGGCAATGTATTATGAAGTGGATTGCAAATGAACCAATAAAGATATATGCATTAAAACCAACCAATAGTTCTAACTTTTTTTATTAATATAATTTGTACGTGCAATTGTTTAGTTACGACTTACGAGAGAATTCCACTTGGAGCGATAAGGTGCATGCCAGCAGGCGTTGCCCTAGCCGTGTCATGACACGTGTCATGCGCCACTCCCCATGATAGTGGAGGGAATTTTTTTTGATCCGCGATAGTGGAGGGATGGTTTCCAATATTCAACGAGTGATTATCCAATATATGGTTTCGAAGCACAGTCACGTAGTGCGATTATTTCAACACCACATATTTATGTGTGATCCGCAGGATTCAACAAGGATGTGTGTTGGAGTGTTCTGGCCATAGCACCACATGGTTGTGCTCCAAGAGCACTGGATAGACGTATTCAACATGAACAGTTGGAAGAGGGAGGGCATTAAGAAAGGCAAAACAGGGAATCAGTTCACTGAATGACAAGTTGTTGGACTATTAGAGTGGGCTAAGTAAAAAAATTCTTCTCCAGAAAATTAATTGACTTCCAGAAAAGTTTACAGCGCGGTAACAAAGTTGTGCGCGCATGCCCATACTAAAGAAAATTGTTCGCTTAAAAATAAAAGGACATCATTTCTTAGAAGGACCCTTATTCTTAATTTTATTGGTAACGATACAAGGATTGCGGATAATGTGACATGGAGTTCAAGTTAGATGGATCAAGTTGCAGAGTGCTTCGATCAAGAGTGTTGTGTGACCGAAGCATATCCACAAAGTTGAATTGGAGAAATCCATTATACCACCATACGTAAAGTCACCAATATTTTATGTACCACGGAGTGTCAAGTTGCTAAAAATGATCGAGCATACCCGAATAAAAATGTTGAGATGAATGTGTAATAATTAAGCCTTTGCCACATATAGAATTAGAAATGAATATATACACTTTTCTATATATGCTCCTTGCTTTTGGGTTTGTGATGCTATTGAGGGAAAAAAATATCTGCTTTTGAACAGAATGCGGCAACAAGTAATGGGTCCCCCTCTGGTAAACCACTTCAACACTGAATGATTTGAGAGGAGAGAAAAAGCACAACTATAGCTAGATTTTTGGGACTTTGGTCAAGTGAAAAAATGGATTGTTGTTGAGACTTTATTATTAAGGACTGTTTGGGAAACTTTGTAAAGCTGTGCAGGCAGGAATTGACGAATGCCCATTTGGTAATCAATTTAAGGTAACTTATCCAATCATTTTGGATTATGTGGACCAGATTCTTTCTTTAGTGTGGAGAAAGAAAAGGAAGATTCTTTACCAATCAGATTGGAGTATAAAAATTCGGGGTTCAGATTTTCTCCGATTCAAGTTTTGGACGATGACTATCCAAATCTGGCCACACATTGATAATTAATATTAATGGTTTGGATTTAATTTACTAAGAGACTCTAACCGAACTATTGATCACAGCAATAGACGATCCAGATTTAGACTGTCTCGTTGAGTCCAAATTAAGGACCGGAGATGATCCAATTCCAAGACATTCAATACGTAATTAACAAGGACACTCGCAGCTAGAATTTCCACGTGCAAATTCGATGTAGGACTTGCCAAATAAATCGAAAATAATATTACTTGGACATGCATATATAAAAACTTTGGATTGACTTCTCTTTCCGAACCTTTAGGAGACTGCATGGGTCATATGCGTGTGCTCTTAACAATTTGTAGAAACTGATTGTTAATTGTTGACTTCAAATAATTTGAGGGTTTTTTTTTTTTTTTTTCAATCGATAGCAGAGATCATTTTACATCAAATATAAAGTTTATAGTACAAGCTCGGGGCACTACATCTCAATTATAAGAGTTCACGAGATAAGCCCAACAACTCAACTAATACAAGAAATAAAACTATTAGTAGTGTTGGTTTGGTCCTGTTTCAAAAAACGTCAAACCGGGCTCCCAATTCAAATTGGAAAATATCTGAAGTGCAATTACCTGTGAATAGGTGTGACTACAAATAAATAATCACAATCTTATGAAGAATATCCTTCTCCAAACATGGACTTAGCCATAAATGACAATTATCGGATTGTAGTGACTATAGGGGATTTGAGTAAAATTGGTATCAAAAAAATTGTTGGTTTGATTATTTTTGCAAATGTTGAGTGTTTTAGTAGATTTTTGTGTATGATGATATATCACCTTGTTCACAGTAGTCAAAGGGTTTGGACAAATCCAATTTTACGAGTTTCACAAATGATTTTTTTTTTTCCCTCAATCTCTAATCCATAAACGATTTGTTTTTCAGGGGGTGTTTCCGGTAGTGAAAATTTTGTAGATTTTTATTTGTGATTGAGAAGTTGTTAGGTGTTTCCGATAGTGAATAAGTTGTCGATGGGTATGTGAGTAGAGTTACTCTAAAAAAAAGTTTTTGTTGACAACTTTTTTGCCAGTGAAAATGAGATGGTAAAATACTGAAACGTTTTTGTTAGTAAAAACGAGATGGTAAAATGCGTTAAGTTTCTAGTATTTGTTATTAGTGAAAACACCCCTAAGTTTACCACAAAGTTGACTAATTTCGGTCTATGCTTGCCCCTACTTTTGTTTTTTTCTTGGAAGGGCAAGAAATGGTTGCCCCTATTTTGAATGCGATAGGTCCTATGTACACACTTGACTTTTATTGGGTCAATACATAGATGAAATAACTTGTAAAATGTTTTTTTTTAAACAGCAAAAAAGAAATTTATTAACCTGTAAAATATGTGACGTAGAAAAATGTATTTTACAGTTAAAGAAATACTTCGTGTTTTTTCAGAGCGAAAGTTTTGCAGTGACTTTCCTTTCCCTTTTTTTTCTACGCAAAAAGATTTTATTAATCTTTATAAACGATTACAAAGATTAAACAGAACAAAGGCACATCAGCATAAGCCACCCAAGACCACTGAAAAAAGACGGCAAAACGCCAACTAAAAACAGCAAAAACCTGAGGAAAACCTAACTACAAACACCCAAAAATCTAAATGGAAACTCCAAACCAAACGCTTGATAAAGAAACACCAAAAGCTTTCCCATCATTTTCAGCTCATTTCTTTGTTCCTAAAAATTTCGGATCCGAGAAAGTTATCTATTTTTCTATACTATATACTAAGCACACGTAGTTCAAGTGGCGCTTTGCAAATGTAGTTCAAGTGACGCTTTCTCTCTATTTTTTACAAAGTTAAGCAAAATAAACGAAAAGTCTGCGTTAACTAACCTCCGCTCTTTCTCCTCTAACCTTTCATTTTTTTTAATTGACCACCATTCTAATAAATGGTATTTAGAATTTTAAACTGCAATTATTGGATGATTAAGACCTCCCCAAGGAATTTTTTTTCCTTCCTAATTACATTAATTTAACACATCTTGTTATACTAATTTGGCTCGAAAGAGTTCCAATGACAGAAAATTAAGGAATTCCCACCACTTTAACTCTCAATAAAGCAGAAATTAAAATGATTAAAGTTTATAAGCGTGGATCTTATTTTATAGGTCTCAATCAGTTATGCTAAATAAAATTACAAAATCACTAGAACTTTGTAAAGTAAAAGATATAAATAATTTAAAGTAACACCAACTCCCGAAATAGTGTAAAAAATTCGGATTTCGTATGCAATTTTTGATCGACAAATGGCAGTAAATAAACGGTTTAGAACAAGAACACAAACACGATAATAATAAGAGTATCTCCAAAGAACAATAATTATATAACCACACATTCACACAAACACTTTACACACATACTCACATCTATTGGGGGTCCCACACACTGGAGATGTAGTGTGTGGGCCCTGATGTGAATGTGAGTGGATTTAGGTAAGTATCTGTGGTTGTAAAATAATTGCTCCAAAGAAAAAGCAAGCTGGGAAGTCGGTTTTTTTTTTTGCTGTGCTATGGTCCATTTGCAATAAGTCTCGGTACATTCTTACCGACCACTCCTCTCTGATCACATATGTGTAGAACTAATCCCACAATTCAATGTGGAGTCGGCAGATATATGAGAAAGGAGTGGCTGAAAAACGGCCGATAAGAGTGCTCGTAATATTCGATCCTCGTCCATTTGGAAGGAAAGAAATTAACAAAGAGAGTTTTCCAAGAACAAGATATCGATCTAATCATGGGAAATGTGTGGAACTAATCAAAGCCAGATCGAGTAGCTCAAGGATTACCAAGTGGCAGATATTATGAGGTGCTTGGATGGGATCAGGAGGATTAAGATATGATGTGATTCATTAGTCCTTGTAATGCCTTTTCTCTGTTTGTTATCCGATCCTTCAGTACTACCCTTCCAACTTGACGTAGTACTGTTGGATGGTTTTGTTTTCTCTCTTTCTGGTTTGGCATTGTTAGATGATAAGGCTAGGTTGTATTCTGCCTAGTTTTGATTCTCTTGCCCGATCTCTTTCTTTCTTGATGTAGCCTTGTCCAATTATCTATAAATAATTTCCGTTACGAATCAACAAAAAAAAAAAAAAGGAAAGAAAGAGCATCTCGATCTGAAGAAGGTAACAAAACCAAAATTGAAATACGAGTATATTTGAAGATCCATGTCAACAAAATGCATTCCACGGGAGGTAGCAACGTTACACCATCTCGGCATAGCGCTCTCTCTCTAATTTTCAAGTTTGAAGAGTGAGAAATGGTTCTTTAAAACTTTCATGTAGTCAAATTTATTATTTATGATTGGTAAGCTAATTAACTTTTTTGGCAAAGTGGATCCCTTGAAGTAAATAAAGTAAGGAAAATTCTAAAATCAGCCCAATAGGCTAACAATAGTAAGTGAATGAATGTGTATTAAAGAGTGTGTAAAAAATTTTCAAAAATACCTATTTTTCTTGTCTTCTAATGTGTTTATCGTCAATCAATGAGTTGACAATAGCAAGACTGATAAAGTAATAAGCAACATAGAGGTTGAGGAACCTCTTGGAGTGCACTCGTTGCAAGTGGTTCTTCAACTTGCCACAAGCCCGTACATGCATGTGTTACAAAAACTATATTTGGTATAAAGTTAATTAATTTTGTCATTTTAGGAAAGATTTTGTTAATTAATTTAGTTTAGATAGATCCATTTTGGTTATTTTTCCCTAATTTTAGATCGTGTCTGAACTAGTATTTATCTCTTCTTTTCCTTTTTTTTTCTTTTGATATTTTTGTAACTTGTTAGTAGTTGGCTTAACTAATTAAATTAATTAACAAAGCTAGCTAGTTTTTCCTCTTAATTTCCATCACGTTTCTTAGTTTCTTGAGGACTTTTACTAAGGTTGTCAGCCCTCCCAAATTTTGTTTACTTGCATGCGTCTTTGCTACTCTCTTCTCAGTCTCCATTTTCTCTTCTTCTTCTTTTTTCTCAACTAAACATAGAAAAAGCTATACTCCATCCGGTCCCGCAAAAATAGTTCACTACAAAATAAAACGTACAATTTTTAGATTAAAAAAAAAAACATGACACGTTATAAATGTCAAAACGTTTCCGTAGAAACTCGTATAACATTGTTTTAGAAATTCATAACATCCGAGATAAAAACTCAAAGCACACATGCAACTGTTACAAATTCAAAATTAACGTCATGTAATTATTTTCAAATGCATTATTCCTATCCGATATTGATGTTAGGAATTTTTACGCAAATTGTTATGAATTTAAAGCAATTCAGGAGGGAACAGTGCTCTGTGCTCTAGGCCTTTGTAATTTGGTCTTCGTCCGTCGCTGGCGCTCTCTATCTTACGGCGATATATAGCACAGTTGTACTATTCTCCCTTAATGGAATTTCTAACGCTTCCACACAAAAAAAAAAAAAAAGAGTTATCATACACGCTCAAATAGAATGTGCTTTAATTATAGCTTCTCCTTATCGTGAAAACCCAACCATTTTGTATTGCCCAATATCTTTGACTGGCGTATCTTTATATATATATGTCAGTAGCTTGGTTGACATATCTATTTTTTATCGACAAAAGAAAATTTTATATATTAATAAACTCCACAAGGGAACATCGAAGAAAATCTATTAGCCGGCACATATATATATGGTAGATAATTAAATAAACTTCTAGGAAATTTTGTTCTTATGCCAATGAACATAAGTATTTACGTAGATCTAATTCGTTGTTTCCAAATTGTATATGAGAGATATCATATCGATGCTACCTCGTAGCTGATCAGAGAACCTTAATATCTTCACGAATGATTAAAACCGTCATCTTGTTAAGTACATGTTGCGATTTTACACATCGCATTTGGGTACAAAAGTAAGAAACCACCAAACAACCGCCGTTGTTAAATATTGCGAACAATCTTTAGATCGATAAAAATAAAAATAAAAAATAGATATGCAGATAGGCTACTCCGGCCACAATATTTTCCACCATAGAGTATTGCCCTCAGAACGTACCCAATAGTTAGTCAACGCATGGAATATATATACCACTGCACTTATATTGGGACCGAAGCTAAAGTTTCACCACGTATGTATATTACAAGCGATAAGAAGTATGTTTAGTCCCAGCCACTATTCATTAAGCTATATATTATGGAGACTTGAACTCAAGTATATATTGAGTTAGAAACTTTATACTCGTACAATTATCCATTAAACTAAACCACTTGTGCTGTCGGGTGACCGGAGGCACGAATCATATAGGCGTCAATGCCTAGATGATGACATCCCCAACATCATTTATCAAACCAATGGTGATTCAGTCAAGAGTTTTTATATATATATATGGTCGTCCTTTTAGCTACTTTTAATTGGCTTCTAAATTAAGGGTTTCATTCTATAGATTCTTAGTTTGAAAATCGAGGTAATTATGTGATCCTTCGATTTTTTAAGACCCTACTTGGTCTCTCTGTGTCACAAAATATCGTGTGTCTCTGATTACGTACGTTATCTCAAAATCCTAACGTGATTTTCTGGCATAAAATCTGGCTTCCGATTGTGTTAAATCTTCATCGTCGGCCAGCCGCTCGAACACAAATGCTTCTGAATCATTTTGCTCAAAAAAGCCTTGGCTAGCTTGCTCCGTTCTTGGGTGCTCCTCCAGGTGGAGAAGGTAAGCCCATATTTTTTGTACATTTTTTTTCGTCTCTCTTACTCTTATATTTCTTGTTCTTGTCGGGCTTTTACTTTAAAATTGCGAGAAATTTTTCATAATACTTTAGAAATGCTATCGAAAAACTTTTTTTAGGGGACACTTTGAATTTGATTAGAAACACCACTTGCTTAAGAAAAATTGTGAGTACATGGTTACATTAAAACATACTCGTAAAATTGTTACTTTTGCCATGATAAATTTGGTTTCCACATCTATTGAACCATGTTATGGCATCATCATTGAATCATGTTAGATTCCATATAACTTTTATCCTGATAATTACATGGTAAATTTGAGCATATGGTAAAGTTATTATGACGAATTCGGTGACCCCGTATTTTGGAGAAAAAAGACCAGGCTGCACTCCAAAAAGAAATTAAGCAATCCCTTTATAAAAAAGAAAGTAAGAGAGATAACTTTTTTTTTTGGGGGGCAAGAACTGATGGTAATAACGTACTTGACATAATTGAATCAAGGTAGACTGCATGTAAGTGTACGATTTTGGTCATCACATGAAATTTTTTATGTTTATGTTATATGTCCAATTCGAACTTCGTTTTTCTCTCAGTGTTGCTTAAAAATTTGGAAAAATGATGGTCAATGACGTGTTTTGATAATTAATATCCGCCAAGGACATTTTGTTCATTAACAAATATTCTTAACATGTCCTTAAAAGATATTAATTATCAAAACACGTCCTGGACCGTCATTTTCCATAAAAAAAAATTCCAAATATTAATTCGTTCAATCAGTTTTGGACGATATACGTAATGTATAGATGAAATGTCAAGTCAACCTTAGGAATAGAATTTACCCCAATTCTTCAATTAGGACCCCAAATTAAATTATCAGAAAAGTTATAATCATCCACCAATGCTACTAAGTCCAGAAAATAGTACGGTTGATCCATATTAAGGCTCCGTTTGTTTTCCAGTAAAATGTTTTACTAAATTTCGGTGTTTGGTTGTGTAAAAAATGATGAAAACATTTTACATGTAAAACATTTTCCATTAATTGGATGAAAATGACTTACCCTTAAATCTCCGTAAGTTATTTTTTGAAATGAACCCACTACCTTTCTACTGCAATTTTCACTACTCAGTTTTCTCAATCGTCCGTCCTGACCCATGTTCAATATTCACAGATCTCTCCACTATTTAAGCCCCTCCCACAGCCTCTCTCTCTCTACACTATTTTGTCGATTTCTGAAAATATTTTTCAAGTATCAACCAAAAACTGGAAAATAAAAGTTTAAAATTTATTTTTTAAAAGAATATTTTATATGAAAAACATTTTACATTGTAAAACATTTTACATTGAAACAAATGGAGCCTAAGACTTAAAAAATTCATATTAGACAGCCAAAAAAACAATAATAGACAATGAAAGAATCTTTTTTTCAAATATTTTTTTCCAGTAGTGAACTTTTAAGTCTTTTGGTCATAATTTTACACTTCAATCATCAGCTCCTCTCATCGAGACTAATTATGTATCCAAAATTATAATGCAAATTATTAGAGGGCCAAAAAGACAATAATAGACGGTGAAAGAATCTTTTTTTCAAATATTTTTTCCTGTAGTGAACTTTTTAAGTCTTTTCGTCATAATTTTATACTTCATCAATTCCTCTCATCAAGACTAATTATGTATCCAAAATTATAATGCAAATTTGACCCCAAAAATGGTACCTAAAAAGTTAGTCCGAACACATTCTAATCGAACTAAAACTCTGAACACATTATTAGAAGGAAGCTAAAAAAAAATACTTACTCCGTATTAACAAGACCAAACTTCTTCACAACGAGAGGCCAAATTAAAAAAAAAAAAAAAAGCTAACAGCGATGGACCATCCGATATAAAAAAAAAAACAGCGATGGACCACATTGTTAGAAGGACCTCTAGAAGTTACTCCTAGATCCTCCTTGAACTTCTGGGAGTACTTTACCGAAAGAACCAAAACAGTACCTCCTATAATTAATAAGGAAGTATTCCTCAAGGAGTAATATATAAATAGTCCACTTGTTTTATATATATAGTATATATGAAGGAAATTAAAGTTCATAGTTTTACCACAATAATAATAGTACCAGACCAGTAGAAGGTTTCCATTGTTTGGCCATCTCACTCACCAATAGCAGTCATGAGATATCACACAATATTATGAGACTCCACTACGTTGGTTACGTACTACTAGTATTTATATGTGTGTGTACGACTGACCCGTCGTATATAATTTGGTCGCAATTAATCACCTATATTGTGACGATTATGATGATAGACTGACATCATAATTTGGACACGAATTATTTCAGAGAAACATAATATTGTTACGATAGGATAGACCTTCGTCAGAATTTGGTCACATTCATAATCATGTAATGTAATGACCAAAGACTCGCAATATTATAATTTAGACACTAGTTATTTGTAGTAACATCATATTGTGAAACACAACATAATTTGCCTGCAAATTAGTCATAATCATTTGACATTTTGATGGTAGACCCACGTCATAATACACTCCTAGTTACTCATAATCACATAATATTGTTGATGCGCAACATAATTTGGTCTCATATTATTTACATCAACAATGTCAGTCTCATATATTTGATAGTGAACTTCGCCAATACCATCTAATTATAAGAAGCCCGAAACCATTGATTTCGAGTCTCATATATTTGATAGTGAACTTCGCCAATACCATCTAATTATAA
>BPLS01000183.1:158018-195343 GCA_019656275.1 Rhododendron kiyosumense
AAAGCCCGAAACCATTGATTTCGGCACACCGAATAGTTTTCCACTCTACGGACCATCATTTTTTGAATTTGTCAAAATTATAAAAATTTCATTAGCAGTAGAAAGGAAGAACAGATACACCGAACAGGTAGGGGACCATCATTTAAGTAGTTGGAAAAATGAATAAAAGTGGAATGAGTGCTCCCAAAGTTGGATCAAATAAAGAAATGGTTAAGACTAGATAGAGCAACAGAGAAAGATTAGCAACTTGCTTTAACACATAAAACAAAGAAAGAAAGAAAGGCCTTGCATGAATGCTGCATTTTATTGGCCACTGCCGTGTAGTTCCATTAGAACACTTGTACAGTTACGCATCCATTGCCTCTTTCTCTCTCTCTCTCTCTCTCTGTGCTTCATATTGTACCAACATTCCTCCAGCCTAATGGGGTTCCTGTCCTTCCTGATTTGAAGACACTGCTGGTACTGGGCTTGCCAATAGTAGGGTACCCCTAATAATACACTCTTTTAAGTATTTTTATGCAATTTTGGTAGTCCTGCTATAATTCTCTCTCTCACCCTCTCTCTCTCTCTCTGGTTCAAGCTAACATCTGGACTCTATGTTGGTTTTTCATTGCCTTTCTTTTGGTTTGAGTGAATAATCAAAATTTATATGCTCTTTGTCCACTAGCTTGTTTGATCTTTAGTAGATTTTCTTGTCTCTCTTGTGATGTTTTTGTTCGTATATACAAAAGATTTCTTTTGGGTATTTGTTAGTACTTAGTACCCTAGAATTTGAATTCTTGTTTTTCATTTTCAATATTGGATTAATCCTCCAAATTTTAGCAAGTTGGTAGCTTTTTGTTTGCTTTGTTGTTTCTTTTTTCTTTTGTAATTTTTGCCTTGCTCTTAATTTGTTGGGGGGAAATTTTCGAAACACCCGGGTGTCAAAGATCTTTGGTGAAGATCACTTGATAGGGGTTCCAATTTTTTAGTACCATGTAATGAATCCATTCCCGTAATGAAGAGAAATTCCAAGATTGAAGAAGTTTGTTATGTGACTAAATTGTAGGATTACTGGTTTTCTTAGATCTTTGGTGAAAGCACTTAGATGGGGATTTTCAACTGTTTGAATAGGACTTGATGAATCTTTTGGTGGAAATTTTCCATAATTTGTGAATGAAATCAGGGCATAAACAGGACTCGGTTTGCAGTTTGATTATGTCTTTGATGTCTGTAATCCGTAATTTCTATTATTGTGTAATGAACTGTTATCTGGATTGTTCCCGATTGGAATTCGTTTTCCCCCACAGAAATAGTGATTGGAATACCTATAATATGCAGGAATTGTGATTCAAGAACGGTAATCTGATTTCTAGGGTTCATATGACCATGCATGCTCTATACCTCAAGGAACATGAAGGGGTTGTTCGAAATCCTATTGGTCAGTTGCCATCGGCTGCAGTGCCATGGTGGAGTGGGATCGGATCTCAATCGACTTACAATGAACCTTTTGGCCAAATTAAGTCTTCATTTCTGGAACACCCTAACAGTGGAGGCCAGCTGACTGCAAACAAACGAGCGGAGAGGGGTACGGAACAAGGGATGGAGAAAGGGAATACCACCCAATTCACTATATTTCCTGGTAATTTCTTGGCTTATGCAACCCTGATGCTTGTTATTTCATGTGGTCTATGGGGGAAAAAAAAAGTTTTGAATTTGTGTTGTTGGCCTTGTGGGGGCAATTGGAGTTAAATTCCTTTGGAATGTCAATTAATCTTCTCAAGTTTCTGAACATGAGCTGTTGCTGTCTCATGTAGCGTCGTTAGAGTAATTGTCATCTGCTTTTGGATGTGCCAATATTAAACGCCTACCTAAATCAACCAATACGATATAAGATGCCAAACGGGCTAGAGTCCAATTTATCGTTAGATTGGGAGATGTGAGTTTCAGCAAGAAGATATGATCAAGGAAGATTTGAAGAACTACTTTTTTCTTACATTTTTCCCTTGGGGGAGAGGCGAATGGAGTATGTTTTTTCTACCAAAAACTACAGAGAAGCTCAAGACACTCCCCAGTGGACTTTAAGAATATGCTAACAAGTTACAAAACCACTCTCCAGAATCTCTTGTCCCCCATGTTGTCCCCTAGCCTACGAAGAAAACCTCACCCTCTCACAACCATAGAGGCTAGGCTGCAAGGCCAGAGACGTGCAACATAAACACCTCCTTACAGTTTTAATAGATTGGGAAATGCCCTCCCACAGCTCAAGAGGTTAGGCATGATGAGCAACACCAAAAGAAACAGATGGTTGCGCTATGCCACAGCAATTGTTTTATTTTCTTGCACTTTAATGAATGATTTGAAATGGCTTGTACCTTTTCAAGGTTGAGATCAGCAATTTTCTCGCTAAGTTTCATTGTAAATTTCATTTCTAGTAGTATCAGTATTCTCGTCAGATTCATCCTCCTTTAGGTGGCCACTCAAGGTATCACTTACCTCGGTTCACAATCTTTCCTATCAGCACAAACCGTGGACCTATATCCACAAGGAAGGTACGGAGGTCATGATAAGAGCATGACCACTGCTTTAGGACCACGTCATGATCGCACCTCTACATAGTTTGATGAAAATGAAACAAAAAATGTTACTTCGTTATCCATGTATGGGGAAGAAAGGTAGAGAGGAAGCGTTGGACTTTTGATGAAAAGAGAGGTAGAGAGCAATGTATCAAGTGATGGAAAACGATTGTTTTGAATACATTAATTAAAATTCAACTGCGTGGATTATCAATATCAATTTGGTCATTCTACAACATGTATATTTTCCAATAAATGAATTCCAAACCGAACAGAAGCAATCTTTCTGGAAAACCTTGGGTACAAGAATTCCCACTAGAAAAGCGAAGGGACACCTTGGATGAACTTGGAAGGTTTGGTGTTTGAGCCGATGAAAATCCCGCTGAAGCAACATTTGAAAACCTGCTTCTCTGATGTTTGTCCATATGTATGTAATGCTGACATGTACTCTGACTGGCGTTCTTCAGTCTAATCCTTTAAGACCAAAACTTTTAAAACTTCACAATTGCGGAAAAACTTCTAAAGCATTATGGAGGAAAGGAAATGAAATCCAACCTAAAAATGCTTTGGTACTGACTCTGGGATTCCCAACGCAACCTGCAACAGGACTCCAGATTCTCGCAGGTGCTTCCATGGTCTTGAATGCTTCATCCAAACTTTTGAGAAAGATGTGGAATACACCCGAGTACTCATAGTGAGCATAGAGATCACTTTAGTATGATTTGTGCAAAATGTGGTAATGCATACAAACAGCGAACAATGATATTCTACTGTTTAAAGCCAAATTCAGACACAAGAAAAGAATTTACATTTGGAAGGAAGACATGCCTATCGTGAGTATCACTAGATTCACCCTAAGGTCCAAAGACAGGCATTTTTGTTTCTTGCGCATTAGGTTGTTACCATTTACCCGCCTCTGAAGGCTTATATATTTTGGTGCTTTTCTTAATGCTTATTTTCCTTCATGATCATGAAGGAAAGCTCAACAATAAGTTCTGAGTTCTGCTACTGAAATTACTTATGCAAAAGGAACTTCCGACTGATTTTCCTTAACCATTCAAGTAGTTGCTCATTCAGGTGTACCCAAAACATCACCAAACATGTCCGTGCAATCTGCTCCACCTGAATACCAAGGTCGTTACGAGCTAGGATATGGTCAATCTGTGGTAAGGTTTTGCCCATATCTTATAAACAAACAAAAAAACATAAAGAACTCTGTTTCTTGTCAAGGAATGCTTATTATTTCCTGTACCCTGTACTAACACAGATCTGTGCAAAGTATCCTTATGGGGATCAATGTTATGGACTATTCTCAACTTACGGACCTCACATTGCGGTTTGTCTTCCTTCAAATCTTGTTGCTCACAGAATTTTCACGCATGTTTCCTGTATGTGGATAATCTGTTTACTTGCTTTCTGTAGTGTAAGCTTGTGTGATTGAAGATGTACCTAACTTAGATATAACACTGAAGTTGTTTGCTTCTTTTATTTTCTCTCTCTCTGTGTGTGTAGGCTATTATAGAGATTGAATTTGTAGAGTTGGGCCACTTGCTAGTGGATAATGGAATTTGTCCCTAGGGATAAGTCTAGATGAATGTAGCAAGCCCGGACACCCTAAGTTAGCCAAAAAAAAGAAGGTGACCAGAAATGTCAAACAACTGTCCAAAAAGTTCTTTTTTTTTTCGGTTGAACAAGTTGCATGGACATGATATCTCCACCATGCTTGCACTTGCTAGTGTCGAAAACTCTATGGTTACTAATTTTATCTTCTGAGTTCAATTGATGAGGGTTAGTCACTATCTTATGGATAAGTTTCATATCCTTCATGGTTTACTTCGTTTTTAATACTGTAGTGAGATGTGGCTTGTATGGGCAAAAAGGTCTGGATGGGGATGGGGGCCATCTGAATGCCAGTGGTCTGCAGACATATTGCGCTTGCAGCTGATTTCTGTCTAGATGGGAATCAAATATCCACACACTTGGTGATGTGAAGCATGTATAACGTGTGTTCATTTTACGGTTTTTAGGAGAACCTTGAAACAACTAAGGGGCACAATTGAGGGGGCGACCGTGGAGCGTTGTTATTCTTATTGTTCAACCATGGTTTTCCCTTCCATCGTGGATATAGGCACACAGTATCGTTTGTCAAACTACAAATTTCTTGTGTAATGTTCTTGTGTTTGTTGGTGTGCTTTCTTTCATTCATATTTATTGCTCGTGGTATATTGTTTTAGCTCATGTTGTTTGCATAACGAGTGGTATTACATGTCTTAGGTGCCCTGTACATTGTGGGGTGTCTTATGTATTTGCTTGTTTGTACCAAGCCTGATATATATCTTATGCAGTCAATGTGTTCGTTAGGTATTTGGCCTATGAAGCACTGACACTCCTAGGAGGTCACTGTACCACTTTTATCCGTGTCAGACATGTCCGGGGCACGCCAAATTACATACAGGACGTCACCTGGTGTGTCCATTAAATTTAATAAGTATTCTGAGTTGGGAGAAGACAGTGAAACAGTTGAGACACGCAGGGACATGGGAGGACACTCCGAGATGTGGAGCATATATAATGTGCATTCATTTAGGATATTTAGGGAGAAACTTGAAAGAACTAAGAGGCACAACTGAGAGTGCTACTGTGGATCATTGTAATTCTTATCGTTTGATAGTGGATTTCACATGCCTATTTTGTCAAGCACTTCTTGTCATTAGGAAGTATTGCTCCGAAAGTAAACCTGGCTAATGAAACAAGATTTTGAATTTATATGGATATCTGTTGTTCATGGACATGGATCTGGAGTAGGAAAGATTTAATAAAGGAATGTTGCCACTCTTCACACGTAAAAATACACTTCGGTGTAAATCTGGATCCCTGACCTAGATCTGCCAATGGGTTTCTCAAAGTGTCCAATCAGTTAACTATAACAGAATTTAAATGCATATAACGTGATTCGCTCTAAGTTTCTTGGTAGCAACTAATTTATCATTATTGGCTCTTGGGTAGATAATGATAAAAGAGGGGTGAAATCCTATGGGTTACAGTTTTCTTTGGAAAAGAAGCCTCTACGATTGCTATAGTAAACCAATACAGCAGGTGAAACTGAAGAAGCAATAAGGAACAGAATTCAGAATGTCAAATTGCTCTCAAAGAAGACGAAACGTGAAGCATATCAATTGTTCCAAGAAAAATAACACCTTTTAAATATAAGAATGTGAACTGAGGAAAACTTTATAAACTATAACTAGCATATTGTTAGCCTCAACAAGATTGAAAAAAAGAAAAGAAAAGAAAAGAAAGAAAACCCTATACTCAACTGTTCACGGGAAATGACTGTTTCTGAACGCTTGAGACTTGAGACAGTAAATGAAGTGATGGAGCCTTACATACATTACATACACATTTTGTAAATCTAACCCACTACATGGCTATCCAAGGGCGTGTTTTACCTGGTGTCAAATCCTCCATAAAATTCCAAAATTGGAACAATAAGATGCTGACAACAACAAGAGGCAGCATAATGGAAGAAACTTGCAATTCATGCATGGGAAGCAAGTCTGAGGTATAATGAGAACCAAATTGTGTGGGAAAATTTGTTATTTGTCAAATGTGAAGAAGCTAGGAAAGGGGTGAAATTTAGCATAAACGCCTCAACTCAACAAAGGTTTTGGGGGTATTTGATGCCTACATGAATTCTATTTTTCCATTATACAGGATTGGGACTAGGTGATTAAAAATTGAACACTAAGCAGTAAGGCAGTATTCTGCGGTGATAACCTTACTTTTGGAGGATTCATCTCCGTAACCAAGTTCTTGTATCTGATGTTGCAAGGTAGAAGTTTCCTATTGCATTGTCTGCTTCATACTACTGTGGTTGGTGTTTGGCCTTTGATCTCTTACCCTCAGTTACCAGTTTACATTATTTCTTTACATTATTTAGGGCCGGATTATGTTGACTGCGAATGATGGACCAATATACGTGAATGCTAAGCAGTATCATGGAATAATCCGCCGCAGGCTCTCACGTGCAAAGGCAGTATCGGAGAACAAATTCCTGAAAGTCCGTAAGGTATAATTTTGTAACTCAATATATCCTTTGGGAATCATTACTTTATGAAGAACTTTTTGAGGAAACATACTAGTGTTTGACATGCTTTGGCAACGGATACATCGACATCTTCATCTTAGTGTCCGCTTTTGTGGTCTTCTTTTCCTTTCACGGACACGCTGGGACAGGCGGGTATGGGAGACATGCTGGGGACATGAAGAAATGAGTTCTGAGATGTCTTAAGATATATATAGTTACCCAGTATTAGCCAGCATTTTATTGCATTGTCTTTGCATGTAAGTTCTAATATGTATATTTATTTGTAGTCTTGTAGATAATATGTAGCACTATATTTTGCATCTGTCCCTGCTATTGTGTCCTGTAAATTAAAAAGATACATGTCACAGTGTTTGTATCGGGTACATGGCAAGTCACAAGTCTGTGTCTCTGCTTCTTAGTGACTAATGCTCCATTCTACTAAGAAATGAAAATTTGTAGGATCTGGAAAACGTGTTAGTTATATGTGATGATCATACCTTGAATTGAAGAATTCCAATTGAAGTCAAACTGATCATGATATGATGCAACTGTCTGTGCCATGAACTTTTCTTTTTCTGCAGCTAATCACTAAACTGATTCGTCCATTAGTTTTCTTATATAATGCCTAATTAAGCTACTCATTAGATATTAATATGTTCTTCTCGGGACTTTTTGTCCATGGAACCTTGAATTGGGCATTTTATAATAATTACAAAAACTACAAAAGTAAAAAAAATTCCTGGCTTGGAGTCGCAGGCTTGAAATGGGTGTACCCAATGTTTTTTTTCATGACCCGATTTCTGAGCCTTCTAGGACCTTGAAAGTAACGACCGGGCAAATTCTCCAGTGGCCCCAAGATTTGGAATGTTTGGCCACTGTGGGATTCGAGGTGTAACCATTGTTAAAACGATGATGTCAGGCTGTTGTTGTCATGCTTTATTATGTTGTCCACAAAATCACAAGTCTCCTCTAAAATTCAGCTTTTTGTCAACTTAAAATCTTAGAATTTGACAAAAAATTGATTTGGACCATTACTAGAACTGATGCCTCAGTCACAGCTTTTTGTATTTCAATTTCTGTAAGTTTACCCCCCCTTAATTGAGTTTCTTACTTTGTTTCTTCTTTCTTTCCCACAGCCATACTTGCACAAGTCACGCCATCTCCATGCAATGCGCCGACCAAGGGGCTCTGGTGGCCGGTTCCTTAACACCAAGGCTTCAAAGGGTGCGAAAGGCGGAACTGAGAAGGAAAAGACTGGAAATGGACAACCCACTGAATCTCAAAATTCCGAAGTTCTGGAATCTGACAGCGGAAATTCAAGCTCAACAAAGGAAGCAGATGGAAGGAGGTCAAATACTCCGGGGTTTGAGGTGACTAGTATGCTTTTCAGGGAAGATGTAAATCATTTCACGTTCAATCATATTCTGCTACCTGTCCACTCTCTCTCTGGAATGAGTACTGGGCAGGGCAGGGCCATGCCCAGTAAGTGGATGGCAGCAGCTGATAGCTGCTGCAATCTCAAAGTTTGAGAGAAAAAAAGGATGAGGGGGTCTGGTGTCAAATCGTTGTCACAGACCCTCTTGCTGCAACCAAGTGGAGTCTCTTGCATTTGGTTGTTAGCGAAGGCAATTCATTCTTGGCTACTCACCCAAAAACAAAAACAAAAAAAGAATCAAACGTACTTGCCCTATTTGCATTAAGGTTGTCATTGCCACTCGTGTGGTTAGAGACGGCAGGGCCTCGGTGCAAGAAAGAAGAGGGCAAGACTATGAACGGGTTAAATCCTGTTTCATAATAAAAACGGTGAAAAGTGTGGATTTTGTGGTTGCAATCTTGGAGTTGTTGATGTTACTGGAGTTAGTATTTCAAGTGTGGATTTCAAACCTAGTGAAGTTTGTAATAACGTGTGCTGTCCTCTCTACCACGGAAGACTGGATTTCGTGTTTGTGATGTTGGATTTGTTGATGTGTCTTTAGGATGTATAGATTTTCGAACTTGGTGAAGTAATGTAATAATGTATCATACGGCTTTCGACTTAAGCTGAGGATGGGTGGATTTCGTGTTTGTGATCATCTTGTTGAAGTTCGGATATTGGGTCTGGACTGGATTTTATCCAACTTGGTGAAGTAAATGTATTGTAACTTGTCTAAGTGTTTTGACTACTTGTGTGTCTTTTCACCTGCATTGTTTATTCTGTCGCTGAAGTTTTGCATTGAGACCACATTTCTAACTAAAAGTGTAATATACATTGTTTTTGTTGCTGTTGGAGTTTTCTTTTTTATCAAGACCTTCCCAAGACCTCAGAGTTGGCTCTAAACTATAGCTAGAGGTGAGCTGCTTTAGGCCTCCAAAAATTTCCGAACTTTAGGGGCCCTTGTTTGATAAGTCCAAAAAGTCCACCTTTCAACAAAGTCTTTGATGTAATTTTTTCTGGTAAGCAATTTTTTTTTTCTTCCGCTGACTAAACATATTAGCTGTTGGTATTCGAAGCGAGCTTTCTCAGGATCCATCGATTATGACTTTCAAGATGCACGACTCTTTCCAAATATAGTATTGGTGGTTGATAATCTTTAAAAGAGTAACTACTTAGCATTGTTTTTGGATGAAACAGTTTTTTTTTTTTTTTTTGGGTGTAGTTGACAAAATGGGAATGACTTCGGTGTCCCCGGTCATTTTGGGGACACCGTAACTTTTGGCATAACAAAATCATTATGAGTATAACCAAAACCTATTATGAGCATAACCAAAACCATTATGAGCATAACAGAACCATAGTAAGGCATAACATTGTTTATTATGTTTTGGTTGGATTTGATTATGCCTTGGTTGGTTTTTTGGATATTCCTTGGTTATACCTTATTTGGGTTCGGTTATGCTTGTAATGGGTTTTAGTTATGCTTATAATGGTTTTGGTATGCCAAAAATTACGATGTCCCCAAAATGACCGGGGACACCATAGCATCATCCTACTAATTTGGAAAAACAGATTTTGATTCCTTAACCTTTTAACTGTTATGCAGGATTGGTTACGAATATTTGTTATTCCAAACACTATTTTGCTGCAAAATCTATATGGCACTAAGCATCTAAACATTTCTTTTTAGAGATTCATAATGTATTACTACTTCATTATACCTCATATATACAAATCAAAAATTTGCAATTTAAATTTTTTTTGGGCTCACGAACGCCCTGACTTGTATGCCGATGTGACTAAGTCACATAATGCATATACGCGAGCTTGATCATGAAAGCGTGTTTTAAAAATATCTTAAACTATTACGTGCAAAACAATTAAAATTTGCGAGATTGGGAGCACGAACATTGAGCGTGGATAATAAGAAGAAAAAAAAGTGTTATGCAATCCAGACGCCTCATCCATTATCTATTCAAAATCATCTCTCTCTCTCTCTCTCTCTCTCTCTCTCTCTCTGGTGTTCCCATTGAGTGTCTCAATGGCTGCCACTTCTTCTTCTTCAACCTCACTCCCTCTCCGCAGAAACCTCCTCCATTTCCACTCCGACTTCCACTCTCTCTCTCCAACCCCTAAACCCATAAAAGCCCTTAAACTCAAAACCCAATTCCCACATGCTCCTGCTTCGTCTCTCCTCTTTCGCTCCCTTCTCACTCGAGCTTACGCCTACACTCAGCAACAAGAAGGATTCGGGCACCCAATAGAGCAAGAATATGAGGACCAAATTCAGACAGAACGTAGACTGTACGTGGGAAATTTGCCGTACTCAATGACTTCTGCTGAATTGGGCGAAATCTTTGGCGAGGCCGGTGTTGTGAAATCTGTGACGGTTTGTTTCTGGGTTATCCCTTCTGAATTGTGTTTCAAGAATAAGGTTTTTTTAGGGTAATTTCAAGAATAAGATTTTGTTTCTGGTTATCCTTAGTCAAGGTCCGCTAAAGCTGTTCCGGACACTGAGTTATCAAAGAAAAAAGATCAAAAAATTTGGACTAAATAGTAACTTTTTTTTTAATCTTTTAGTCATAGGTTTTAGCTGCGGAATCAAAAAATATGAAAATATAGACTAAAATGCTTAAGACACGGCTGTTTTTTATGAACATTTTGCGTTTCTAGGGACCATATTTCATCTTTGGGCTATGTTTCTATGCTGGCCTATTTCTATACTTTGTCAGATGGACAATTAATCCAAAAAATTTGATCCGAATGTAGTAAAAATTAAGAGAAAGTAACTAAAAAGACTTGGTCCGTTGAAAAGAAATTTAGACCGAAGGGGGCCGTTAAAGATTTTAATATATATTTGGTGTGATTTTTTTGAAAGGCATGCTGTAGTTTTTCATCACTTTGTTAGATACACTATGAAATATCTTTTTTATCAAGTGAATGGAATTTAGAGTGTCCAGATTTCCTTAGGAACGACCTATAGAGGGGCTCTTGTATTTAAGTGCTACTTTATCTCCAAATAAGAAAAAATAAACCCCACAAAGTTGAGCTGGGAAAAAAAAACCTCTCTTCTGAAAGGTCAAATAAGCTGAGAAGTCAATTAAGTGATCAAAAGTTGCTATGAAACAGCATTTTCCAGCCTTTTTTAAATTGATTTTTGTATTGTTCGGCTATTGTGTTTTGTTTTAGATTGTGTATGATCGAGTTACAGATAGAAGCCGGGGGTTTGCGTTTGTGAAGATGGGTAGTGTTGAAGAAGCAAAAGAGGCAATTCGGATGTATGATGGATCTGTAAGTGTGCACATTCTATTCACGTTACCATATATTGATTCACTCAGAAAATTTTATAATGTAGAGAAAGGCAAATGAACGAGTGGGAGTTTCATGTGTAACCCAATTCGTGGAATTTTGGAACCCTTTTCAGAATATTTCAAGAGCTAAATATCCTATAATCCATGAGTTGTGAGTTGCCAATTAGGGAGTTTTGATAAACTACTGACAAAAGGATAGATTTTGATACCTATGACCCTCTAATAACTAGAAGTTTTTCTAAAATGAGGAAATACAGCCGTAAGTTTTAACTATTTCAAGTTAAATGCTGCAGATTGAATTTGAATCCTGAGTGTGCCTCTTATATCCTTCCGTAAAACAACAAGATTTCGCTGATATCGAACATAATCTGTGTCATATAATGTTTTAAGACGACATCTGCATGCTGGATATGGGTTTTTTTTTTTACCTCCCTAGTGACTAATGAGCCCCATTCCAGGTCTGGTTGCAACCTCATGCACTGGTATCTTGCATAAAACCACCCAAAAACATGACTTTCCCGATCCCCTATGTTGGTGAAATTCCTTCTGGAATTCTGGTGAACTTTGGTGCAATAGTGAATTTTTTTTTTTCTAGAGAACTCCAAAAATTGAGCTTCCTGAATCGGGCAGTGCTTCACTGATAAATTGGGCTTGAAGGTTCTTGTACTTCAATAACTGTACCCCATTAAAATTCCTAGACTTTTACCAATGTCTAAAGCATTACTTCAGATTCTCATCCGTAGTGTGGCAGTGACCTTAATCCTTTACGTTACTGAGTTTTTGTTCTCTTTGTGGTTATTATTGGTAATGTTGGAAATGGTCACAGCAAATTGGAGGCCGAACGGTGAAGGTAAACTTTCCAGAAGTGCCAAGGGGAGGCGAAATGGAGGTAATGGAGCCAAGAATACGAACCAGCGAGCAAGGCTTTGTAGACAGCCCTCACAAACTCTACGCAGGAAACCTCAGTTGGAATATCACTTCCCAGGGGCTTAGAGAAGCTTTTGAGGGCTACCCAGGTCTATTAAGTGCCAAGGTCATCTACGACAGGGACTCTGCAAGATCTCGAGGCTACGGATTTGTAACCTTTTCATCTGCTGAAGAGATGGAATCCGCCCTCAATGCTATGAATGGAATGGTAAGACTAACATGGGCATTATAACTTGCTCAGTTTGGCCTCTCTTATCTTGTGTTAAAAGTATTATTTTTATTCTAAGTGGTATTTTTAAACTTCTGTTCAAGTTTTGTTTCTTTTCGTCCTCTTGTCTTTTGCATTATGGCTTGTTTTTGGCTTTTCTATTTATTTTTAAATTTTCGGTCAAGGCTTTCAATTTTTCAAGAAGAGGAGTCGAATATCAATAACTTTTTCCTTATTCCTTTCGTCAAAACCAATAGAAGGATTATAAAACTTTGAAAGGAAACAGAAAAAATCCTGAGAAAAAAAAAAAAAAAAAGCCATTATGGATAAGCTTGGCCAAACTCGGTGGATCTTTTGCTCTAATATCTCTATCCCATTGTTGTAACAAATTGACACCCGCGACATATGTCATGGGGTTTGTGTGTTTCGAGATTCAACCACATTGTGCATCTGGCAATGCATCAGATAGAGGAACGTGTATATTTGAAGGCAGAGGATTCCTCACCCATCTGCTGATACTTTTGTTTTTTTTGGTTTCCTTGATTATCTATCTATTTTTGTGGTACTATTGGAACTAGGAGTTGGAAGGGCGACCCTTGAGGTTGAATCAAGCCGAGGAAAGAGCTCCAATTCCTCCAAGGCAAGCAAGAAATTCAGAAAACAGTTTTGGCGGCAGCGAAATGATTTCAAGTTTCAGCAACTAAGGAGGAAAAGCGACAGTGGATTAGATGCTTTGGTTGTTCTCGATTTTATGATGGAGAGTTACAAAGATGTGAGCTAAATTGGTGCTTCACAAAATTGAGTTTCCGTGACGTATACTCTCTTATTATCCTTTTTCCATTACTTCACAAAATTGAGTTACCAATTGGTCTATGCAGATTGAGCAAGAAATCAAGAAAATGTGTTTAACCAGATGATATTATTAATTGGAGCTGCTTATTGTAATATGGTAGTTTGAGGTGTAACTACTCTTTGTTATATTGGGATTGAGTTCTAATTGCAGCTCCAAACACGTCTTGTGAGGTGCTAATATGTCGATACCAGTATGACCAAATACATTTGTTCAGTATTCTTGCACTCTTCTGGACTTGTTTACCATCTGAATTTAACATGGCCTGCAATTAGCCAATAAGCCACAATATGCGGGTGGGCGCGCGCGCGTGTGTGTGAGAGAGGGAGAGAGATTATTACAGACGACGATTGTTAGAAATTGACAGAGCTGGTCTTCCATTGGAGCCATATTGCCTCTGCTTGGAATAGTTTTTGAGAAGTCAAGGAGACTAGGTGTAACCGAAAAAGATGAAGCAAATCTTTTCTACTATCCTCTTAACTCGTGCATGGGTTTTAGGAATCAACAATAATGCCGAAATTGGAATTTTGTGTCATGGAAAAAAAACACTCAGCACTGGTTTCAAGCTTGGCCTCTATTGGCTAACCAAGGAAAAGCCGAATTCACGACACACGCAGAAGCGATCTCAGACAAGAATGACAACAATGACAATTTCCAAAACTGATCACTTACCTGGAAAATCAACTTACAACAGCTCCCATTTCCAAAACAGCTTGAAGTTTCATAGCCGCGAATATAATTAAATTTTCTATGCCATGTATCACATTAAGAAGAATAAAATTGTGACTCCTTTTCTTACTAAAAAACAAGAACATAAAAAAATGTGACCAAAAAAGAAAAGTTCTTTCACCAGCGAGGTGCACTCTTTCACTCGGTACCGTGACCACCAGAAAGAATAGCATCTGCCGCAGAGTCCAAGTCATGAGGAAAGAAAACCCTGCATGACAGCTTTATCATGTAGAGAAACAACAAAAATCCCCAAGGAACAAAATAAGAGACAACCTTCACTGCACTGCATCAGGAGCTATGAAGCACAAATACTTTTAAAAGATCGTTGTATTGGTGTGGTACCTGTATTGAGTTTATCCGATAATCCTGGGATACTCATGGAGACATATCTGATACTTTCTAAACATTCCCATTATTTGAGAGTAATTTTCTTTAACTTAAGAAGTAACGAATCTATTATGCCCTATAATCATATTCATAATTTGGAATTAATTTTGTGATTTAATAAGTATCAGACACTTTTCCGATTCTCAGAGTTACATATCCGAACTTTTCTCAAATTGGTATTGAAAGTAAAATATACAACAATTCACAACCAGCTGGGGCTCACTAAAACTCATTTTACAACAATGTTGAGAGCCCACTTAAAGCCAAGCCATCACTTGTTATCCATCTAATATGCACCCATTCTCTCTTCACTTATTATGGGCCGAAATTCTAATTGCTAACCACCACTCAAACGCACTCCCCAACCCCGTGAACCAGTCACCCCATGAACAAGAAACTTCTTTCCTCCAATTGCCTTTTGTGGGTATGTATTTGTGGTCTGTGTGTCTTTGGTGATGGGTCAAAATCAGAGGTGATGTCTGTGTAAGTGGTTGGCCAAAATGAATGGTGGGCTGATAGTTTGCCACCTTGCTGGATCAATGCTGGTTCATACTGGATTTATTAGAGGTGTTTGTAGCATGCATAGAGTCCAGGTTAGTATGGGAAGAAATTATCGACCACTTTTGACTACATATGGTGTCTAGAAATTAGTATGCGAAGAAATTAAAGGGCTACAAATTTTTGCATACATATGAGATCATGACAAAATTATTGGTTGTTTTAGTAGGATCAAATTGCGTTGGTAGTGCCTTTAGGCATAGGTTATAGCTAGTAGCCTAGTATCCTACATTTTGAGAATTTTTTGAATTGACAAAGCCTTATTAAGTCATAAGTTCATAACTTCGTGGATGAGTGGATCCAAACTTTATACACTTCATACACTAGCTTCTAGTGGGGCCCATTCCACCCCACATTTTAAAAATTCACAATCCACAACCCACGATGACGGACTAGCAAAAAGGCTACACAATAATAGGACCCAAAAGTGGTCAAACGTGACAGACCTCAAACGGGGCTACACGTGAGGGGGGATGTTAAGGAAATAGAATCTCACATTGCTTGGGAGTGAAATGGGTGATCACTTAATAACATTTGGGACCTCTCCACTCATTGCCAATTGGTTTTGAGATGGATATAAAGTTTCAACATAGCATATCCCTAATTCTTATATCGGTTTCTCATCATTAACTTATCCGGAGTATCATCCCACAAACATAAACAACAAATTTTACATTCGTTGGCATACAAATATTCTATCGCTATCCTGCTTCATCAGTCACCATGTAGAGACAAGGTAGAAACCTAGCCCATTACACAAAAGGTTAACCAGTAGCTATGAGAAAAGTTTAGTATTTGCTATTTTTCGTTAAGCGATTGTGATTTTCTACTCCAACAAATGATGAAAAGATTTGCGAACTATAGAATTATAATCTTAACTCAAACGAACACAACAAAAGTTGAAAAAATTAACTGTATTAAGTACCTGCATGTATTGTGATACAAGGTCTTGCTCAGCTGATCCATGTCAGCAATACCTCTACAACCAGCAACCACCTCAAGGACTTGCCTGGAGACAATGGTCATGTAGTTCAATTACAATAATTCGAGGCAATCAAACTCCAGAACATGCAGTCCTTAAATGAACTGCCTTGCATTCAGCTGGGATGAACTTTAAAGATCAAAATCTCAAGCGTACCATTAAAAATTGATTCTATATTTTCAAAATTAGCAGATCATGTCTATCAGTTACAAGAATCAGAGATTGCAGTTAAAAGTAGGTCTTCCAGACAACTTATGATAGTCAGATGTCATCTATTGTGACATAAAGTACGTCATTTCTACATGACAAGCTTTACAATGTGTCCCAACAACGTTACAACAGTAACTCGAGTTTGGTCAGAATGAAATTCCATCAATACCCAAATCCTGTGGTAACATCTTCTCCATTCACCTTTGTTAGTACCTTTTGGAAGCTCTAACTTTTTAAGGAAACAAGCAATGAATGTGTGGAAGTACTTCAATTTCAATCAGCATTAAATCCAACAACCCCCTATTCATTGAAATTTGTGAATGTAACTTATGAGGAATAGGTTTGGAAATCTAAACAATTTCCCCTTCGACTTCCCAAAGAGGACCAATATTTTGGGAAGTCCCAATATAGAATGACTGACAATAAGGACAAAGCAAGTAGATAACAGCATAGCACAAAATAACAAGCCCTAGACGCTAAAGCTGGGTCTTAAAAGATCTTGAGTGAACCCATAAGCCAGGGGCACCTATATGTTGTGTCAATTAGGATATGCACGCACATATGCAATCTAATGAATCTAGATAACCACTTATTCTGGAGGAAATAACCATTTGTTCTTCTTACACCATCTTGTGCACCAGCACAGACACAGTCACACAGCAGTATTTGAATAATGGAATTGTAGTTCACCATTGCCAAGCCTCTGAATCATTTCAAAAGTAGGCCAACACCCTTAAACCAAGTAGGCCCATCATACCAGTCAATTTTAAAAGCAAGAAGCTACGTATCAAACAATATAAGATGCCGTTTTCTATATGGCTCTACGCAAACATTTTTACTCACCGTACTAAACAAGGCTCGTTGCGACCTTTAACAATGCAGTCTTGATCGTACTTTTCTTTCTTCTTAGAAGGCCACAGAGATTTAACAAATTGGACCCCGGCATGAGTGTTCTTGATTTCACAGTATGGAGAATCTGTCTCAATCATCATTCTCTCGACAGGAATGCATTTTACAACTTCAAGGTTCTCAGGGGTCTTTAGAGAGCAGCCATTTATACCTATTATTATGGAATCATTGAATATCTCAAAAAAAAAGGGCAAAGAACAAATAAGGAGACATTCAAAATATGATATCTCAAAAAGGGAATACAACAAAATAAGGAAACCTTAATGCTAAATGAAAAGCTTGGAGATAAGCATTGGAGTCAAAAGGAATTATGATTGGTATGGGTAAAACGGAGTACATGAAATATAAGTTTAGTGGTATGGAACGCAAGTTTAGTGGTAGTCAAGGTGCTACTGTTGACAACGTGAGAAAGAGTGACCCTCCAAAATCAGGAAGCGAGCATTTTAAGTATCTTGACTCAGTTGTTAGCAGAGATGGAGAGATTACAAGTTGGATGGGTCAAGTGGCAGAGTGCTTCAGGCTTGTTGCGTGAGTGCATGATACCCACAAAGTTGAAGGGGAAATTCTACCATACATATATGAGACCAGCCATGTTATATGGCACGCAGTGTTGGGCTACTCATAAATAACATGCAAGTAAGATGAGTGTAATTGAAACGCATGTCTAGTAAGACTTTGCGAGATAGAATTAGAAACGAAAACTTTCATGGGATGGTAGGGGTAGCACCGATAGAAGATGAAACAAAGATATTATGCGACCAACCTATACTAGCAAAATCGTAAGGTAAATTTTAGAGAAAATTATACGACTAAGGACAACCCATAAGTAAAATGAGTGCAGCTGAATGGAGAATATAAAGGTGGATGTGGGGGGTAGAGAATTCAAAATGAAAATACCCGGAAATGGTAGGGATTGCACCAATTGGAGATAAATACAGAGAAAATAGACAAAAGTGGTTTGGATACAGATCGAAGACCAGTGGATGCCCATAGATGATGAAGTCAGCAAGGGTACGAATTTGTTGAATTGAAGTGAACATACAACTTTCAATAGAGCAGAATAATGAAAAAAAAATGTGCATAGTCTTTTTTTTTTGCTCGGCAAAATGTGCATAAACAATTGATTGGGACATAGAGCTTAGTTCGGTTTTGTTCGGTTAGGCAAAAGATTCAGGAACATCTTAGTATATAAAACACAAGACTGCAACTGAGATCAACTCTAAATTAAAGTTACAATGAACAAATGGTTTTCACCTATGAACAGGTTACTGAATGAGATAACCTTGTTACAGTCTTCTGCACTGCCAGTGAATGAATGGACAACCCCAGCACTGAACCTGTCAGACATATTGGAAATTGATCAAGTGGATGAATTTGGTACATTTTCATCTCGGAATAACAGCTGCATAAAATAAACTGAAATTTAATACTTGGAGCTTTTCCTCCTCATACAAATTCACCAAAATGGAAAGCAACGTTCAGGGGAAAAGAAACATAGAACATGGTTTATGCAGTTAGTAAGAGTCTGCTAATTGTACAGCGATTTTCTTCCAATCTCAAAGTATCATTTCATTCTCTATAAATTTTATTTTTAGAAAGACCTTTACAGGAAAGAAATTCAAAACTTCACAGTACCCACTTTCTATTTCTCTCTTCTAGAAAATTTCATTTTACTTTTGCACTAACCTGTTTTTCTAACATCATACTTGTACCATCTTTATCCACATGGTACAGAAGTGACTCACTCTGACCTACCATTGTCAATTTCAATTTCCAATATTTCCATTTCACGCAATAGGGTTTAGGTTTCCCTTTGATACACATTACACACAATCATGAAGAAAAATTCGTTCTTAGTTGCCATGTCAGTAGACTTCTTGAAAATGCAGAATGTAGAGGGGGAGGAAGGGGGAGAGGAAGAAGACAAGGGCCATATCCCAAATCCCAAAGACAATGAGACCTCATTTTCAGTTGTACCAAAAAAACACAATGAGAACAAGACAAGGACCAAAGCCTTTGATTAATGGGCTATAAAGAAGATAAGAACGAGCATCTTAATCCTATAAGGAAAGAACTCACAAGATCACTAATTAAACTATAACGAACAAGAAATTAAATACTAAATCTTCAAAGAACAATAGTCAGTAAAATTGTAAATATAGAAATTGTTGCCCATGTGCACGAATAATGTTCTGCATCACTTCTGCCTAGAGTGCATACTGTCTTTTCTTGTGACTCATAAGGTTCCCTCGTACAATATCACTTCCCATTGAGGCAAGAATGACATTAATTTACGCTTCTGGCATTCAGTCTTCTTAAAAAATGTAAACACTTCTACCAGTTAGGTTAGTCTTCTACCTTTTTAGAATTTTGTCCGGAATGGTTTTTCTTGGTCTCTTATATAATCTCAAACTCCTTAGTGAAGTTAAACCATATGGCAATCCAGAAGAACTACATTGCTATATTAGAGCAGAGTGATGCTCAGTGACTACACGATTTTGAATTGATTTTTTGAAATTGATATAGTCTTGAAAATATAAGGTCCAGAGATATCACCTGTCTTTATTACGCTCAAGAATGTCACAGAAATCTTCGGCTGCTGCTCGCATATGAAGAAACATCGGGAGCTTCGTGAGATATGCTAATTCAAACTGCTTCTCAAAATATCTAGATCAAAACACAGAAACTTGATAAATGCAGGACCATAACTATTCGAATAGAATTGGGAAATACAAAAGAAAAAATGAGAAGACATACAATATATGCTTACTAAAGTTTTTCAAGCAAGACATTCTCAATAAAGAAAACAGTTACTCGAGCAATTACATACTTCTTTTGAAGATCAGATGGGCAAAAGTGAAGTCTGTCATAGTCCAATCCACATTCACCAATTGCAACAACCTTGAATGAAGAAATATTAGAGATACAACATTAAAACATACCTAAGAAAAAGCATCATACAATGCCATGAAACAAAAACATCTTATACTCTTTACACGTTCCAGAAAATATAAGAGTATTATTAACAAACCCACTTCTCATCTGAACTGTGGAACTCATTGATAAACACGACTTGTGAAGCAACAACATGTTGCATAAATCTTTCTGTGAAAAAGCACTGAAATTTGAAATGCATACCTTCCCTTTCTCTGCACCCTTTTTAGCCAACGATAGAAGTTCCTGAAAATGGTTTTCTGGATCCCCACTCTCGTCAAATTCCTGACAAACACCACCCGCAATTACACAGATATACAGATTACAGATGCACCTCCATCTATATACATTTACGGGTAGAAAATGTAAGTCTCAGGAAACAAATACCCACTTTGCATCTTGTTGGGTGCACACCAACGGTACAGAAAAGCCTTGCTGCCATGAATAAAAAACTGCCACGATTAGCCAACCCAATGATCAGAGAAAAGAAAAGAAAACCCAATTAGCTAAGAAAAAGAATGGTCAAGATGGGGAACCAAGTTTGGATAAAGGCAATGTCCGGACAGACCATCTGTTTCTGCAATGGCAAGAGCTTCCTTCGATTCCTCAAGTGACCCACCAGTGACCTGCAACATAAACCTATACTGAACTGTAGTGCGGTATGTGTTAAAAGGAAAAACTGAAGAGCTGGAGTCTATGCTACTATCTCGCGTGTACAAAAGCTGAATGACTCCATCAGATCCACAAGATAAGTAGATAACCAGTAATCATTGAACTTTTCCAAAGTTTTTCATAGCATCTCTGGCCAAAATAAATGAAATAAGCAAAATCGAATATTGAACTATTTGCCCCTTCTTGTACCGACACGGAAATATGGTAAACGAAGCATCCTTTTCAATTTGGTATTCTTAAAATCAGTTTTCCATATTTTAGATGGTAACCCGTAGAAAGGAAGCAAAGTGGTGGTGGTGGTGGAGTGGCCTTTCAACTCAAGTTAACAAGTACCAGAGACGGCTCAAAAATATTGAAAACCTCATTCTTGCTTTTTTTAAATGCAATATGGGCTCTTGTTTTCTTTCCTTCTTCTCCACATAAGTCAATTTCTTCTGTTGATGCTTTTATTTGAGTATATTCTGTTCATACAAAAAAATTATCAAAAAAGTAACTTTCAAGTATGATATGCTGATGACATTTCTCAAATAACAGTTTTGTCTTCATGCTTTTGTCTTTTAAAAGTGAAAGACATCTGAAAGACTCAGATGTCTTTCTTGGAGCATATCAGTAACATTTATGAGAGTGCTAAAATTCCTAATGATTAAATTCTTTATTTCCCTTTCGCATTCCTTTTGTTCAGTTTTATTTACTTATCTATCGGACCTATACATGTTTACGAGATATGGGGAGAAACTAAGTCGGATATAAATCTTCTTATTCAGTTGGCTTGAGGCATTTGTCTTATTGCCCATGTGTCTAGAGAAACTTAAACAGAAAAACTGCGCCACAAGAAAGATAATATATTGTTCTTTGCATTTAAAAGGCAAGAAAGACGTTTTAAACAAAAAATCAACAGGTGACTACATAAATAGAAAAGGCTAGGTTATATTTTCCCCAAAGGCCTCAAAAACTTTTGGGTGTATCTGTTGTTCTAGCTTCTAAGGCCATTCCACCACTTTCCTCCTTTTCTCCAAGTAACCAGTCAATTATTGTGACCAAACTTATTTGCAAAATACCAAATTAAGAATGCCATGTTAATTCTCTTTCGTACGTCTACAAACAATAAGCAAAATTTGGCCACCACTACTCCATCATCACCAACGCATGGTTGCCGGTGGGTTGCGTTCAAGGTTGGGGTTCTGGTTAGCATCTCGAGGTCATCGGAGGTCCGTGAATTGTAGCCATGGTCGCAGTGGTTCTACTGGTGACGGATTAGGACAGTTTTGTGATGTTGTGTGATTTTTTTCGCCTTTTTTCTATTTACTTTTTCAATTGGATTTCAATCGAAGCTTATGGCGAAGTCTGTGTTTTTGGCTGGGAAAGGTTGGTCTCGTTTGGGGTATAGCCATTGGGCTGAGACCCCACAGTTGCTTGGTTCCCTGTCTATGGACACGTCTTCTACTCAATGTCTTTTGATTGAGGCCAATAATATCATTTGTTATCATTTAGGCAAAAAAAAATTACATTTATCAAATGCCTAAAAAAAGATCACATTCACCGATAAGTTGAAAAAGAATATACTACTAGATTCTTCTTTGTTCCTGCATTTTACAGACCAGAAGCCTAAATTACCATGGAGCTCATATGAGGCGCGAATAAACTATTAAAGATACAGTAAAAAGAAAAAAAGACTAACAATGATTCTATCAACACCAGCACTCCAAGCCCTGCTCAAAACTGCTGCAATATCCGGCTTGTGGCATTGTTTCCCATTGTATAAACCCTTGAACATGCCATCTGCATTTGGGTTTGATTGAGTGCAAAATCAAGAGGGGAAAAAAACCCAAGAAATGGATACTGGTGAGTTAAGTTTTGGGTTGAATTAGACTGACCTGTGAAGTTCACGGCTATGTCTGCTACAGAAAAAGAGAGAGAGATTAGCAGTTAGTCCCATTTGGTGCTCAACCTATACAAGTGTGTTACAGAAAGGAAAAAGAAAAAAAAAACTAGATTTACTTGCCTATCATTCGTGGTGTTGCCATGGTCGAGCTTCCAGTTAGCTAGAGAGCGACTCGAGTCTTCTCTTTATCGCGTCTGGGAAACACGGGCACGGTGGGAACAAAGGAAGAAAGAAAGAGAGAAACACAGGCATTGAGAAGAAAGAAAATAGGTTTTCAAAGGGTAAAATATGTATTTGCCCCTTAAATTATTTAAATTTGTTTACTTTGTTCTTGAACTAGCAATTGCATACATTTGTCCCTTAAACTAACCAAACCTTACTTACTAAGTCCAACTCCCACTTTCCATCCATGTTTTGGACGGAAAACTTAGGAGATGGATGAAAATTTGCTGACCTCACCTTACCCAACATTTTTGGCGCTCAAAAAAGAATTATTTTAGACTTTTACTCTCAAACCCTAAACCAGGAATAAATTCACACAACAGCAGCAGCAACAATAACGAAAACAAAAAAAAGAGCAATAAAATCACAACCTCTCTTGATCTATAACTACAAATACTCTCAAGATTACATAAAAATTGCCTTAAAAGCCCTTAGATTTAAGGTTGTGTTCATATATACTATGGACCTAACCTCAACACTAGTAGCAACTGCGTTGATCACTTGAATTGCAACGAATTGTAGCAATACCCATCGACTTATTCATCGGAATCATCGCGGAGGTAATGTTGCTCTTGCTGCTTCCTCAGACTGGGTTTGATGTTTCACGTTTGTAGTTCAGAGAGAATGAGGGACTGTGAGATAGAGAGGAAGAAGATACATACATGTACATATAATGGCACATTAGAAGGCATTTATAGCTTTCAACTAAGTTTTCGATCCAAAACATGGATGGAAAGTGGAAATTGGACTTACTAAGTAACGTTTGGTTAGTTTAAGGGGTAAGTGTGTGCAATTGATAATTTAAGGATGAAATAAACAAAAGTTAGATAGTTTAAGGGCGCAAGTACATGTTTTACCCGGTTTTCAAAATGAAAAAAAAAAGGGAATAAATTCACTCTAACCCCTTGTGGTTCAATACATATGCGGTTTTTACCCCTTTACATTTTAATTATTATCACACCATCTTGTGGTTTTGTGGTCCAACGTGAAGAGCAGAGATGGCAATTCAACCCACTCCATCATAATTGGGACAGGTTTTTGTTGTATTTTCAGCGGTCAGGGGATAATTGATGTAGCCCGGTCTGGTTGACGTTGTCCCCATTCGGGTATTCGCCCCTTCCCACCTTGAAATTATTTTATGCATAAAAATTTATTTTTACACTTACAACTAAAATACCATATAAAATATTAACTATTTCTTCTGGTTTGCTTTTAGATAATATATTATTGTTAAATTATAATAATTATTTCACAAACTTTTATTATTTGTGCTCACTTATTATTTTAGAATCTAGAACATATTTTCTTAATGAAAAAAAATGAGCAAGGGCGGAGCAGGACGGGTAAACCCTATACTCGATAGGGGCGGGCCGGGGTACACATAAATTACCAGCGACGGAGTTGGGCCTAAATTCTTGGGTTAGGATTGGGGTGTTGCAAAACCCGCCCCACCCCGTTGTCATTCCTAGTGCGGAGTCGCATTTTCCATCCAATTTGACAAACAATAAAAATGACAATAACAATCTCTTATCTCTTCCATTTTTTCCTCTTTTTCTTCTTCCTCATCTCTTCGTTCTATATTCCTCCTCTTCTCTCTACGTATATGTGTGTGTAAGCAAAAATAATCGGAACGAGCCATATACACGCAATGCAAAAATATGCATAAAGTTGAATGTCACTTAAACAACACATCTGTAAAAAAAAAAAAACCAAATAAAAAATGCAACGAAATCAAACCTCGTGCAAAACTATACTAGTATGTACTTGTTCGATAATTCGAGTCTAAGAACATGCGCAGTGAATTAATTAAATTGGATAATAAAAAATTATCACATAATCTTTTTATTATTCATTTAAAAGATTGCTAAAATTAATACTCGTAATGTAGATGTCCACAATAATCAGACCAATCAAACAAATGATTTTCACGAGTGTTATTTACGAATCTAAGAGATGTTGGTTTACAAGTAATTTTCTTTCTTAAGTTGATTTTCGAATTAGTAGTTGAGTTTGTTCAAACTCGAGCTTTAATTCCGTTTACTAAACGCGCCGAACTTGATATTCAAAAGTTTGACTAGGGTTGCAAAATTTCTGCTCATTTGTATAGCTCGTAAAAAATTTGCTCACTTATATAGGTTTGACTCGTTAAGTAAATTAGTCAGACTCGTCTCGTTAATGGCTCAGCTTGTTCAAAGATAACTCGGCTCGATACACGAGTGGAACTCGAACGCTTTTGTATCCCAGAGCCTCAGCCGTAGGATTATCTCCCGCCCTTTCCAACCCACTTCTCCCGCTTCTTCTCTCCTATAAAGTCACAAAAGCCCTTCAAACCATTACTCTCTCTCTCCACACGCACGTACATCTATACCTCCGCATAATCACGCCCGTGTACAGTGCGACAAAGAAAGTTTTTCGCGCTTGTACTCAAAGATGGAACCAGAGGGGGTCTAGTGGCGGCGGCCGCTACGTCAAGAATTTTAGAAAATGTAATTATTATATGTGACAATTTTTTTTTATCCCCAACTTATATAGTCTCGCCACTGCTAGGTTTTTTTCCTTATTTTTTTTTATTATATTCTAGTCATAAATCTATTTTTTTTTTCAAGAAAGGAGACCCAAAAAAGTATTCCAAAGCTAAATTCAATAAGCCAAAGTGAAATAATATAAATGATGATGTGTAATTAAGAAAAAAAATTCCACTCTAACCCTAAAACAACTTAACCTAAAAAAATTAAGGAAATTTAATTATTATGCCATTATTGATGCCGAAAATTAAAATTAGTCATTTTTCATAATCCATGTGTATATAACAAATATCATTTAGTTTAGTTTTCGTTATGTTATTTTAATTTTTTTTGGAGCCGATGACTATTAATATTGTAATGCATTTTTGTATTGAGGATTAGTCTTTACGAACTTTATCTCAACTTTAATTGAATCCCCGCTAATAAACGGTGGATAAGATCTATCTCCAAATTAGTCGTTCTATTAAGTTGGATATCGAGTCACGCAGAAAGATACTCCATTGAGTCTTCAAGCCAGCACAAGGAAATTAATGAGTACGAGGATATATATATATATATACACACATACATACACACACACACACATACATACAGAGATTTTCCAGTGCTTCGGGAACACAACCACGTGGATATTCTTGTATTCTTAATTTATTTTACTTTTGCTTGAACCCAATCAAATCTATAACTATGACTATGCAACCAAAACCAATGAGCTAACCAAGATTAAGAGTGACCAATCTGATTCAAATATAGCTAGGTTCATTAGAAACATTATTTGGAGACAACTGCATTCCTTACTTTTTATAATCACGTATATCTCAGTATCTCATGCCACTTTTAATTAATTAGTTGGAGATATATAGATTCCTTAAATTATCTTTCGAGACCATTCCAACTATAACATTCACGTGATCGAGAATTAAGAACCAGATCAGAAGTTACTATGGGAGAATTTCTTGACCTGGGAATTATCCTGACAAGTACGTATGTGTACTATTCAAATTGTCTTGGTCTCTCCTTTTGGTTTCATGTCAGCACGTATGTGTATTATTCAAATAGTCTTGGTCTCTCTTTTTGGTTTTATTTAATTGAGAATGATGGTTTGGTATCTAATGAGAGGAAACAACTTATTGTTGAACGAGGGAATCAAAAGAACTGAATGAAATTCATTTTCCACTGAATTAATAGGTCCCCACTTTATCAGCTGGTGGCAAACAAGGGCCTCATAAGTTGTTATTGAAGCTGAATGCAGGAGTTTTCACTGAAAGTCTGCTAAAATAAACAAACGAAATGTCTCAATTGCACATTGAATGAGCTTATTTCCACACACAGTCATTCTCGTATCGGAGAAGAATTGTGTGTGAAATTTTTTTGCTCAAATCCAATATTGGAATACTCCGCACTTCATTAATTTGTTTGTTTGTTTGTTTGATTGATTGAAGATTCGTCCATTCGGATTGAAGAAGCCGGTGAATGTTGTGTTTTTTTTTTTTTGTGGAAATTAGTATAGTGCGAGACTTGATTTAAGAGAGAGTTTTGGTTAAGAGTTTTTTATTGCACTTTTGGTGAGAGAATTTATAATAAATGGCCTTACATTATAATTTTGCATAATGATTGAGCATTGGACCCATATTATAATATTGCATCATTATAATATATGACCTATAATGACTTGCGTCAGCGGGCATACTAACCAAAGATGGAACCAAGGGGGTCTAATGGCGCCACGGCAAGAATTTTAGAAAATGCAATTATTATATGTGACAATTTTTTTCAATCCCCAACTTATATAGTCTCGTCACTGCTAGGTTTTTTTTCTTATTTTTTATTATATACTAGACATAAATCTTCTATTTTTTTTATCATGAAAAGAGACCCAAAAAAGTAGTCCAAAACTAAATTCAATGGGCCAAAGTGAAATAATATAAATAATGATGTGTAATTAAGAAAAAAAAATCCACACTCTAATCCTAAAACAACTTAACCTAAAAAAATTAAGGGAATTTAATTATTATGCCATTATCGATACCCAAAATTAAAATTAGTCTTTTTTTGTACTCCATGTGTATATGACAAACATCATTTAGTTTAATTTTTGTTATGTTATTTTAATTTTTTCTGGAGCCGATGACTATTAATATTGTAATACATTTTTTAAAATTTTTTTAGTATACATTTCGCCACTGTTAGAATAAAATCCTGGTTCCGTCCTTGCTTGTACGGGTACGGCGCTTTCCATCTTCATTTTCTATACACGTTTCAGTCCTATTTCTAAGTCTCTCTTTTTTAATATGTGGCGACATCTTGTTTAGTTCATTAGGGTTCGGTCTTCCCTTTTGATTTTCTGCATTGCGTGTTGATACAGTGCGTTTGACTGCTACTAGTAACTAGTAAAATCGCTTAGTGTATAAACAAAAAAGAGAGGAAATTTTGTATCCATTGGTTGTGCATCTTTTTTCCCATTCATTTCTTGAGTATCCAGATGGATGGTGGGTATTCAGTGAGGGTTTCTATGCCGGGTGACGCTGAACGATGGTACTCATGGTAGTCCTTTACTATTTGTTTGTTAAAATATGAAGAGGAAGGTTAAACGTAAAATCGCCGAGCAAAAAAAAAAGGTTAAACGTAAAATCATGCTTTGTATTTGGCTTTACTTTCTGTTTTAAAAAATAAAGGTTTGATTCAACTATCTTGTGTTCTTTAAATGAATGTCATGGAGATGTTATTTTTATAATCCAAGGCTCCGTTTGTTTGTCCGTAAAATATTCTTGCCAAAAACATTTTACATGATTTCCGGTGTTTAGTTGTTGAAAGGCCCTGAAAATAATTTGTTTGGGAAAATCTTTTACACCTTTGGGCGTAAAATGATTTACGGTCCAAAAGCCCGTAAGTTGTTTTCCAACACATAGCCGACTCCACTCCACGATCACCTCAATCGGATTAGTTGGAAGTATTTCGTCTCAACCCAACGGTAACACTTCCACATGAACACATGCAAAGGAGAGTGCTCTCTCTCTCTCTCTCTCTCTCTCAGTAAAAGCAAGACTTTGTCTCTAACAAATCTCTTAGAATTGCTCCTGTTTTCAAGTTTTAAACTAAAATAGGCCAAGTAATTCAATGAGTTAAAGATTTGGCAACACTAAAATTGGACTTCAACCAAACGCAGGAAAATAATTTTGGAAAAAATATTTTCACGTAAAACATTTTACATGAAAAATATTTTACATTGTAAAACATTTTACATCGAAACAAACGGAGCCCAAAGCATCTTTTGTTTAAATCGCTAATTTTCTCAGCAGGGTGGGTAAAAAACCAAGTTATTCGTATACTGATAAGTACTTTTTAATCAAATTCTCTTGGTGTGAAATATTTTTTTTCAGAACCGGGGTGGCATGTGCCACTCCCCCCTCCGTATACCTCTGGGATGTGAACAAGTGAAGCCTGAGAGAATTTGAGTTATTTGGTTATACTCTATTTGAATTCACAGTGTTCTCTAGATAGTGACCATTTATCATCACGCTAACAATCAAAACAGCAGCTACATTTTGATTGTTCTTAAGGGAATTGAGAAATGTAACCTAGGTTTCATTTCTGAGACCATCTCCATTCCTTACCATTTCTCTTAGTCATATTCAAGTAAAAAGTTGGTTAAAAACTTGATTGAGATGGCCTGCTCCAATGGTTTTACATCAAAAGAATTTTCAGGCGTACCCTGAAATAATGTGGCAAAGAAAAAATAATTTGTTTTACTGGTGTAGCATTTTAGATTTTCATTTTTCTCTCGAATTTTCTGTTTTATTAGTACATCTAGTATATTTATTTCCTTAGAATTCAATGCAATTTGTGTAATACAACTCTCATGTCCTAATCTTTTAGTCATGAAGAACTAATGCCCTTCTGTTTCTGTGTGATTATAGTTCTACCACAATGCAGTTTGATAGTCGTGACTCTGGTGGTGTAAATTTGGAAAGGTTTGTCTTCTCTGTGGGGGAAGCTTTGGTGGTGGGGACTCTGGAGATTGCTTTAGTTGCTGAAAATTGCCTATTTTGGCTTCTATTGGCAATAGGATCGCTACCAAATGATTTTTTTGCAGAAGTGTGGCAAAATGATCAGAGGTTTCCAATTAACAGAGCGAGAGAGCCTGACATTGAAAATGACGATGCTTGTAAAACGGAGGATGATACTGTTAAAGAGCAATGGGATCATGATGACGAGAACGATACCGATATGTCTGAGCAAGATGGGAGTTATGATGGCGATGAGGATTCTGAGAATGAGGATGATAACGATGATAGTGGCGATCCAAATGGTGAAAGAGGAAATAGTGATGGAGATGAGGGTGACGATGATGACGAGGATGATGGGTGCTCGGAAGATGACTATGATGAAGAGGATGGAGAAGAATACGAAGAGGATGAGGAGGGAGAAGACATACCATACAGACATTCTAAGAAGCACAAGTACTACATATTTCCTTTATGTCTTGCAAATAAACTTCAAACAACAAACACATTCCCATATGGTCACTTTTAATACACATCTATTCCTTAGAGAAAGCTAGCCTAGACTTCTATTCTTGCAGGGTAGGGAGCATATATTTTGTGTCTTTTCTGAGCTGTGGACAGTCATTATGCAGTGACTCAGCTGTTCCCTTGTCCCTTGGTATAAAGTTACAATAAAGAGAATGACTAACAAAAAAAAAAAAAAAGGAAAACTATAGCATCACCTTATGTTTTCACGCTGGGACAATGTAATTAAGAATTATTTTAGTTCCGGTGAAGATTTAAATGACTCAAATTATTTAATGTCAAATCTTGTTCATTTGTTTGCCTTGCTGTTACATGTTATTTTTATCATGTACTTTAAGCCTGGTGTGCCATTAAGTGAAATATTTATGCTTATCCTGTACCAAGAAATTTATGCTATATCCGGCAACTCCCTGCTTATGCCATGACTATTTTATCGTCCATGTCTTTTGGGTCTAATCGATGCTTCTCTGTCGTGAATTCTCTATGCAACTTGAGGTGCCGCCATACAAGATCTGATTAGATCACGGAACGGTGATTTGTTGTCGAGCACATGTTTTACGGGGGAATTCCTCAAATAATGGATGCCAGTTAATTACGCTGCGTGATAGTTATTATACTGTGTGTTGAAGTTGTGGATGAAATTGTAGGCCAGTTTTGCCTTGGTTTCACTCTGTACCTCAGAGGATGGTTATCTGGTGTTAATTTTCTTATTCAACTCGTTCTTTCACACATGCTATTATGTCTTTGTGCATCTATAGTCACTACTAATTTTCAAAATTATTTTCAGTCGTTACTCTTATAAATGTCACAGGTTATTTAATTTATAAATGTCACAGGTTATTTAATTAGTCTTTGTTCTCATTGAAGGTCAGTGGATGGTTACAGTGATGATACAACAGGTTCTGATACTGATGATGACCCTGGCTATGGTTCTTTGCTGAGGCATGCAAAAGAAGTCTATGCAGTAACCAGTTATTGCCTATTTGAAAGTGAGTACAAGAAGACGAAAACTCTGTCTGTTGATGTCACCAATGAGGAAAGGTTCGTCTTTGACTACCAAGTTCGAAAGGGTGGGCAATTGTTTAGAGAATACAAAGTTACTGCAGCGCCATTTGACGGCCTGATAAATTGTAGTTGCAAGTACTTTGATCTAGTTGGAATCTTGTGCTGTCATGCCCTAATAGTTCTTGGATGCTTGCGGATTGAGAAGATTCCGGAGCGATATATACTGAAGTGGCGGAGGAAAAATGGAAAGGGACCAACTGGAGAAGAAACTCAGAGTCTCACAGACAACTACAAGGGACATGGATCGTCTTCTGATTTCATCCGTCATAGTCGGTACGATTTTGTTTTGGTAAAATTGTTACTCCTTTCGGTCAACTGACTGATGATATGCTATCATCCTCTTTCTGTTCCATGTTAAACATAGTGTTCCTCATACGTACATATAACCTAAGCGGCAGTTCAATCAGGAGAATAATATGTTTTTAATTAATTTTTCCCTCGTGATAATTGGTCATTAGGAAATTGAGATCTATCTGTTTGACAGTTGAAATTTTCCCATAGTTTTCTCTATATTTTCTTGGGCTTCATGTTCTTGGTGGGTGTTTTGTCATGAATCTACTTGGTCAAATTTGTAGCTATTCGTGGTTAGTATAGGATGTTGTACATGAAATTGTAGTTTTCGTACGTGTGATGGTTGCTACAGTGCTTTCTGTTCACAAATAGTGAAATAGAGGAGGGGGTATATTTCTTCCCAAATAGTGTAAAAATTGCATGTGCATCTGATGTCGGTTCTTCTAATGTACCAACCCCCAAAAAACTGATGTCAGTACTACCTCTTTGTTCCATTGCCTTGAAGATTCTAATGCAAAGGAACTGTATTACTGTAATCACTAATCACTGTTTTACATACAACTTAGCTTCGAGGTACAACATTCTTGACACCCAGCAATGCCAATCATCATGCATTTTCTAGTGACCCAAGGCATGGATATGAACTTTATAACTGTTTCTGGTCATTTGTGTTTCAACTTTTACCATTATTTTGTGGTTTGGTCATTTGTTTTCTTCTGAACTTGAAGGTTAATGGATACTGGCATTTTTCATCCAGTTCATTCTAAAGATGACTTGGACATGCTTACTAAACATGTTGATGCCCGTATATTGAGGCGTCCTTTGGACATGCCTATTGATGGCCGTCTATTGAGCCGTGGATTTTTCTCTTATATGCGAAGTGGTACAATGTCACAAGAGGAAAATAAAAGATTGGAACATCTATCTGTTGACCCTGTCCATATGAATTTGGAAGAAAGAGAGCCTATGCACTCAAGATACCATGTTGATGCCCCTCTACTAAGGCATGCAAGGGACATTTATATGCCCAATATCTATCGTAATTTTCAAGAAGAATATAGAGAATCAGAATATCTAGATGTTTTTATTAAGAATGACACTTTTGATGATCATGGGCTAGTTTTTGATTTTGAAGTACTAAAGCCTGGACAATCCAGATGCCATAAAGTTCATGCAGAACCAGATGATGGGGGTGTGAAGTGTAGTTGCAAAGGGTTTGAGAAAAAAGGTATATTATGTCGTCATGCACTATCTGTCATGGACCGATTATTTATAGAGAGGGTCCCAGCTAAGTATATCTTAGATAAGTTCGCGAAAAATCCAGGGGTTGCCATGGCAGAAGATATTCATGGAGAAAAATACTCTGAATTGCAACACTTCGTCCGGTGGAAAACTTTGAATACCATGTATGATAGAATTGCACAAAAAGCTGCTAAATCTGATGCTACTCAAACTATATTTCTTGAGCATATGGAAAAACTACGAGTCATGTTGGGATGCTCGTCAGATGAGGCCAATGAAGCCTCCATGAATGCATGTGGAGGGCTTTGTGGAGGGCTTCATAGGGATATGAACGGTCTGGGGAGCAGAAATGCTATTGAGGACAAGACAATGAAGAAAGCTAAGGGCTTGAATTATGGTCAAAATCTTATGCAACCCAATGCTGAGGAATTGGAGGCAAAAAGGGGTCAGCAATCCGCCACTAGTGGTCATATTTCTCAGGTAGCAATTTCATCAAGATTATGAGATTAAATAGTGAATTCACCAAGTCCCCATGTATTTTTCCTCCTATTTTCTTCTTCCTCCCCCTTCTTGGTGAGTGTTTGCAGTTTGCTCAGTATGAATTTATTTTTGATTTTTCAGCCTGAATAATGGTGCAGCACTGGTGAAACTTTCAGCCTGTTTCACTTTCAGGTAACAATGGTGCAGCATGGAAGCATCTGATCAAAATAAGACTGGCTGAGGTAATTCTCCCTCTTATTGCAAGTAAGATGTCCCTTGAACTTTTTTTTTCTTCTAAACTTGTACGTAACCGTGTTGATATAAAAAGTATACCTGAGTTCTAAGAGAAATATTAGATTGTTAAGTGTTAACAACCAACTCATCTAAAAGGTTAAGCTGTTAGAGAGGGGCAACTTTATTATTTATACCTTCGACACACCCCCTCACATGTAGCCGGGCTCTCCTCCATAAGCGGGCAAAATATGTGTAAATATTTTAACATTAGGTAGGTTGTAGGTTCGAACACAGGATCTACTGTCTGCTCTGATACCATATTAGATTTTTGACCACCAACTCATCTCAATGCTTAAACTGTTAGAGAGAGGGGCAACTTTATTATTTATACATTCAACAAAAACTACCCACTAATAACCATGTACATGCTCATTATTAGTTACCCAAATAATTACAGTATCCAAATTAGGGACCAAACTAATTACTAGAGAATCTACACGCCTCCTATAACTAAAAACGACCCAACACCCGTAATTCACTAAAATTATATATGTACCCTCAAAACTACAATATGTCACTAATACCTTGAGCGCATATACAATTAAATAGGACCGTACTATAAATGCCAAATTTCTAGTGGAAAAAAAAAAATCGGAAAAGGATAACGTAGGGCATAGCAGCTATCTTGGGAAGGCTTGCTACAAGGGATCTTACAACTAATGCTTGGTGTAGTCTATGTTCAACTGGCATAGAGTCCCATTGTCACATATTGCCAGTTTTCTTGAGTGGATTTTTGGAAGATGTTTAGGAGGTGTGGTGTTCAGTGGAGCAATTAACCACTGCTGTGGAATGGATAAGTCGGCACTCTAAGCACAAGAGAGCTAATGATGCTGTGATGAAATTGGCTCTAGCAGCTACTGTATACCACATTTGTCTTGAGGGGGATAGCAGAACTCTAATCGCTAAGTTAGAAGCAAGTATCGATAGTTTAGTACCCGATTTCTCTGTCCTGCCTGTGAATCGAAGCTGCAATTTAAGAACCTTGATGCCGAGAGGGTCCTTGCGAAGATAAATAAAGATTTGAGGGAAACTCTAGCCGCTTAGAGGAAGGTCCCCTTGTCAGAGGAACCTATAGCCAGACACAGTCGGGGATTGCCCCATAGTTTCACCAGTAGCAGTTACAGTAAAAGTTTATGGTTTTTAAAAGTTTTCGGAGCTAGGTGGCTTCTCTGTTGTGTTTTGCTGTTTGCATAGCTTTGTTGGAGCTTGCTCCTTTGTTGTTTTGGTTAGGCTCTCTAGGATATTCCCTGACCTTCTGTTTTTTTGGTGCTTTTTTCTTAATAAGAATAAACGGAAATTGCACTCCGGTTCTGTATTCATCTTACCCAAATATATTTAGCAGGTATGTATCATTCTAACTAAATTCTCACATATTGTTTTCAGGTTGGAAGCAGTCTTTCCGGGTTCTTTCCAATTTTTTGAAGCAACATGACAATGCTGGTTGAACTGTCTAGGTTTTTTTGTCCCCTTGGTACTGAATGCAGGTCCTTTTGAAGAAAATGAGAGCTTTTTGATATTTATGCATGTTATTCAGGTTTTGCATTTTGATGTAGTAAACTTGCAGAATATATTGTATATATGCTATCATGGATTACTGAATGCTGCAGATATCAATGATGATCGTTCTTCTCTTGTGCACTTGTGCTTGACTAGGTAGAAATGTAGAATTTGATGATGATGCTTCAAAAATTGCTATTCTATATCTGTTTCGCTAATCATCGTCGATAACGTCACATAAGGGAAAAAACGTTTATTTTTTTTCCTGCTACCGGTTTACATATTTCTATGATTGATTCAAATATTTTTTTTTTCCCGCTACGGGTTTATATATTTTTATGATTGATTCTATTTGAACTCAAAAACTTTCCCCAACCTCGTAATACATATTTTCTTATTACAGGTTTACCACTAAAAAAAGACAATTAAGGACAAAGCTTTACAACATTGTTTGTGATTGTTTTCGGGCGCTACTATTCGCAACTCTTTACTTTCTTCTATAGTCCACTACATTTCGGTTAATGGTTGTTGAAAATTATACATAACATTTCGGTAAATAGCTGTTGAAAACAATATTATATTTCGGTAATTGGATGTTGAAAATGTATTTTAATTTCGGTAACTAACTGTCAAATATAATTGAAAATTTTTAACGGATTTTGAGAGAAAACAAACGGATGCAAAAAACTGCGCCATTGTTTTCAAACCCCAATCTTCTCCAGTGGTCCTGTGATGGATTTTTTTTTTGGATTAATCACATCTGGTCCCCCTAGACTATCAAGTTTTGCAAATTACCCGTGAAACTACAAAACCTGACATTTGCACACCTTAAATTACCAAAGAGCCAAAACCACTTTGCCCTTTATTAGTCATAGAGCTCAAGAGGATACTCAAATGGTATTTTTCTCAAAATATGATGAGAATGCTCAGAATGATTTACACATAAACTATCTTTTTTTATTGGCAAATACGCGTATAAACTTACATATCTAACACAATTGAAGATCACATCGGCATGTCATTGCGTATGTTTTGAATTCATCCATGGCAAGCCTATCTACCTTTCTGTATCTATTTCCCCCCAATCCAAAAAAAATACAATATTTAATCAAATTAAAATTTCTGTCCCACAAATTTCCCCTGCCACCGCCTTTTCCACCTAATTCTACTTGTCATGCAAGTACTAATTCCACCCATTTGGAATTGGAACTATCTTTAATTTAACGACACTTTCCATGAGCATTACTCTTTCCCTTCATTTATCATCCGCCAAACACAACTTTGACCGATCCAAAAATTGAAAAAAGAAAAAAAGAAAAAGAAAAATAGTCTGACTTGGTCTCCTGATAACGAGTAGTTGAATCCGCCCGCCACGCGCTCTCTCTCTCTCTCTACAAAATTTCTCTCTCTCTCTCTAAAAAACTCGTCTTCTGACTCTTCTCCCTCATACCAATTCCGACTCCCCTGTGCATTAACTTCCCCAACTCCAACCCCATTTATTCATCACATCGCACTCCCCATACCCATATTCATATACACAACATATAAATCTAGAGAGAGATATATATAGAGAGAGAGAATAATTTCTGTTAATACTCGTACGATCATCGGTACTTCCCCAATCGAATCCGACACAAAGACGAACTCTGTTCGTTTCGAGTCTCTAGAACCAACCCATCTCTCCGCTCGGTCCACAATAAAGTTTCGCTCAACATGAACGATCTCTTCTCCAGCTCCTTCGCTCGGTTCCGGAGCGAAGACCAGTCTCCGCCCCACAGCACCGTCCAGATGTCCGGCTTCCCTGCGGCGGCCACCTCCGGCGTCAACCTCGACAAGTTCTTCGAAGACGTGGAAGGCGTGAAGGACGATCTGAGGGACCTCGAGACGCTGTACGCCAGCCTCCAGGCCGCCCACGACCAGTCCAAGACCATGCTCAGCGCCAAGGGCGTCCGAGACCTCCGATCCAAGATGGACGGCGACGTCACGTCGGCGCTGAAGAAGGCGAAGGTGATCAAGGTCCGGCTCGAGGCGTTGGACCGGAACAACGCCGCGAACCGGAGCTTGCCCGGGTGCGGGCCGGGCAGCTCGTCGGACCGGACTCGGACTTCGGTCGTCAACGGGCTCCGGAAGAAGCTGCAGGTAAGCAAGGACGAAGCTATTGAGAGACAACTGGAGTCATTTAAACCCTACTTAGTGTATAATGTTGGGAGTATCGATTCGGTAATTAGAACGGCTTATTTTGGAAGGATTGATTTGTTAGGAGATTATGCCAAAATTCAGCTCAATCTAATCTAATTCCGGCAAGTATTTGATCGCGTAGCTACCGGTATCAGATTGAGTTATATATTTGTGGATTCTCTTGACAAATCAATTCCTACAAAATGCAAATTACTAAATTGGAACCCGCAACATGTCTTCCGGATGTGGGTATAATTCATCTGGGGTGAACAAAATTAGGCCCCGTTTTCGAGGGGAAATAAGTATTTTTTTTTAGGAAGACAATTTAAATTTAAAAAATTACTCCCTCCGTCCCAAATTGATTGTCCCGTCCGCAAAACGGAGCGT
>BPLS01000183.1:210343-269249 GCA_019656275.1 Rhododendron kiyosumense
CCATACTTCCATGAGTACGACGTTTAGAAGAGACAAAATCTTATATTCCTAACTCAATAATTTTAAAAAATAAAACGCTGACTTTGATGAAATTTCAAAAATATTTTGTGAGGTGATATGTAGTGATAGGTTGAGCTTGTTTTCATTGCATGACACTCCTTTTGGTTGAGCTTATCCTCTTTGTTTACCCTCCTTGGTGTATTACTATATGATTTATTTTTGTATTATCATTAATATTAATGATAGGAGAGCATTGTTTTGCTGATAAAAAAAATTCAAAATATTTACTTCTTGTATTAAATTATTGAATTAATTTAAATACGAAAATGAAATTATTTCAAATATTATATTTCTAGAAATTTATTTAGTAATCATATTTTCTATTTCTATTTCTTGTAAAGATTTCGGTCTTCCAAACCTAGATTAAGGTGCAATTCGTGGTGCGAACATAAAACCATGCCCTTGTGCCGAGCACGTGTGTCTGATGTCTCTACGCCTTGTCGGCGGCACCACACCTCTCTACTGCGCCTTCATCATCAACAAGACTCTCTCTACTCGACATCTTCTCCTCTCCACATCCGCCATGTCTAACCGTCCAAATTTCCAAGGCGGCCGTCGCGGCGGAGGCCCCAACAGCGGGCGGGGCGCACGCCGTGGTGGCGGACGAGGCGGCGGTGGCGGCGGACGTGGCGGAGGAGGGCGCGGCGAGCAGCGGTGGTGGGACCCCGTCTGGCGCGCTGAGCGCCTGAGACAACAAGCAGTAGAGGTACAATTGCAGGCTCCGTTTCAAGGTTTTCTTGGCAATTGCATGATCTGTAAAGGACGGTCTTTAAATTTTATTTAGAATTATAATAGCCTTTTCCTTTTCCTTTTCGGAAACTTGAAACTTGTACATTATTTATTTTGGTGTTAGTATAAGTTAGATTACGCCAACCTCCTGTCCACAGGAGTCTAACCCTAAACCTCACGCCTCAAAGGATTTTGAACAATCATATAGTTTAACCCTCTACACAACTGTTGGGCCAAACCCCAAGGTTAAAATTGTTTAGTTTCACCCACTATGATTTTGAACAATCCAACCATACGCCCAACCAAGAGTTTCTAGAAAAATAATCTTTATTTTAGCAACACATTTCTTTTTTGTACAATTATTTTGCTTTTAAAAATGGTATAGTGATGTATGAGATGGTACGTAGTTATAATCATAGATGACCATATATTAGTAATTGATTGAATACGTTGATCGAAAGCATACTGACAATCTATTTGGTAGTATTTTTACAATTTAAATTGGCGAAACTAATACTGCCTTTTATACGTTACAAAGTTTTGTTTTCTTTAACTTTTGCCCACCCAACTTTGAAATTCTGTGTCAGTCACTGTGTATATGAAATGTAACCATTTATGCATATATGTTTTTTTGGGGGCCAGATGGAGGTTCTGGATGAGAATGAGTGGTGGGGTAAGATGGAGCAGTTTAAGAGAGGCGCAGAGCAAGAGTTGATAATCAAGCGTAATTACAGTCGGGAGGACCAGCAAATTTTGTTTGATCTGGCTTATCAGTTAGAGCTTTACTTGTAAGTTTTCATGAGGTATTCTTTTGGTTAAGCAATGAGCTTCTTGTGTTTTGAAACCATATACTTTGGGATCACTATTGCTATATAGTTCTATCGGGTGATCGATACTGATCATTAGCATCCACGGGTTTTAATTTCTTCCGGAGATTCGGGTTTGTAGTTATTGGGCCAAATCCAACAATAATTTGTTTTCTTTGAGGCTTGCAAGCTGTGTTCCATGTGCCGCTACCAAGGTTGTTAAAATTGGAATCCAGTGTCAGAGGGAGAGCCTCATGGTAGGAGAGTTGAAAGAGAACACAGTCGAATAAGAATTGCTTAATCTACAGTTTTCTAAAAGATCACTTCTTGAATGCTAAAGATTAAACTAATGTTCCGTACCCAATGTTTGTCTTTCTAGGTAGTGTCAAAACTTTTCAGGGGGACATGTAATAAATGTGCATAATTCAACTTGAAAAGCATTAGTTTACACGTGGCCAGCCTTTATTTCCATTTTAAAACCATCCATATTTTAAGAGTAGATACAAGAGAGGATTTGAACACTTTTGCTTTGACTTTCAAAGACTACTTTTTTGGGACATCCCCCATTTGAAATGAGGACCAACAATTTGATGGATGGAGTATAGCTTAGATCTTGTGCAGCTTCCATACGCTAAATCTTTACCAATTAAAGAAATATTCGTACTTCTTGACTAAAATAACTCAAGAGTCCCACTACTTGGTAGTAAGGGCTGGATTAGCAATGCGTTAGCTACGAATGCTGTTTTCAAACATTTAAATTCTCATCACCCTGAAACTAGCATTTTAAAGAACAGCAACGGAAAAGAAGTTCCACATTGTCAATACAGAAGAAGCTAAGAGCTATGGTTTCAAATTTCTGACGCCAGAATGTTCTTGCATTACTTCCAACCTGTGCACAGTGATCAACATCCAATCATCCTTGGTACTATATAATGCATATCAGAATCCAACATTTGAATTATTCATCTTTGTGAAAACACCAGGCACTCTATCCCACGGGTGTATGCCTTGTGGAATGTTTTAATACCCAGTCCATGCTAGTGCTAATTCAAGTCCAAACTCTTCGATTTTAAGAGTAAAACTTTTGTCTCCCAAAGTCAGCAAGTAGAGTAAGAGTCCTTAAATGTCAGCATGGGGAGTACTTACGTGCAGTTCAATGACCCACCTTAAGACTACCTATATAGTCCCTTCCGATACTTATTTCATATTGATCTGAATTGTTTTGGCAAAACTAGGATCGAAGGATCTTGTGATCCAATGCTTGGGACCGTGATTTTGACTGTTGAATAGCTTGATATGTATTGTTGGGCCCATTTTTCTAATAGCTTAAGTTTCGGGTCAATTGTTCTTGGGAGAACTGGGTCTTCTTATTATTTTCTGCTACGCTGGTTTCCTTTCATATTTTGTTTTTGTTTTTATTTGTTCTATCCATGGACATTTGTTTCTTTCACGTGCAAGAAAGCCTTGCACTTGAGAGAGGGTGTTGCATAGTTTGATATATATATATATATATATATATATATATTGTTGGGCAGCTCGGGCCCATTTCCTGATAGTTTCAGCTTTTGGAACAATTGTTAGCTTAACAATGACAACCATGGCCAGTAATCTAGCTTCTTGTTGATCTATGCTGTCATACTATTGACTATTTGTCATATCCAAGGGTGCATGCAAAGTATTGGGAAACGAAAATGGCATACTAGGAATAACTTTATAATAAGTTGGTACGGGGAAATTTGAAATCTAAAAGTTGCATGTGGGAGTATCTGGTGGCTGGGATTCTTATCATAGGTTGCCGATGGTTGTTACACGCTAAATATCGCTGTTGTCTAACACTATTAGGGCTTATGGTTTTGTGTCCTCTTTTATGAATATCCGTAGACTGTGGAATTCAAATTTCAATGTTAGAGCTTTGATTAATGTTGTGCCTTGATTTGAAGAGTATTCTTTTATGAGAGCAACTGCGTAAGTTTCCCTTATTATCTCCTTTCATGCCTCGTATTTGTGGAAAGAAAGTCATGCATATAACAAAGGGAAGGCACTTGTTGTGAGCAAAGTTCCATTGCCGAATTACCGTGCAGATCTTGATGATCGACATGGATCCTCACAGAAAGAGGTACAAATGACGAGTGCCGCATATTAGTGTCTTGTTGCTTTATGATATGTTTTTGATATACAGTTCCAACCCTGTTTGCAGATACGAATGTCTACCGAAATAGAGAAAAGAGTGGGGAATCTATTGGGTAGCTCGAAAGGCACGGTTCCCATAGACAATTCCCCTAGTGCGTCATCTCAAATTGGCAAACAGTCGGTGCCTGGTGTAGATACTTCAAAACCTGGCCCTGTTTCGGTGACTGATGCTGGCAAGGAGAGAGTTAGTCTTGAACTTAAAGAAAGACAAGAGAAAATGAAGGTAAGATACGGGGTCCTCTCCCACAAAAAGGTGCCTGTAGCCATATCCCATGTATTCACGGCCACCAAATTGAAAGCAACCCAAAACGTGGGGTTGTGAGTGACGAGACTGGGATTGGTACCTTTTTGGGGACCCAAGATCCCATTACAGGAAGTTGCATTACATGAGTATTACTGCTATTTTTGCAGTGAAACTTTATTTTTTGGGATTATGGCAAGAGTTCTTAAGACATCTAAGTTGTTTATCACTTGCAGACGCGTGATAATGTGAAGGCATTGCAGTCTTTCAGAGAGAAGCTGCCTGCATTCAAAGTGAGATCCGAGTTTTTGAAGGCTGTTGCAGAAAATCAGGTCGGATTTTTAGAAGCTGCTTGCATTGTTTAATCTAATTGTATGTACTCTTTAGTTGAGAGTCTTGAGAAACAAGTTTGCAAAATTGTGTATCTAGTCAAATGTCGGTTTTTTTTATTTCTGACTTTGTGAGTTAGTTCTTTTCACGTGTTCTACACTCCTACTAACATTAGGCTGCTTTTGGATTGATGTGGACTCAAATGAAGGGACTTTAATCATTCAGTAAGGATAGCTCAAAATTAGGTTTTGGTAGTTCATGTATGAGTTAGACATTTGGGTTGGAGCTTGATCGTGGCGGGTTTGAAGCGAATCTAATTGGGGTGGCTTGAAGTCTCTTATGTCGGGGATTGTAACTATACAAGGATTGCAACGCAGTAATTATATTCTACCTCTAGTTTATCCTCCACTATTTCTAAACCTTTTATTTTGTTAGTGAAACTGAATACTAAAGCCCTCTGTTTGAATTTCAAATCTTTCCAGACAGTTACTTAGGCTTTTTGAGCTACTCTCAACCAGAAATTAACTTCTTTTGCGTTAAGATATCAAAGACCAAGTAAGCTAATAACAAGCTTGCATTTCCTACTGCAACATCATCTTGCTAATTTTTCTTGCTTGCTTGACCTTATCTGGTATCTCAGGTTATGCTCTTCCAACAATGGTTGTGAGATTTTCATTGAATTCTCATGTTCTTCCCTGCTTTTCAGAGGGCAAATGCTCGTTGAAAATCTAAAGCATCTAACTCAAGACTAATTGGCAATGAGTGGAGAGGCCGCCCAGGCTCATATACTAGTTTTAGAGGAGACAATTAACTGATGTGGGACAAACTCCAACATTCCCCCGCACATGCGACCCCCGACTTGCATGTGGAGACCGGAGAGGTAAACAAATGATCCATAACACATGGATCACAACAAACAACGGTGCACTTGTGACACAAACAAGGGAGAACAAACTAACAATCAATAACGAAATTCTCCGAAATCCTAACTCTGATACCATGTTAAAGTTTTGGAGGAGACAATTAACTGATGTGGGACAAATTTCAACAAAAACTAGAAAACTTGGTAACATAATATTTTCTAATATTAGTCTTTGATTGGATTCATTGGAATTTTTTTTCATACCCTTAGGTTAGTGCCTAGTGTCACGGTGATTAATGAAATTTTTTGGACGTTCGGAAGTAAAAACTAAATAAATTAGAATATAAGTAGAAATTGAATGCTGATTTCTATAGTTAGTGATCACCATTCAAGACGTTAAAAAGAGTTGACTTCGTTTATGCAAATCTGGCGAGGGAATGATGATTTGATTTCTCAAAGTTGAAGAAGTAATTTTTCTCGATATGTATTGTGCTATCATGGCCAAAGAGGACATAGGATTCAATGCTTGTTGTATAGTCTGAGAAGTAGCAACATGAGGGAATAATGCTTCTATTCTTCTTTTCCTTCTTTTATTCTTTTTCTGGAAGAGACGGTGGGATGTGGGATGGAGTGGAGGGGTGGTTTTGGAGATAGGGCTTGTAGAAGCAAGCCCTATGGCTTTGAAAGTAATGGACATTGTAGAAACGTGAGCTAATTTGAAATCTCAAGGAATGTGCTTGATGAGATTTGGAATTGCTTGGCTTGCAGTGTAAGTGAAGTTTTCAAGACATCCCTCCACGGGATGGAAACATAGGTTGGCAAACTTGGTTTATGGATCAATACTAATCCTTAGAGTTGGGGTCCTGGGGATGATGTTGTGGGATTGCAAGCAGGGCAATGTAAATGGTGCTGGCATTTGAGGTGGCAGTAGGGCGGCTGGAGTAGAAATGCCAGTGGGGGGATATGGGTTTCAGGTTGTGTTGGATTCATGAGGGTGGTAGCATGGTAGCTGTGATTACTGTGGTTGTCTTATTGTTGTGGCCCTAGTGATATTGAAGAATCAAGATGCACAGGCAGTCTGTCACTTCCCATGAAGTAATGGATCGAGATGTGGAGTTGTTGAATCACTTTCCACCAAAATATTGTACTGATCTTCCGTCTAAAACACTTCTGCTTCTTATCGCTTTGCTTTTGCTTGTTGCTCTTGATTCTTGACCCTCATTTTGAATTGCTGTTTTGTAAAATCTGCATCCAAATAGTTCGTTTCTGAAACTATCTCTGTGCTCTCCGTTGTACCTTAAAATATCTTGATATTGAGAAATACCTCCAAAGTTTTAGCTGATCTGAATAGGAAAAGTTTTTTCGGTTGGCAATGTGTCTGTAAAGGCGGGTAGTTAGGTTTCTCGGTATTGGTATCGGTCTTTGGCTATAACAGTTAGTTCAATTGCTTTCTAAATTGACCCTATTTTTATAGTTGTGTTCCCCATAAGATTTATTCCATGAATTGTCACACGTCATCCCAGATTCCCAATGCGTTTCATGAATGATCTACTAATTGCCATGTTCATTGAAATTTTTACATGGTTCCTCTTCTAGTTTGTTATTGTGGTCGCTGTTCTTAGAAGTACGTTTGCCATTTGTTCTTGTTTTGGTTTGCATTGTAGGTGTTGGTAGTTTCTGGAGAGACGGGTTGTGGGAAAACTACGCAGCTCCCTCAGTTCATTCTGGAGGACGAGATATCAGCTCTCCGTGGTGCCAATTGCAATATAATATGCACTCAACCTCGTCGTATTTCTGCGATATCTGTTGCTGCCCGAATATCCTCTGAAAGGGGAGAGAGTCTCGGTGAAAGTGTTGGTTACCAGATCCGTCTGGAATCAAAATGTTCGGCTCAAACACGGTTACTATTTTGCACCACTGGAGTGTTGATTCGGCGCCTGGTAATGTGATTTCTGTCACACTTGTTATTTTTCTGTCAGAAGCCCCTTTTGCAGTTCATCTATGCATGATGCTTCGTTTTTAATGATCTGGAAATGGTTTGTTGAGGTGCTTGATTTTCATGCTATTCTCATGTCAAGTCCTGGAACTTATAACTTACCAAATAGTATAGTTTGTAATACATTGTTTAAATTTCTAAACTACCAATGTCACTAGCGTGATTGGCGAATTTGAACTGCACTGTTCTCCACAAGCAGCAAGTCTTTTGTGCTCATCATCGAGCAAGTCCATTGATTATGAACATTGGTTCTTTAATTTGTAAAATATCAAGATGATATTTACTGTTTTGTAACCTGTGACTATTTGAGAGTATAAATGATGTTTTTATGCTTATTTTGGCATCAGACTTGTGCACAGATTTTTTTCCTTGATCGGCTACTTGTGCACTTAATTGCTCTGAGTTCTGGGTTGATTATTTGCCTCTTTAAGATGAGGGATGTTAGTAACCCTGGTAAGAACATGTTTGAGTGAATCCCTCGAGTGGTAGTCTTCAAATAAGTGGTGCTGGGAAGGATATATTGAATACAGACCCAACGGTTGGCGTCCTATGCACAAAGAGATGATTATACAGTCTAGAAACCAATTTAGCAATGCACCAAGCAGTGGCTGATTATAGTGTTACCTTAAAATATAGTGCAGATTCTCCATAAGCTTGATAGGATAGCAAATGCAAATATCTTGCTGTTCTTTATTCTCTCTACTTATATTTATCATATGCCAGTCTAGAGCTTCAATGTAGATGGTTACTGTCATATGCCAAATTTAATCGCCTTTGGGAAATGTTTGCTTATAAGACACTTGTAAATGTGGTTATCTGATGCTGTTGATTAGATATTGGCAACGTTCTTAGTATTGAAAGCATAGAAGAGATTTATTTGGCTTTTGGATGATGTTCTGAAGATTGCTACGGATGATGATTTTCTTCACATTTATGGATGGAGAGACAATTTTGTTGTGTGTATGACGCTATATTTGTTCTCTCTATTGAAAAAAAAGTGGTAATTTTGAGTTGATTAATAGTGTGAGAAGAAAAGGTGAGGGAGGCTATTAGGCAATTGTGATTTGATTAAATTATGTTTTGATTAGATTGGAGGGATAATTTTGTGGAAGGCAAATTTAAACATTAGCTTATAGGGGAGTTCTTTTTTTAAAATCAGTATGTAGGAGCTCATAAGTTTTTATGCGGTCATAAAAAATGCCCATTGACATGTGGTTCCTTCTTCTTCTTCTTTTTTTTTTTTGGTAAAATACAGGTTCAGGACCCAGATTTGACTGGAGTTAGCCATTTGTTAGTGGATGAAATCCATGAAAGAGGAATGAACGAGGACTTTCTCTTAATAATTTTGCATGACCTTCTTCCACGTCGTCCAGATCTTCGTCTTGTTCTAATGAGTGCCACCATTAATGCTGATTTATTCTCCAAATACTTTGGGAACGCCCCAACTATCCATATCCCGGTACTATATTTTGGATTACACAATGGCTGGGGACATGTATTCTTCGTGTTTGTTCAGTTACATGTTATGATCACATGACGATATTTTTACGATTTGTTTTTGGTAGGGTCTGACGTTTCCTGTGGCAGAGTTTTTCCTAGAAGACGTGTTGGAGAAAACTCGTTACAGTATCAAATCAGAAGTTAACAACTACCAAGGGAGTTCAAGGAGAAGGGGGAGACAACAAGAGTCTAAAAAAGATCCTTTAACTGAGTTGTTTGAGGCATGGTTTCGACATCATTTTTCAAGATGTTATCTGTAATTTTATTTTGTGGTAATCTAACCATCTTGATGAAAACGTGCTTAAAAATTATGACTCTTGAGTCAATATAACCACTACATGAGAATTTATAGTCTACAATTGCTAATATGCCCCATGGCTAATTGATTCAGATTGTTGAAGGTATAAGTATTAAAGTTGCCCCTCTCACCACAGCTTAAGCTTTTAGATGAGTTGGTGGTTACAATCTAATATGGTATGGTAAATTTTTTATTTTTATTTTGGATAGGCTCTGAGCAAATTGTTTAAAAACAATCTAATATCGTCATGTGATCATATAGGGGAGCTCTTATATCAAAAAACAAATCGTAAAAATATCGTAAAAAATGAGGTGTCGCATAGGCGGTTAGTCACTGAACCTGCTAGGTGGGGGATTGATGGGATAAGTTGTAAACATAAAGCACTCTATTGCTTTAGGATGATAAAAAAAAAATCTACCTCTGACAGGCATTGTGTTGGAGTTTGTCCCACATTGGTTATTTATCTCCTCCAAAACTAGTATATGAGACTGGGCTGCCTCTCTAGTATCCACTCATTACCAATTGGTTTTGAGTTGGATGCTTTAACACATTGAAATGACCGGAGGTCAATTTTTGGACTTACTCTGCTATTAAGTGTTTGCAGTGCACATATAGTTTACTAATGACTCATTTCTTCAAAGTTCTATTGCATTGGTTATGATTCATGCTTGTAGAAAAAAGAAGTCAGTTTTGGTGCTTACTGAATGTAATTTAACTTTTTATTCCCCAAGTGGATACATCATGCTTTGATCATTTATTCGGCTTTCTTATACCAACTGCTTCTCTCTCTCTCTCTCTCTCTCTCTCTCTCTCTCTCTCTCCCTGCAGGAAGTTGATATTGATTCTCATTACAAAAGCTTCAGCATGACAACAAGACAATCTCTTGAAGCTTGGTCTGGTTCACAGCTTGATTTAGGTCTTGTACGTATATTCATGACTCTTGACTTTACAAGGAATGAATCTGCATGATTCTTTCAGCCGTTTTGACGCACCTGTTTTGCTGTTGGCATGTATCTTTCTTCCTCTTAGTCCTAGGAAGGACGTGTGGTGCCTTAAAAATTACTTTTATTGGGTAGTTGGTGTCACTATGTACCCTAGGTTTTGTCTTTGTTCCTCTTACAGATGAAGATATTTATAACATAATTGCAAATTAAACTAGTTATTCATCAATTGTACTACTCCCTTTGTTTGGAAAAAATTATCCACTCTACAGATGAGAACTGAAAAAGATTTATTTTTGTCATAGGAATTCAATTTTATTCCTACAAATTTATCATTGGTATCTAGTAAGTAGCAGAAAAAATGTGAGTGCTTTGCAACAAAAATGCATTTTTAAAGTTCTCGTGTTGTTGTGGACAATCTTTTTGGAACAGAACAGAGGGAGTATGTTATAGTTTCATGCTAAGGGGCTAGAAACATCAGATTTGTATGCCAGTTGCAAAGCCCATGCAATTGAAAGTAGAATGGCAAACGAGAAATTTGGTCATAGGTTAGAAGGAAGCAAGGAAATGTTCTGCAGCACTTCTGCTGCTTCCTCCTGTTTTCATATGGGGTAAGCAGTAGCTGCATTAACCTAATTTATCCAAAGAAAATGCACGCAGTGTGCTACTGCTTGTATAAAATGTCAGTTCTTGTCTGTTTAGACACACAAACATGTATATAGTGTCGTGTCTTGGAGTCGCCTTGTAAATATGCTTTTGGACCTGTAGAAACAAGAGCATGATCATTTGCCTAAGAGATCTTTCTAGGTTGGGCTTGGCTTCAGGAACAAGCATAATTCACTGGCCAAATGTGGGAGGCCAAAACAAATTTCCTTTTGCATTATGCAGGTAAAAGGAAAATGCTCGACTAAACATGGTACAAGGACCTTCCAGGAAACCTAAGTTTGGGTTTAAGGGTTCCAGTAGACAAAAGAGGCAACACCTTGGTATGGCACACCTTCCAGCTACCTTGAGAGAGATAATGCTCACATAAGTGCATCTTATTCAGCAAGATAAAGGGTGACTTGTGACACCCCAAAAAGATAAGAAAGATGCAGAAAGCAAGAGAGCTGTTTGTAGTATTCATATATGCAAATATATGCAAATTTAAGTTGTCGAATATATCGATCCTCGTAGAACAGTAGAAGTTTGTGGGTTATTGTGGAGCTTGAATACGAAGTTTCAATGCCTAGTCAGTCTACTCCTTCACTGGAAATAACAATGAGGGACGTCTTAAGATTCCCTGCTTGAATTTTTTGCTTAAGGTGACATGTAGGAGGCGCTTTCTTCTTGATGGGTAGGGAGGGAAGGAGTCAGCCTTCCCATTTCCTGGTGTTGAAAAAACTAATTATATATTCTAGGAATGGTTAGCAGTTATGTCTGTGGGGATCAAGTTAAGTGTGCTTTGTCATTTTTGATGCTAGAAAATTCTATATAGTTTTGAACTGGGAACAAGAGAAATTAGGATTTTTATATATTTTTGCATGCCTATAGAGATACTCCAAAATTACTGGTACTGAGTCAAAAGAAAGAGTGATTAACTGATCATGAGATGAGGTTGTCATACAAATTTATTTTTGCTAAATTCACTCGACTGTACAAGGTTTAAACTACAGCATCGAACAAGCTTCAAACAATTACTACTCATTTTCTTTCACTTTTAAAAGCATACTTGTAAAATTACCTCGACATAGAGGGTCTTGTGTGCCTGTGCGGTATTGGTGTTATTTCTAGCTTCGGAAATGCGTCTTTTCCTAAAGGATAGGCTAATGTCTTGTAGGTGGAATCAACAGTTGAATACATCTGTCGTTATGAAGGTGATGGAGCCATTCTTGTATTCCTCACTGGGTGGGATGACATATCTAAGCTGCTTGACAAAGTTAAAGCAAATAGTTTTCTTGGGGATCCCAGAAAGTTTCTTGTCCTTCCTCTTCATGGTTCAATGCCCACCATCAATCAACGTGAAATATTTGATCGCCCACCTGCCAACTCAAGGTAGCCATCATCCATTCATGGAAAAGAATTACTTTATCCTAAATTAATGAATTGTTTTGTCTTAGGAATTTGGATCTTTCCAAGGTTATGTCTCTTTAGTACTCTCTTCAATTAATTTGCATTGTACTCTATAGTTTTGGTGAATGTTGTTTCTGGTGGAAAAATTTTGATTGCCAAACTAGAGCCGTGGTTACTGTCCTAATGTTATTCAAACTCTCAGAGTCACGAGTGGCAGCATGGCATATTTTCATATTTTGGTATTTGAAACTTATCTGCCCATCGCTTTGACTCTCTGTTGGTTATAAATTTGAATGTGGTCTGATGACATAAATCGAGATGGACTTGTTCTATGGCCTTCAGTCATGGCTTGACTTGACTTGACTTCCAGCACTACAATGAAATTTAGATTCTGCTCATTTAGGGTACACGATTTGATGTTTTGTGAGAGTCTGCAGGGAGCAGAATAGGAGTACTTTTGAGTGTTGACAACACTGAGCTTCGTATTTGTAGTTTAGAATGATCTTTAGTATTTCCTCAAGCCTTTTGCTTGAGAATTCGTTCTTTCTCTACTTCATCATAGTGATGTTCATTGGGGATTTGACATGCTATTGGATATTTGGATGCACGGCATTTTGGGTGTCCTTCGAGTGAGTTTAGGTTTGTCCCAAAATAAACTTTTACTGATGGATTAAAAAATGACATGAATAAAAACATTGGGTTGGGTGACTACTTGAACACCAACACCCACCAAAACAAGGCAATATAAAAAGGAATTAGATAGTTTATTTTGAAGTAAATATGGGCCATGGTTCTCCAAGGGATAATAAACTAAGAAGTAAGATGACTTCTAAGGTCTTATGTCCGTGTCGACCACGTACAAAACTCACTTAACATGTACACTTTTTTGACATATCCTGATGCGTTGGATTTCATTCCAAATAGACATGTTATCTTCATCTTACTTTGAGAGCTTGAAACACTTGAGACACTAGTGGGACATGCTTCTGTCTCTTATACTGACAATATAGCTTGCAAGTTTGAAGAAAATGACTTGGTAGTCAATGATTAAAATCATGCTTTTTAATATCTCCTTTAATGGATTTTGATTTAAGAACTCTTAAGACCTGAAGCATATGCAAGAGTGACCAGAGTCTTTTTAAAGCATGTAGTAGAACTTTTGTACACACATTTCCTATGTGATACGGGGTTCTTACTATCTGATCAATGTATAAAATATAAAAACTTAAAGTAACTACTGTTTCCTATTATTTTAAACATCTTTTAATCGTTTGTCTGTGACCAGAATTAGGCAGAGCCAGTTTTCGAGGTTTATCTGGTTGATAGACAGTTTCACTAATCTCTCTCGAAGTTCATCCAAATTTTATAGGTCACTCTTATGTGGTTTGCAGAAAAATTGTGCTAGCAACAAACATTGCTGAGAGTAGTATAACCATAGATGATGTTGTATATGTCATCGACTGTGGAAAGGCAAAGGAAACCAGTTATGATGCTCTTAACAAACTGGCCTGTCTGCTGCCATCATGGATTTCAAAGGCTTCAGCGCATCAGGTAGCTAATACCAACTAATCCTGTTTCTTTTCTAAAAATATGCCCCAGCATACCATTTGGCAGTGTTGATTTACTAGAATGAGGCTGGAATGGAATGGTCGTCCCCTTGGAATCTACTTGCAATCTTAGTTAGCTAAAAAATGACACAACATATTCCAGATGCAATTGTCCTTCCCCAATTAGGTGAATGGTCATTACTTTGGGAGGCCAAGGAAGGACCATTCAGATACTTCCTAGTTTTATTCCAGCAAACCAACATTATTTACAGTAGTTGCAGCTAAATTTCTTGAGTACTTGCTCGATTTTATTTTTTGTACTTTTTGTGAGAGACTTGCAGAGGCGTGGACGTGCTGGCCGTGTGCAACCTGGAGTTTGTTATAGATTGTATCCGAAATTGATCCATGATGCAATGCCCCAATATCAACTGCCTGAAATTCTTCGAACACCGTTGCAAGAGCTATGCCTGACTATTAAAAGTTTGGAGCTTGGAACCATTGGGACATTTTTAGCAAAAGCGCTTCAGCCACCAGATTCCCTCTCTGTTCAAAATGCAATTGAACTTCTTAAAACAATTGGGGCTTTAGATGATAGTGAAGAGCTCACCCCACTTGGTGTGATTTTGGATCTCTGTGGAGTTGCTGTAGATTTCCAATTTTGAACTTTTTCTCTAATCTCAGCTCATTTTGCTTAACAGGACGCCACCTTTGCACTCTACCTTTGGACCCAAATATTGGAAAGATGCTCCTCATGGGTTCAATCTTTCAATGCCTTAATCCTGCATTAACCATTGCTTCTGCTCTTGCACATCGAGACCCATTCGTCCTTCCAATAAATAGGAAAGAGGAAGCTGATGCAGCAAAGAGATCTTTTGCAGGTGATTCTTGCAGGTTGGTTTTTTACTCAAAACTATACTGCTCTTTTTTTTCCTCCTGGAATTCTTGTTTTGTACAAAGGTTTGAAGCAGGGAAGAAAAACATAAACTTATCTCTCCCATTCTGGTGCAGTGATCACATTGCGCTTCTCAAAGCATTTGAAGCTTGGAAGGATGCAAAACGCAGTGGAAATGATAGAGCCTTCTGTTGGGAAAATTTCCTCTCTCCAGTAACATTGCAAATGATGGAGGATATGAGGAACCAGTTTCTGGATCTACTTTCAGACATTGGCTTTGTTGATAAATCCAGAGGCGCTAATGTAAGATCTTAAAGAAAATTGCATCTCCGTTTGGAACTAATGATTTTCATCTGCCTACAGTTCGTTGACCTCTCTGGCTCTAATTGCATAGGCAGGGGCAAGGAAGGAACAGAACTTTGGTTTATTTCCTTCAAAAAATGTATAAAACGCTTACATTGCCTAGGACACCGCAGCAAAAACACTAGTGGAATAATGAAATTTCACAGCAGAATTCTAATAAAAAAAGTGTTTAATCATAGCAAAGCAATGTTGTGTCAACACATCACATGTGGAAATATTATTATTTGAAAATGCTTGATTTTGTGATTTCATTAACGATTTTTCTCTCTCTTTTTTTTTTGTTTCTTTTTGCATAGTGAATCAATCTATATATGTAAGTATATTTGATCATCGATAATTAGGCTTTTGTGCACTTGGATAGGTATTCGTTCATGTTTGTAAACATTTCTTCTATTTTGTATTTTCTGTTTTCTCTTTTGAAATGGTTCTGAAGCATTTCCCGAATGTTTCTGTTTCTATGCTTGCCGAAACAACAAACTAAAATGAAAATTTGATCCCTAGGATAATTTATTCCTCATGAGCTGTGTTCTGAGCTGCATCTGACTTGTTTTGAATAAGATTGTCAACATGTGTAGTGATTTTTTGAAACTACCAAAGGCAGTTTTATCTACATAATTCATAGACGTACCCTTTTTGCAGGCTTATAACCAATATAGTAAAGACTTGGAGATGGTATCTGCAATCCTTTGTGCTGGGCTCTATCCAAATGTTGTGCAGTGTAAAAGGAGAGGAAAACGTACAGCGTTCTACACCAAAGAAGTTGGAGCAGTCGACATCCATCCTGCATCTGTAAATGCTGGCGTCCATCATTTCCCTCTTCCGTACATGGTTTATAGTGAAAAGGTGAAGACAACCAGCATATTTATAAGGGATTCCACAAATATATCAGACTATGCTCTACTTATGTTTGGTGGTAATCTCATTCCTAGCAAAAAAGGAGAAGGTATTGAAATGCTCGGAGGGTACCTTCATTTCTCTGCTTCTAAGAGTGTGCTGGAGTTGATACGGGTGATGTCCCTACTTAATTGAACTTTTTGTTAGTCTTTTTTTTTCTTCTGAAGATTCCCAGAAATTTGAGATTATAAATATGTTGAATTGTTTGTGGGATGTTTGCAGAAATTGCGAGGAGAGCTTGACAAGCTTCTAAACAAGAAGATTGAAGAACCGGGGCTGGACATCTCTGTCGAGGGAAAGGGTGTGGTTGCTGCTGTGATTGAGTTACTGCATCATACTTAGGGCGATCGCTACTAGCACTAGAACTGACACCACTGCTCCGGTTGTTTCGGCTGGAAAAGCTGTCCAAAAACACTTGCTGAGAAAAACTTGCAGAAAATGTTTCGCAAAGAAATGTTTTTTTGTGTTTGGTTGCATCACTTGTAATGATGGTGCTACAGCTTGTGGTTGTGGTAGCGGTGGTGGTGGATAGGTGGGCAGTGCCGGGTTGGTGGTGGTGGTGGTGGAGGTGTGATAGTAGTGCTCAAGGAAGTCGAATAATTTCTTCCTATATCTGTTCATTTGTCGTTGATCCATTAACCATTGCCCAGAACCATAAAATGCTGAAAATATTTTCTAAAGTAGTTTTCTGGCTAAATTAACAGAACTTTAGAAAATAATAAGAACCTGTAGATTAGAAAGGCACTTTTATTTATGATTGTAGATTCAAGGTTGGCAGAGAAATTTGTTTTTTTAAGGAGATGGAGGAGAATAGTTAACATGATGAATCTTCTCTCTATATCCCCTTTTTTTCCGTTGCGTATTTTGTTTTTGTTTTCCCTAGTACGTTGGAAATCCAAATCCAGCTGAAAAAGTTACCAATGAGGTCTATCTCATGCTCATCTAATTGAGCTTTTTCTACCTTGCCCCATGATGCCTTTTTAGATACTAGTGTTTGTTTGTGCGTGTTCACGGCACTACCGCACCCTGGTAGTGCCGTAGGCACGGGTATTTTTGTAATATATTTGTAAGAGTGCGGGTGTTTTCTGAAGAGACGTGGAGAGCACACATCAATCTTTGGATCAAATTTTGGATCAAATTAATCTCAGCTTTTGGATCAACTTGTCTTGTGTGGAGGTCCACACTCTTATGTTTTGTTTTGTTAGGTAGATAGATGGACCACAGCCGTTAGATAAAAAAATACCCAGATAAAAGTGATAGCTGATTTGTTAAAATCCATAAGCAGTTTTACTTCCTCTGTCCCAAAAATAAAAATGAAGATAGACAATTTTTGAAACTCGTGTTATTGTTCATGATTTATATCTTTTTAATTTATAATATTTTTCATGAGTTTGAAAACTTTGTATAACAGAATTAATCAAGAACTATCAAATAAGATCTATATTACATATTTTTTAATCCATATTGAAAGATATAAGGAATTAAAATTGGTACATATAACAAAATTGACGTCTAATTTGGAACGGAGGGAGTATAATTTTTCTCCAAAACAGATGCAATTTTACTTATATATAACTATACTTGCTACATCTTCAGGTAGCAAGTTATCACTTTTTGGCAGCGTTGGTCTAGGTTCTCAAAATTTATACACGCGTACCATTTTAAGTCATATGCACCTCTCTTTTTTTGGTCGTTTTGTTAAGCCATTGTGTAGTTGGGCAACCTAAAAAGGAAGGTGAGTATAAATCTACTTTAAAATTTTTGTTTGTGAATAAACGATTTTTGGACCAATTTTTTGAAAACTAAAAATCTATACCAAAAAGTTGTCTTAATTTTCAAATAATATCGTCTATATACATAATTATATTTTGTTTGGAAAAAGCAGAACATCATTTAATAGTGTAATTTATTTAATTAACTTCATTTTAAATAACCATTAATTTATTAGTATTATTGTGAAAACAAGTTAGTCATTTATTTTTTTGATGACTTGCAGATTTACTTAATATTGCAATTGTAAATAATGTTGTGAGTTGATTGTTATAATAAAGTTATAAAAAAAAAAATGGTTCAACCGATTATTCAAAGATTTTAGGACCTTCAATCGAATCTAGGTAACTAGGTTAATGAAATTTGACTATTCAATTTGATTAAGATACTTGATTGTGAAGCCCTTTAATTAAAAGATTTAATTTAATAAAATTAGACTATTTGATTTGAGTAACTCTTTAGAGAATACCTCATTGGTGGTTTGATTGATTAATTAAGAACATAACCTCAAAATTCATGAACGAAAATCAAGGACGGACCGAGGGGACGGATGAGCTCTGTTGACCATCTACCCATGCATTAAACGCTTATTGAAATCTTAGTAGGCTTTTCTCATAATCTTTCAAAATTTATAACTTTGCTTACCCAACTTCTCTTTGAACATTCTAATACTTACCCAACCAAGAGTTATTTTTTGGAAAATAATGTTAATTCTTTAGCAATACTTTTTCCTGAACTAGTAATCTTTTTGTTAGTATTTTTATAATTTTCGTTGGCAAAATGAATATTTTTCTTCATATATTAATGAATTCTTTATAATATCCGCCCTCCTAACTTTCGCATTTGTTAGTTTTTCGTCAATTTTTTAAGGATTATTGCTTCATTATGACAAAGGCAATCTAAAAAGTAAAAAATTATAACTGAAGCTTAATTTTTTTTAAATAAAGATAAAAATAAGTCAATAATCCTATTTTTTTGTCTTTATTAAAAAAATTGAATTTTGATTGTAATTTTTTACTTTTTAGATTCCTTTCGTCATGACGAAACAAAAAATTGACAAAAAAAATTAACAAATGCGATTTTTTTAATAAGGACAAAATAACAAGGCTTACTTAACGCAAGGGGTTGGACAAGGGGACAGGAAAAAACAACTAATGCTTGTTCGGCTCATGCTTTGGAAAAAAATTCCAATTTTGAATTCACTCATTACTCTTATGTCCAATCATTTTTCTCATCTATCTCTCTACTCATTACTTATATCTTAAATTATTACTCTAATTTCTTTCTCCAATTATTATCCCAAAAATCAAACTAAAAATTTTTCAAAACATCAACCGAACTTTAGCCTTAAAGGGCTTGCCCTCAAGAGGATGCGAGTTCTAATCTCACAACAACCAAACATTCAAAACATTGGGCACACAAAGATTTGCTCGGTCCTTAATTTCAAGGCATTGAAATTAGTGGAGGGGTTAACATGTACCGGGGGATATGAGTGTAATTTACCATTATGAAAATCCAATTGCTACTCGGATTTGGTTGGAAATACTTTTCTTTTTTTTGAAACTTGGGAATATTTCTTTGCTGCTCTATTGATCACCGTCCTGTATCATGTAAAACCCTAGAAATAAACCGACGTACGTTGGAAGAGACACACTCTCTCTCTCTCTCGCTCGCTCGCTCTGTGGGGGGAAGACCAGAATGGGCCGGCCCGAGCCTTGCGTATTGTTCTCTCAGACATTCGTTCATCCCCAACTCGACGAGTACGTTGACGAGGTACCTCTGCTTACTCACTTCGTTCCATCTCTGATAGGTTTAACTTGCTCGCACCAATTGGAAATCTAAAACAAAAGGGCGTTGCAAAAAGAGAGATGTTTTACCAAACCAATTTGGGTAATGGGCACTGGGTACTGCACGGAATGGATAGAGTAACTCCAATTACTTCAATTGTTTGTTGAGCATCTATTGCCGAACCTTCCTAGCCAAAAAACGGATTTAGTTTTGTTTTACTTTTTCCACTTTCAGTTATATGTTATTGGTTTTACATGTTTATATCAATTTTGGGAATGATGTGCATTTGCTTCTATGCTTAAGAGTAACGAAAAGAAAACATGTAGAAAAAAGAAGTAAAATTTGAAATGCCATTTTGGATTTTAGTTTTGGGCACCGTAGACAGCGTGGAAATCCAATCGAATACATTCAATTTTGTTGACTGTATTTTGGGATTTCATAGTAAATAAATGGATTTGGTTTTGTTGAACTTTTGTGTTCGTTTTGAGTTTAACATTATAATTCCCCATCATAATGAATTGTTATAAACGGAATACTTCTAAAACATATCTTATGAATAACCTACGGTGTACCCGGTAATTTGCATGGTACTTCTATATGCATACCAACTACCAAGTATGTGAAACACAGACCAAAATTTTCTGGCTACATTTGGCCGTACGGCCGCCCCGCATGGATGTCCCAGCCGTATCTCATCCAGAGTAATATCCTTATCTCATGCAGAGATGAAGCTAAACTTGATAAGACTTGTTTTTTTGGTTAATACTGGCGTGCTTGTAGAATCAGTATAATGACTTATCATTGTACTCTGGTTTGTATCTCAAGTTTGGCATTGAAGTGTGGTATTTAGGTTGGATTGTTGATCACCCGATTCATTTAACTATTTCTTTGATTAAAAAATTAGTCTTAGGTCCACTGTGTGAACTTCATAAGCCCACAAATCCACCTATTAATTTTTTTGGATGCACTTTCCTATTGTAGGGTAGGGTACCCTAGAGTCTAGGCACTTTCATAGGGTTTTAGGGTGCACTTTCCTATTACAGGATTTTAGTGGTTTATGCACTTTCATAGGGTTTAGGGTTTTAGGCACTTTCATTGGGTACCCTAGGGTTTAGGTTGTGTGGACTTGTGACTTTACGAAACTTTTAGATGGACTTGTTGGCTTATGAAATGTCTATAGTGGACCTATCACTAAATCTCCCTTCTTTCATTGTAAAGTGCAATTGTTAAATATGCAAAATATTTCTCGGAATTACAAAAATACATTAGTTTCAACCTTTCTGTAGCTGTACCCTTACCCACATGTACCTTATTTTTTTAAGGTTGTGTAGTATGATTCGTATGAATGCACCCATATCGTACCCATACCCATTCTCATAAACGTGCTTTGTAGATAATTATTTTAGTTGATAGTCAGAAACAGAAAGCCTGTTTGTGATCTCTCTATTTTGTATTGTAAGATTCTAAGATTTCATTCAAAATTCTTTAGAATAGAGTTATCCACAGAAATGATGTAAGATCTTGAGTTTGTTGAGATGTAGGAAAACTTTAAGAAACTTGAGGAATTGCTACCTACAAGGAATCATGGCGGTTTTGGATAGGCTACACAAATAGTACGTAGTATACTCGCGCAAGGGGAATTGAGAGAGAGAGCTTTTGGGATTGAGTTCTACCAAAGATCGTGTACCATGGAATTAGAGCTCAGGTCGGGAGAGGTTTTGGGGTCAAGTCTCTCTGTTTGCATTCTGCTTCTTCCTTTCATATTTTGTTTCGCTCTATTTATGAAATTTGCACCTGGAGTAACACTTTAGGGAGGATGTTGAATAGCTTGATATGCATTGTTGGACCCATTTTCTAACAGCTTAAACTTTTGGGACTATTGATAACTCAACATGGTATTAGAGGTAGGTACAAGGATCGGTAGGGTGCGTGCGCAACAGATGCTGGAGAGTGAGCACGTTGCGCGTAAGGGAGGGTGTGAAGCGAAATCCCCATCGCTTGGGTACTAAATTAATGTGAATTATATAAGTGTAAAGGCACCCTGACTACAACAGTTAGCTTTTGGGTTTGAGTTATACCCAAGGCTGTGTAACAGGAACGGACTAATGGCCTAACGGCGTTGGTAAGTAACGGCATTGGTAGGTACTGAATCCCGTATTGACCGATTTTGTGGTGTGAGAAAATTGCTTATTTATCTGTGTTACCTGGCTGTATGTGTTGTTAGGCAATGGTGTTAACCAACTGTTACGCTTGTTAGCAACATAATAGGCACATAATCTCTTATTTGCAATGCAAAATCAAGAGGGGAGGAGTCAAAGGGACATTGGCGTCTAAATGATTGACTAGAGTCCAGACAGATCTTCTCAAACAATGGAGCTTTGTCTTTGTTGGCTCTAACAAAAGCCCTCCTTGGATGTGTCAAGCATACCAGTTAGTGAGCTTGACGGGTTTGCATTTGCTGTTTCAGCCCCTCTCTTGAGTCTCATGTTTGTTTTCTCATTCTGCTCTTCCTCGTCATTCTCTTTTTAATTATTCAGCCTCCCCTCCCCCCTCACCTTAGTCTTAGGAACCTCCTATGTGGGTGGCAAATCCACCTCAGAACCTTGCTCCCGCGCTCCCAAGTCCGACCCTCCAAGGAACCTCACTCCCAAAAGAGTTAGTTGTCAGAGGTGGCAAATTTGCTGTGCTGGACTTGAACATGGGTTGAATGCAATGTCCTTTACGACTGTGGCAGGATGTTTTGTGGCTGCAGTTTGCTGGAAACAAACAAATGGAGAGGATATTGGAGCTCTGAATATGATTGAAACAATAGTTAATATTGCTACTATTATGGTTACTCCCACCCTTGTATTTTCTTTGTCTCCAATATGCATATACATCTTTGTAAAGTCGAAATATAAATTGAACTGGTTCCAAAACTATCCCTTCCAAATGGTTATGAATACTTTAATATAGGGGACAATGGTGAACTTGAATTTTTTGTTTGGAATTTGCGTGCCTTGAATGCATGTCTCCTTAAAAAGTTGAAACTTTCATAAAGGGTGCGACATTTTGTTGTGCTGTTCATTATCTATACATGCCTTGCTGATGAGATCTATCAAACCTTGCAAAAAAATTGAAAAATTATTTTCGTAAGTTTATTATTTTTAAGCTTGAAAACAGGTCCTTAATTTTTAAGTACTTATTTGAGAAAGTGGAACGGGGCCGCTGTAAGTTCGACCTTATTGTTGTTTCCTCTCTATTTCTCTTAACATCTTCAATTGTGATGCGTAAATTAAGTTTGGAAGGATGCGTAGTTGCTATCATGTTCCTTTTTATTTACATAGTCATATTTCATCTTGTTTTTCTTCCAGGTGATATTTGCTGAACCTATTGTCATCACTGCTTGTGAGGTCCTTGAACAAAATGCTACATCAGCTTCTTCGTTGGTAACACTAATAGGGTAAGACTGCAAGTAATGGTGGCTGTGTTATTTTCCATGTAAGAATGGATGATTTTTATTTGTATGCTTGGAATTCTCAAAATTTGCTCAAGGAACGCTTTATTGTTTAGTATTGTGTAGGTTGTGTTTTGTTGGAATCTTTGCATCTAACAGTTTTGGCATGTGAGACCAAATTAGCTCTCTTTACCAAACTGATTTAAACCACTTTAGAAATCTTAATATAGGCTATGTGACGCCTTGTGCAGGAAATATGTAAAGTGAATATAGAAAGGTTGTGGATTGAGAAGATTCTGTTTAAGAGAACAAAGTCAAAGAGGACTCTAGAGTTCTTCTGTTTTTTTTTTACAGTCATCCCCCGCCTGTACGCCCATCTATTGGGCATGCATGGGTACTGTTGTTGTTGATCCTGCGTCAAGAAATTTGACTTTCATTTTGTTTTGGGTCCATGGAGGATCCTTGTATTCTATTTGCTTACTTCCTAGAGAATAATAACTGTATGTTAAGAGTGACTAGCTTACGATGTTGTGACTTTGTCTTAGTGAAGGATTAATACTCATCTGGTCCAAGGCATAGTTTCACCATTCTGTTCTTTTCGAATTGATCCTCGTAGATCATACCGGTTTTCCTTATCGTCAAGCCATGGTTATAACTTTTTGTTGGCTTTCTCTTTCTGTTGCAGCATTTAGAATCTATTGTAGTGCTTTCGCATAGTCAATTCACTGGTTTTTTACGTTCTAGAACCTTTAAAACAACCTCCTCTCATTGTTTTGTTATCATCTAGTGCTAGCTATATTACCGTTATGAATTTGTTCAATTTTTGTTCTCTCTTTTATTTGTCATTTTTGTTTTCTTTTTTATTAGTCATTTCTGGTACATTGTTTTTTCTGTTATTGTTTGTGAATTTGTTTGTTTTTTCTGCTTTCCTCTTGTTCATTTTTCATTTTCATTTTGTTAGATGCCAATTCATATGAGCATTGAGACTTTCGCTGAACTCATCCCTCATGACCTGTTCATATCTTAGCTCCTACATTAAGAAGTTAAGAAACACACTTCTAAGAAGGTGGCATAAATGCGGCACCGACACAATGGGACACTAAGATTCTAAGAAGGTGGCTTTAATGTGACACCGACACAATGGGACACTAAGAAGGTGGCTTTAATGTGACACCGACACAATAGGATACGCTTCGGACACGTGGGGACACCTGTCCATTACTTACCTAAGACACAAGTGAAAAATATATTACAAGTTTAAGAAAAATAACTTGGGATCAACTGGTATGATACAAAGCAACACAGATTTTTGCTATTTAATCCCTTCTCCATTCTATGGTTTTGGTTTTTAATCCTAAATCCCCAACCTTTCGATTTATTTATGACCAAGTGATGTATATTTCATGTAAATAAAATGAAGTATTATTCTCATTTTCATGCATATATATGTCATTGAACCTGCTATGTTGTATCTGTGTCGAGTGTCCTTGTTTGTGCTTCTTAGCGAGCAAGTCTAACTTGCAATGTGCCCTCCTATTATGTTAAGTAGGAGTACACGTTTTTTACTTCGAAGATTAGTTGGCAGTTCCTTCTATGTAATAGACAATTTAGACTTCAATGTTAAGTTAATTTCCAATATTTCGTTGAACCACTTTACCAGTGAGGAACTACACTCTATTTAGTTATGGTGCGATTTTTATTATTATACCTCCAATTGTTTTATGAAGTTACTTTTCCTTGTGTTTGGATTGAAATCCATCCCATTAAAAAATACAACCCTTGGACCCGTTGTGTACTTAACCTATGAACAAATTCTGCCTCAATATTTGATACGATAACACGGGTTTCTCCCTAATTTTCCTTGAATATTTACTTCGATATTTCAGTGAGGATTTATCTACTGGCTTCCATTGATATGTATGTACAGAATTTGCATATGCAATCACCGGCATCATTGCATGAGAGATTTACTTTGCCTAAATTTGTTAGCTGTATTCCACAGGAGAATGGATTGTCCTGTGATGTTTGACATCTTGCTACTGTAAGATGTGCAGATTGCAGAAATTGCTTTTGCATGCCATAGTCTGTAAATCTTAGTCTGGACTAGGAGATAGCTATTGCCCAACACATGTTCGCCCATTGTGCCTGTATTGTTGAGATCATACAGCCTCGGGTTACTGTTATGTTCTATATTTCACGGTGCAATTACGTCTTCAGGATCTTTAGTTGTTCATGTGTTGATGGTGCAAAGATCTTGTTGAATGCCAACAACTTTGTGTGCCACTGCTGCTTGGAGGCGCATTTAACTTTTTCTTCCCGATTGTCAGAATGAGATGATATTAAAACAAAAAGAAGAGAAATGGAAAAGAGGTTAGCATTCTCTTTCTGAAAGAGAAAGGAAAAGATAATAAGAAACAAGATTACAACTTGCCTAAGAAACATACACATCTAAGCAGGTAGCATCTTGTTAGCTATGGGGGTGATACATGTTGGCAATGGAGTAACGGTCTGTTTAATCCGGCATGTAAATGAACAGTTCTTTGTCTACTATAAATCCAACCTTCAGGTTACCATTATTGTAATCAGAGAAAGGCAAGTATAGAGAGAGTGAAGGTTAGGCTGTGAGTTGAGTGGTTGTAATATTCTATGTTGTCATAGAATCTGCTGCTCCCATGGATGAACCTGAATTTAGGGAACCACTTAAAATCTATGTCTGTGTGTGTGATTGTGCTTGTATATGTGCGGTTTTCGATTGTCAGTGCTTTACAAGAAACACTTTAGTCCTTGCCTAACCATTCTTTTGGCTTGTTTTGAACATGGATTTTACCAAATAATTCTATAGATAGTTTAGTGCATTTGTTTTGCCAAGGTTTTAACGATGTCCACCCCTTCTAGTACAAAACCCCCTTCCCTCCTTTCCCCAACCCCAGACAAGAGAAATGGGATAAAGTGATTTTACGTGCTTGAATTGTGGGACTTGTTCATGGTCTCTGTTTCCATTTGAATTTTGTTGTTGTTATGCCCTTTCACCACTGGCTAACTTAATTTCTTGTATAGGGCCACTTCACCTCCTTCATTTGCTTTGGAGGTTTTTGTGCAGTGTGAAGGTGAAACAAGGTTTAGGCGGCTCTGTCAGCCTTTTCTGTATTCTCATTCTTCATCAAATGTGCTTGAAGTTGAGGTACTTACTGCAGTTTTTGTGGTTTCAGTCTTCATTTCATGATATGCCTTGCCATTTTGATTGGAACTTTTCTTTGGAGAACTTTTCAAGTAAATTTCTTATTTCTCTGGTATCTGGGGTGGTGATATATTATTGCTACATGTGGCCTAGTCATCATGCATTCGGTTTCTTATGCAGTGTATTGATTATTCTTGGAAAGTACTTTTGTGTTCTTATTCCATATGTTCGTAGGAATGCAAATTTGTTTTCGTATCCCACCATGTTCTGTCTTTGTTTTTGCTGGTGTATTTTGTCTGCGGATATTTATCACTTGTTGCTGTAAGTTTGTTGAATATAATACGCGCACTTGTTGCAGGCTGTTGTGACTAATCATGTGGTTGTAAGGGGCAGCTACCGCAGCCTGACCTTAGTCATATATGGTAACACAGCAGAAGATCTGGGACAGTTCAACATAGAAGTTGATTTGGATAGCACTTTAACTAATACTGTTTCTTGTATTGAGGGAAAGCTTGAAGACCTCCCACCAGCACTACATCCAATTAATGTGACAATTGAGGATCTGATTCTTATGCCTAAAGCATTGTCTTTAGAAGTTCCTGCGTCTGATATTTCTGTTGAGGTCAAGCAATTGTTAGATTTGACATTTAAGGTTTTGCAGTTGTCAAACCGTGGAGACGTGATTGATAAAGTTATTAGTATGATTGTCTCGGCGGCATCTTCTTGTGCAACTCATAGCTGTTATTGTCCTGCTATCAGTCAGAAACAATCTTTGGTGGGGAAATCTCGAAATTATGAAGGACAGTCGCATTTTGATTATACTGAGGCTAGAAATGAGCTTTTTGATATCTACAACAGTCTTCATCATGAATCAGGGAAACTTTCATCTGAATCCTTGGGAGACAGCATGCTTTTTGAATTTGAGGCTGATTTGGCTACTTCAAAACAATTGATGGATATCCTGCAAAAATACATCCATTTTGATGGGGCTTCTGGAATTTTCGGGCATCCTGAGCTTTCAAAGGTGGTTTTAATTCACTATGCCTTTCTGTATGCTTTAGCAGATTTGGCACGTGTTAAATAACTGGAAATGATATTCTCTCTTTCTCTCTCCCATTATGTATGTATTTAAAAAGTAGATACACACTTGAATTGGGTTATTACTGATTTTGTATCTTGCTTCTCAGAATAAGAGTGTCATTCTGTGGTTGAGTGCTGCTCTTTTGTTGTGCTCTGGCAGCGAGAGCTGCTTCCACTTCGTTAATAGTGGGGGCATGGAGCAGCTTGGATACATAATTACCCATGACGTGCAGAATTCTCATGCCATTACATTGATGGTACTTGGAGTTGTGGAGCAGGCTACTAGGCACTCAATTGGTTGTGAAGGATTCCTTGGGTGGTGGCCTCGTGAAGATGAAAGCATTCCTTCGGGGACCAGTGTAGGTTATAATGAGTTGTTGAAGCTGCTATTGCAGAAACAGCCCCATGATGTTGCTTCTCTTGCAACTCATATACTTCATCGCTTGCGTTTTTATGAGGTTGCTTCGAGATACGAGGTACATGCTTGGCCTTGGCAGTGCACATTTTTTTTTGGTTCCCCCCCCTTCGGTGGGGAGGGGGGGACGGGCTATTAGGTGTATGAAATTTGAATCTTTTTACAGCGCCGTAGTTGTCTTGTTTTGGCAGTCTTCAGTATTATCTGCACTTGCAAGTCTTTCGACATCTGGAAGGGTTACTAATGCCACTGTAGACAAGCTTACCAGTGCTAGGTTCCAACTCAAAACCCTCATGGTTAGTTGAAACCCTTTTGTTCTGTCTCATTTTATGCTTAAGGCAGCCTATAATCATATCATTCTCCAGTTGTTGTTTCTTAGTTGATTTTAGTTGACAAGTATTGCTGCAGAAAATGATAAATTCACGTGCTCCACTTGAAGATCCTTCCCCACTAGCCTGCACTAGCAGATCGTTGCTTCTTGGTGAAACAGAAGGAGTGTTGTCATACAAATCAACTTGTAGCTTGATTACTTCATCAAATTGTTGGTTTTCTAATTGGGATATCGACTCACACTTGCTATTCCTTCTGAAGGTGCGTTTTTGCCTAGAAAGTTGCTACAGGAGTGGACCGAGTGGTATTAACTCATATTGTACTTCTTTCTCAAGCAATAAAGTGTATTAGCTAATTTTCCATGCTGAAAGTGGTTACCATCTCTTTCTGTTGTGTCTAATGTTACCTCATTTGCTATGCTAACGATCATAAATTCTTTTGTTTCTTTCCTACTCCCTTTTCCTTTTGTATCTTAATTCCCTATTCTGTATATCTTTACTTTGTTCTTGTTTACTTGAGCTATTAAAAATTCTCTCAGAAATTTGAAGCATAGAGTTGTTGCAAGGCACGTGTCCTAGGTGAGAAACTTGTTTGTTGTTTGAGATGATGATTGGCAATAGTTGTTAAAGGCGTGTGCCTAGACCTGAGGCCAAATGAGGCTAAAGTTGTGCACCTCACTTGAGCCTCATTCGACTAGACGCGCTTCTCTTAAGCAAGGCCACCTTGCCTTGCGTTTAGTCCTCAACAGACCAGTAGCACCTCGGTGCACCTACCGTCTTTGATAACTATGGATTGGACATTGTCCTTGTTTAATATACCATTCAGGATAGGTCTTTCAATATGAGAAAGTTGTGTATGAGAGAGAGATTTGTCAGGCTTCCAAGATTGTCTATCAATAAAGTCTCTGCTGAAGGGGTTTATTCTTCGTTGAAGGGTCCTTGTATGATATTTTTATTCGTTTCCAGAGTTCAAACCTTGTCATAGAGGGTCTGTGAGAAGGGTGGAGGTCAACTGACCCCACCCAGTCGCTCACATTGAATGTTGCCGAGTGTAATGTATTTGTCCAATCGATTTGTGTATTTTCACCTCTCAGTCCACTTGGAAGTCCTAAATTTCTCTAAACCCAATCGCTGGAGATGCAGAATAAGGTTTGAGTCCTGGAGAATACTTATTTTCCCTTGATATCAAGTGACGTGTACTCTTCAGAGAAGAAATTTGGTCCTATTTTCTCATAGGAGTTAGAGATGTGCTACTAGCAATCTAGGAGTTAAGAATTTTAGTACACAGCCGTCGATTGGGCAGGAATGGTTTTATAGCTTGGGTTTGATGGGCTAGATGAAAAGTTCTAGGCCTTCTAGGTATTGGAGAGCTATTTTTCTTTGTGCCAGTCAGGTAGTTAGCTTTCTTAAAGCAACCACCCATGTTTTTTTTTTTTTAACTTTGTGCCAGTCAGGTAGTTAGCTTCCTTCTTCAACACAGCTGTCGATTGGGCAGTAATGATTTGTGTTTTTTTAGTTTTTCGTCATATATTTAGTTTATAATTTTCTTATTGCTTATTGTTTTAGCTGCTGTTCTTCTGCAATTGTTACTGTCTCTGTGTAAGCAGGAGAGGGGATTCTTTCCTTTGTCAGCTGCACTGTTATCATCTATCTCGCGGTCTCAAATGGGAAACGCTGTGGACATATTTGTGGATATTGCATCATATCTTGAAGCAGTAATTCTGTCACTTCTTTTCTGCCGCTCAGGTTTTGTGAAGGCTTCCTTTATCACGTTTTATCACATCTACCGGCTTTCCTGATCTCTTTTATCTTCTTTTTCTATTTATAGGTTTATGTGGTTGACGTTTTTCTATCTTTTTCAGGCTTAATCTTCCTCCTCCATCACCCTGAACTCTCCACTAATGTAATTCTTGCTCTAAGGGGTTCTGATGGATTGAAGAAGGAAGAACCTCTCCCGCTTCGTTATGCATCTGTCTTGATATCCAAGGGGTTTGTTTGTCAACCAGAGGAAATTGGAATGATTGTTGAAAAACATTTGAGAGTGGTTAGTTTCATTTAACATTTGGATATTAGTAATTTTTCCTACTTTAAACTGTGGTTTTGCTTCCTGTAGCTTTAACTTTTTTGGTTGTGTTTTCCCTCCCTGCTTCCCTTTTGGTTTCTAGTGTGGTCGTTGTTGATTGTGTCATGTTTTGGATGCAGGTTAATGCAATAGATCGTCTGCTTACATCAGATGCACATTCTGAAGAAATTTTATGGGTGCTGTGGGAGTTGTGTGCTCTTTCTAGGTGGAAATTTTGATCCAATGTAATATAAATGGTTTAGGATTCGTTTGACTGATGCTGATGAGATGAATTGCAGGTCTCATTGTGGGCGACAGGCTTTGTTGGCTCTGGGGCATTTTCCAGAGGTATTCTCGTACTTCTTGTTGTGAGCCATTGGGGGGAAAAGGGCAGAGTCTTAGTCTTGTCTTTGTTTCCATACCAGCAATGCTGTGGCTTATTAATTCTTTAAATCAATCTTAAATATATAAGATAAATCGCTATGCATTGTAAGATTAATTTATGTTGCAGATAATTAATATTTAGCTATTGATTGAGTATACTGCCTTTTGAACAGTGTATCTTTTGCGGTATAGGCAGAGCCTAATAACTGCTCATTTGATTATTATCATTGTGTTTATGTACTGAAGTATTCAATTTTTCCTGCTCTGTGTTTGTAGGCTGTTTCAGTTTTGATAGCAGCATTACAATCCATTAAGGAGCTGGATCCAGATACCTCAAATAGTGGTAGTCCACTTACCTTTACCTTTATTTTCAAATTCTGTAATTAAGTTGTTCACTTGTCCTATATTGTGCATGTTAGTTGAGCAATTTTGTTGATTTGCAGGTTTTGTACCACTGAATCTAGCTGTCTTTCACTCAGCCGCTGAGATTTTTGAAGTCATTGTTACAGATCTAACTGCATCATCCCTGGGTTCATGGATTAGGAATGCTACAGAACTTCACAGGGCTTTAAATTCTTCTTCCACAGGGTCCAACAGGAAGGATGCCCCTACACGGCTTTTGGAGTGGGTAGATGCTAGTATAGTTTACCATAGAAAAGGGGCAACTGGTCTTCTACAGTACATTGCTTTGTTAGCATCTGGTGGAGACCCTCACATGGCTTCGACAAGTATTTTGTTAGCAGACACGATGGATGTTGAGAATATGGTTGGAGATTCTTCCACAAGTTCTGATAGTAATCTTATTGAGAATCTTCTTGGGAAGCCAATTTCTGAAAATAGTTATCGTGCTGCTGTTCTTCGTGACTCTTCTGTGGCTCAGATGACTACTGCATTCCGAATTTTGGCATTCATTTCAGAGAACTCGGTATGAGATTGATTTTCCTGACTTTCTTAAAAGATTTGTTATTGAAATTAATCCTCAGGTGTCTTAAATGTTTAATTTTTGAAGGCTGTTGCTACTGCTCTGTATGATGAAGGTGCTGTAATGGTTATCCATGCTGTTCTACTTGACTGTGGGCTCATGCTTGAGAGGTCCTCCAACAATTACGGTCTGCACAAATTTTTGCTTGTTTCAAATTATTGCCTTTCTTTCATTATGCATGTAGTGGTCATTGGACACTAGATGCTGCTTTACTTGTGATCTAAGAAGCACGACACCTATTCCAGGCCAGCGTGCTGGTGTTCCGGATGTCGGGGACACATCCCGACTTGCCAGCTACACTTCTCGGACATGAAGGGGAGAGAGCTAAAATCACTCTCTGTCATCTAGGGGTTGCACATTTTGATCTTGACGCCTAGCGTCTCATCAAAGGACGAGATCAATTGTGCCACTGCTATGGTTCCATATTGAAGGATTCAGGCAATATCAAACAGGATAGGGAGGCTTCGCTTTCAGAGTTCCTAGGGTTTCCGACATCAGGTTCTAGAGGAGATATTCGTTGGGGCCAAGGCAGGATGGATTGTGTGTCCAGTTTTTAGGACTGAGGTTGACATTGGCTTGGGTGGGAGGGAGCTTTTTTTTAGGGCGGGACCATAAACATATACGGAGTGCATTACTTCTGGTTGTATAAAATCTACCCTAAGTTTTGAGCATTAGCTTTTGACCCTAGAAGAAACTTTGTTACCCTTTTAAATTTGGTGTCCCATGTCCCAGAAGTGTCCCAAGTGTGTTCCTTTAGTCGCACATGTGTCCCCGTTGTGTCTATTTTGAGAAAAGTTAAATGGTTGTGCCATGTGCTGTGTCCATTCGTGTCCCTCTGCGTTCCCCATATATCTGTATTCCCTCCATGTCAGACATGCATGTGTCAGGACTTCGTAGATGGGCGTTGGCATTTTTCAAGATTGTCACCAAAGTATTGTTGTTGTATGTCCTTGCTGAAATTTCGGCGATATGGGCACTTAGTAGTGGTTCGTGCTGCATATAATAGCACGTTGTTGTTTTATGTTTATCAATTGAGATGCTAATGTCTTGATTATCTTTGCACATGTGGACCGGCTAATCTGGAAGCTTGTTATTTGCTTTGTTTCCCTGACCAGATTACCTTGTTGATGAGGGTACTGAAGGTAATTCGACTTCTGATTTACTGCTCGAACGCACTCGTGAGCAGGGTCTAGTTGATCTTGTAATTCCTTCTTTGGTGCTGCTGGTTAATCTCTTGCAGAAATTACAGGTCAGTTATTGTTTCCCTAGTTCATTTTATGAATTTTCATGTGTAGTGAATTCAGATTATGTCCTTGCAACTAGCTTTTATAGTTCATGTGAATGTAGTCATATCTTGAGAATAATACCAAAATGCTAGTCTTGGGTGAAAGTTTGAACGTTTACCTATAATCTCAATTCACATGATAATGTGTTAACACCACATGAGCATTTTTATTCATGTTTAGGGGCTACTGGCTAGATCTAGATTACTTATCCAGGTCACTTACACACCGTTAATTTTGGATCAAGTCCAATGTCATTCATATCAATACTTTACGATTATGGTGATTATTGAAAACAAAAAATGTCTTCGGTGGAAATCTGCGGGGTTAGTTTCTTAAGGAGCAAACCATTACTTTGTTTTGTTCTCGTCTATGAAGCACCGACACCTCTAGAGGTCGAGGTATCACATTGTCGGATACGGGGACACCGCGGGGACACGTACGGGACACGCCACGTGGCGTGGCGTTTCCCATAATTTAATTTGAATTTTTCATGGGGACATGGCGGGGACACCGATGGGGACCCGGCAGGGGCCAAACTGCAATCTTTTAAAAAAATTTTGGGGGCTAAACTCTAATTTTTGAAAAAATTGGGGGTCAAACTGTAATTTTTTATAAAAAATTTGGGGCCAAATTATAATTTTTTAAAATTTCTGGGTGCTAAACAATAATAATTTATTTATTTATATGTATAAATAAACAAATATATATACACGTGGCGTGTCCCATGTCGTGTTTGTGTCCCCTGTCGTGTTCGTGTCCCCATTTTTTTAGAATTCCCGTGTCCCGGTGTCGGTTTCGGTGTCCGTGTCGGTGCATCATAGGTTCTCGTCTTATTTTCAGACTGTGCTTGTCTATATGGCTTTATATTACCTTATTTGGGGCTCAATATAGTTCTGCAACTATGCTATGATATTATTTTTTTTGGTCAAACGCAAATACATCTATGCTATACTATGATATTCTCAGCACAAATTTGAGTGAATATTTCATCGCTCTGTTTAGGATGCCAAGGAGCAACACAGGAATACAAAACTGATGAAAGCCCTTTTACATTTGCATCGAGAGATGAGGTAATTTAAAATTTATTTTGCAAAGTATTAGAATATTCAGTGAAAATAATTTAGTACGTTCATGGGTTTGCAGCACGAGGTTAGCTTCCTGTGCAGCAGATTTATCATCTCCTTATCCTTGTTCTGCACTTGGGTTGGAAGCTGCATGCCATCTCCTTGTTTCAGCACTTGCTTGTTGGCCGGTTTATGGTTGGACTCCTGGCCTTTTCAGTTGTCTTGTTGACAGTCTTCATGCTACTTCATTGCTGGCTTTGGGTCCAAAAGAGGCCTGCTGTTTGCTTTGTCTACTGGTATTCAACATTTTCTTAGACAGTATCTAAATATTTGTCTTTGCCGATGATTTATTCCAAATTGTGACACTTCCCTTGTTTATCTTTGGCAATGCAAGAATGATCTACTTCCCGAAGAAGGTTTTTGGCTTTGGAAGAATGGAATGCCCATGTTGAGTGCTCTTAGAACATTGGCTGTTGGGTCATTATTAGGGCCTCAGAAGGAGAAACAGATTGGTTGGTACTTACAGCCTGAACATCTTGAGAGGGTGCTGAGCCAGTTGACGCCACAACTTGATAAAATTGGACAAATCATTCTACATTGTGCTGTCAGTGTAAGTGTTGTGGGAGTAAACCGCCAATAAATGATCCAGCAATTCTTTTTACCGGTTGAAAAACAGTTTCTGCTTTGAGGAAACAAAATATTTTTGCTATAGCTTTTGCTTTAGTTCGTTTCTTCTAATAATTTGCATGTTTCTGATCAGACGCTGGTAGTCATGCAAGACATGCTGCGGGTCTTTATTATTCGCATTGCATGCATGAATGCGGATCATGCTTGCTTACTTCTACGCCCCATAATTTCGTGGGTTCGTGATCGAATTTCCGTGTTGTCTTCATTACCGGACACAGATGCTTACAAGGTGCTAGCTGTTTAATCTGTTGCAAATTTCCAACCCCGCTGCTTCACTTTTTCCCCAGTCGTTCTTACTTGTTTATCCTTATCAGGTTTACAGACTACTTGATTTTCTGAGTATCCTATTGGAGCATCCACGTGCAAAGGTTTTTGGACAAAATAAATTCCCATATTTAAATTTCTTCTTTTTTTTGCCTAAAGGAAGCTGGTGGGCATAAAATCTCACATCTGTGTACCATTTCTTATCAGCCACTGTTATTGAAGGAGGGTGCATTTCAGATGCTTATTAAAGTGCTTGAGAGGTGTATTGCTGTAGCTGATTCAGATGAGAAGCAATTCTGTGACAACAGAAATATAGATAATTGTGGATTTTCTCTGCTAACTTGGTGTGCTCCTGTATTCAAATCCTTTTCACTGATAAATGATTCTCGGAAAGCTGTGCAAGCTCTTGGAATTTATGATAGGCAAGTGTGTTCATTTCCTATTCCATTACTGTTTTCTTTTTGTACTTTTCCATTTTTATTATTATTTCCTTTCCTTTCCATTCACTAAACAACTCTAGGGAGGTTGTGTTTGACGTGATTGCAATATTTATCTGGTGATTCTTAGGCACAATTATGAAAATTTGACGACTGAGGATCGTTCCCGGATCATGTCCTATCTCCTTAAGTTTTGCAAGGTATGTTCCTTCTTACTATAGATAGAGAATGACATATTGAGAGGGGTAGCAAAACCGATTTTCCATGTTATTGGAGTAGTGCTGTGTACACTTCTTTTACTGTGTTTATTTTTTTGCTTGCATGTGTGCCCTCGCATTCATTTCAGGTTCGTGTTTGTCGCACTAGAATTTATTTTGGATTTTTCTCAATTTCACTTTCATTTGTTATAGAGTACCTTTTCGTACGTATACTGTGGTTTCTGTATTTGAAGGCTTCTTTCTGTCATCTCTCTTTTCCATATCACGAGTTAGATGTTGCTGTGCATCTTTGCCTGGTAGTAGGCTGAGTATTTATCTTGCCTTGTTGATGGCAATTGTATCTTCCTTACTGCAGGTCCTACCAGTGGGAAGAGAATTACTTGCTTGTTTATCAACTTTTAAGGAGTTATGTTCCAGCAGTGAATGGAAAAGTGCTTTGCATTCTCTTCTCCTTCATATCCAGTCCTCTCGTAATGAGGAATGTGATCTAGATGGTAGAAATGAAAGGGATGGAAGTGATAATCTACTCAATACTTTTGAATGGAGGAAATCACCTCCTTTGTTATGCTGCTGGATTACTCTACTCAGATCTCTTGATTCAAAGGATGTTGTGCCAGATTATGCAGTCGAGGCTGTCGACGCATTATCTTCTGGTGCTTTGTGCTTTTGTATGGATGGGATAAGGTGAGTTTCTTCATATATCTCTGGCTACTGTAACAGTCATATTTTTTTCTGAATACTTTATTATTAACCTAGACGGTGCATACAAATGTTGTATTGACATTTCAATTGTATACAGTCGGACAGTATTTTTCTGGACTCCAGATAGTAGAAAATTAAAACTAACAGTAAAATCTGATGGACAATTCAGCGGTTAATTATTTTATGTTGGCATAAGGAAAACACGCATTCTCTCAGTTTCCATACTTATCATGTGTGGCACTAGTTAAACTGGGTGAAATAGCATCCTAATAAGCATCAATTCCATTACTACCCATTGGTACTCTTTAAGTTGCTTAACTCATTGCTGACACTCAATTTTCTGTAGCTGCTACACGTTCTTGAAATATTTCCAGCTTTCATGCAAGTGTCCAGTTCCTTACGGGAAAGGAGACCTCATGTCATCTTTCCAACAGTAGTTATTTTTCTTTTGCATGAATTGAATACTTTGTAATTGTCTTGTATATATGCTCCTCATTGTGCCATACAAGTAATTGCAGGAAGAAGCATATATAAGCATGTGACTGGTAGCCATGGTCCCTCACGGTAGATGTGGACGAGGGATAGAGGTTACAGCTTTGAGAGATTAATTTCGTAGTTCACGGAATAACGCGGGGAATATTATGTAATGTGGCAACATTGCAATGAAAAGCATGTCATCTTGTCTAATACTATTAGTGTATGTATTGTCCTAAATGTAAGCGGGTGTGAAAGGCGATGGTCAGGTTGAGATACTGTACACTTTTGTATATGTACATTAAATGTGCAACTTTTTTGCTGTAATTAATTTTGTTGTTCTGATAAAAGATGTATAATTATGTGTTTCTCTATCTACTTTAGTAGATATCTTCCACCAATAATGATCACTTGGGGATTGTTTAATTCGTGAATAGAGGCCAAAACCTTGAAATCTTTTGCTGACTGTGTCCAGTACCACATGCCCCCCTCTTATTCAAAGTATTGTAATGGACGTTAAATGCTGAGCATAATTTGGTGAGTGTTGGTTTTAAATCTTAAACATAGCTAAATCTATGATCAGATTTCTAATCGTAAGAATTCAAATGTTGAGTGCATAAGCAGTACCATTAATTTGGCATCAGCGTTGACAGGTATTTAGATTGTCAACTAATCAAAGCGCCCCTTTGTTTATGTTATTGAGAGTTGAATTCCTGTAGTTTATGTGCATACATGAAGATATAACTTGAAGGACTTGTTTCTCTATTCTGGTTTCCTCCTCTATGTTTTCAATTGCACCCATGTGCCTTGGTCATATGATTATAGGCAATGATGTTCTTCTACAAATATGTCTGCTTGTTTTTTCTCTTTTTCCTTCTGATAACTTCTTTGTAGTAATTTCTACAAGTTCTCAGATGAAGGTTTTTGATTCTTATAATCATCCCATCAAATTAGTTATTCTTCTAGAATTCGTGTTCAATGCATCAATTAATTCTGGTGTAGATTTTTGTATCAGCCAACGGACTAAGTCTACATTTTGCTCTTTCTTATTTTCAGCTTGAACTTGGACAGGGTTTCTGCACTGAAGTATCTTTTTGGACTCCCTTTCAATACGAGTGGGGCTGATGTTTTCCTCGAAGAGAACATAAAGTATATAGAGGATTTGACAAACTTGCTCGGGTCCAAGATAAGTGATGAAAAGTCTCCCACTGATACCGATATGAATTCAACTTTGTATCAGGTATGACTCATTCTGATATGTCTTCCTTATATACCCACCACCACCAGCCATACGCAAACGATCAAAAGAAGAAAGACCAACCTTTGTGGAGTTCAGGTCACTTTGGTTAACTGTATGAAAATTGGGATGTAGGACATTAGACATAGTTCATGCGGCTTGAGGTATTCTTCTTCTAAGTACTAAATAAAAAGTGAGAGCGACCAGCCTATGGTCACCATATTGTTTCCTTGCTTCTGGGACTAATTTTTCGTTTCGATAGTTTTGTCCTCAGTTAATTGCCCATTATCCACACATTTTCTAACACTTTGGATTTTAGATATTTTCTGTCCCTTAACTTCTTAATACCCACACCGTGTGGCAAATTTCGCTGCTACCAAGTAAAGGCCTTTTACATTTTTAAATTGTCCCACTTCTATGTATCCTCATCCCCTTCAAGCACTTTTTATCTTTCACTCAAAATGTATGTCATACTTGTAGTCTCGGCCATTGAAGGGTGGCCCTGGTGTGACGGTAAGGTTGCCCCAATGTGACCTGGTGGTCATGGGTTCAAGTTGGAGAAACAGCCTTTCCTCTTGCGAGAGTAAGGCTGATCCAACTCTTCCCCAGACCCTGCGATAAGCCTCATGCGGTTGGTATCTTCTTTTTTTCTTTTTCTTTTTCTTTTTCCACTTGGAGTATTGGCCGTATGGCATAGCCCAAAAAAGAGGAAAAAGAGAACAAAAATCCAGAATCTAAAGGTGAAGCAAGGAGAGAGAATGATGAACTTGAATGGGATAAAGTTAGGAGAGGGCCATGGCACCTCTTGAGATCTGAAGCAACTCCAAATGATATTTGCCTTGTTTGGTTCATAATTTGGAAAAAAAATTCCAACTCAAAAAACGCTCATTACCCCTACTTTCTATCATTGCTCCCATCTCTCTCTCATCTCTTCAATCATTATTTTCATTTCTCTCTCTATTTCTCTCCACTCATTACCCATATCTCCAATTATTACCCTACTTTCTCTCTCCACTCATTACCCAAAAGCAAACTCAAAAAATTTCAAAACACCATCCAAACAAGGCAATTGTATTATTCCAAGCAATTTCAAATGGAATTGTATTATTCCAGAGAAATATTATATGTAAACCAAATCTTTGTTGTCACAAAACTCTAGTAAGATTTGTATGATGGTATGCATAATAGTGGCAAAACCCGGAGCCTCTTGCTTGAACCTCATTCTCCTATCTTAAATGAATAAAGCCTGAATGGACTGTTTTACTGGAAGCTATCTTGTAGTTTGGCTAGTTTGATTAATGGTTACATTTATTTGATTAGACTTTGCTCTAGATTGGAAAAAAAAACCACTAGGTCCCTTTTTTTGAAATTCTTTTTATATTTTTGGAGACGGTAATTTCTTCACCATTATCGGCCATATGAGAGGAGAAATTCTTTTTATGTTTTTGTATCTGCTTGTTGCTTGAGGGAATAGAAGACTATGATTAACAGTAATGCGTGAATGACTTCTGTGGAAAATAAGTCACTCTTTGGGCTTATAGAAATGTGCACCACATTTACAGTTGTACTCTTGGTTTAGTTCATTATTGAATTAGTAATTTTATGACATGTATTGTTTTTATTGTTCTCTCTGATATCAACTGCGAATGACCATGTTCCTCAGTGGAATATGGTTTAATCAATCTCATATCCAGATACTAGTTGAAGTGACACATGCATTTGCCGATGAAACATGTTTGCTTTTACCAACTGATAGAAGGTAATATACAAATAGTATGAGAACTACCCGGGAATAAATTATTATGCTTTGGTTATTTGCTTGTTTAGTTTTCTTCCTTCCACCCAACAAGCTTTGTTTGGATAGCCAACAATATCATTGATGTGCAGGCTAAGAAGGTGGTGGAATCGTTATTGTTCTTGTTGCAAAAGCCTACCCACTTACTAAAGGTAGACGACATCAGTTCTAGTGCTTTCCTTTTATCCACAAGTGATGCTCCAGGTTCTTCAAAAATGCGTATGGTGGCCGATGGAAGTGCTGGAAAGGCAGAAGATTACAGCTTAGGTGGACTCGTGGAAAAATTTATCTGGGAATGTCCTGAAAACTTACCTGATAGATTGTCACAGACAGCTATACCGCTGAAACGGAAAATATCCCCTCTTGAAGGCTCAAATAGGCGTCCTAGAGGAGACAATTCACCTGGTGAAACCGTGGGTCAAAACACATTTTCTCGTGGATCAGGCCCATCTATTGTCCCTGCAGGCCCCACTCGTAGGGATACCTTCCGACAGCGGAAGCCCAATACTAGTAGACCCCCGTCTATGCATGTGGATGACTATGTTGCTAGAGAAAGAAGTGTTGATGTTACTAGTAGTTCTAATGTGATTGCTGTCCCACGGATTGGATCTAGCAGTGGGAGACCTCCATCTATTCATGTGGATGAATTCATGGCCAGACAAAGGGAACGGCAAAATCCGGTGGGACAGGTAGTTGGTGATGCAATACAAGTGAAAAATACACCTGCAGAAAGTGATGCCAGTGCAGAGAAGTCCAATAGTAAACCTAGGCAGTTGAAACCGGATCTTGATGATGATCTTCAGGGAATAGATATAGTTTTTGATGGTGAGGAATCGGAATCGGATGATAAGTTGCCATTTCCTCAGCCTGATGATAATCTACCTCAGCCGGAATCTGTTGCAGTTGAACAAAATTCTCCTCGTTCTATTGTTGGAGAGACTGAGAGTGATATAAATGGCAATAGTCAGTTTTCTCACTTAGGTGATGAAAATATCCAGACTGAATTTTCTTCAAGAATGCTGGTTTCACGTCCCGAGTTGACTTTGACTCGGGAACCGAGTGTTTCTTCGGATAGAAAATATTACGAGCCATCTGATGGGACAAAGCATACTCCGCTGAGTAGTTCTGGGTTTTCTCCCTCCTTATATAATAGAACTGCCGGCCAATCCGTTCAATCACCAATTAATTCTAGGGTTCCTCTGAACTTGTCTTCGAAGAATAGTCCTCAACAAACTGGTGCTGGTCAGGGAGTTTACGACCTTAAATTTCAACCTCCTTTACCTCCGATGCCTCCTCCATCAACAATCTCACCCGCACAATTGAAAACTGCGGATACTGCTCCAAGTCAATCGTCTCCCTTTGTTAATGCTGGGGCAGATGGGCAGGGCCCACCGCCTCCGGGCTTTCATGTAAGAGAACACATGACTTCTGTTCAATTCTTGTACATGCTTGATGCTTGTTTTCTCCAACTAGTTTATCTTCGTATTTGGGCTCACTAATCTCGTGTATTTTTTTTCTCTTTCAAGGTGCGTACTGAGTATCTATCTGCTTTGAGCAAGAGTTCTACCTCGCTGACAACTTCTAGGCCTCCACCGCCACTGCCTCCTACGCCACCCCCATATTCGGCCTCCTCTACACCACCTTCGAAAACCTCTACTTCACAATCTCAACTGTACAATCAAACAAGCATTGGACCAAGCGATTTTGTACAGACGCCTGTTGCACCTTTCAAAGACCCTCGCACGGTCACCCTTTCTGTATCATATCCACCACCTTCACTTATGCCTCCATTGGTTTTCAGTAGGCCCAATTCAATGCTTTATGGAACTAGTCCAACTCCACATCAAGGAGAAAACCAGCCTGGTATTTCCCAGAATCTCCCCATTCCTTTACCTACCTTTCAGCCTTTTCAGTCTCTTGGTCAATTGCAGCCGCTACAACCGCCACAAATTCTTCGTCCACCTCAACCACCTCAGCACCTTAGACCGCCAGTCCCACCTTCGCCACAGTCTGAGCAAGGGGTGTCTTTGTTACAGAGCCCTGTTCAAATGCAAGTGCACCAGCAGTTGCAGATTTTGCAACAACCTCATGTTTCTCCTCTTCATGTATATTATCAATCCCCACAACAAGAGAGTTTTTCGCATCCACAGCAGCAGCAGCAACATCAACAGCAACAAGTTGAGCATTCTCAACTGCAAATTATGCATCAACAAGGCGGTACATCCCAGCAGCAACAAGATCCTATGATGTCGTTACAGCATTTCTTCAGTACCCCGGAAGCTATCCAGGTTTTTGAAACTTTGCAACTGGAATTTATTGGGGGCTTTTGCCAGTTTTTATTGTGTTGTGCTGACGATTACTATGTTCTTTCATTGCAGTCCCTCTTGAGCGATCGGGAGAAACTTTGCCAGCTTTTAGAGGAGCATCCAAAATTGATGGGAATGCTTCAGGTCCAGTAATATTTGAATATTGCGCTCTCTCTCTCTCTCTCTCTCTCTCTCTCTCTCTCTCTCTCTCATACACACACACACACATTCACAGCATGATGCCAACACTCAACCTGACCACCGTGCCCGGCTCTCCCAACACCTGCACTTTTTTTTGTCCATACTGTCTTTGCTGTTTCTGCTGGAGCATTTTCTTCTTAGTAACATAATATCACGAGATAATGTCAAATATTACATCTGATGCATTTCTTGTGCCATAATTGATTATACTTTCCCTATTTCATCTTAGTTACTGATGATGATAACCCCAGTACCACAGGAATCGGTGTTTTTATGTCAGCTACGTACATGTATGGAATTTTTTCCTGTGCCAGTATCTGGACTTAATACATTACCCTAACCCAAAAAGTGGCTTGTGACCGGCTTTAGTTCGAAGTGTTAATGTTGTTGACTTGTCTGAGGGAAACCAAGTACAATACTACATAGGGGCTGTTTCTTTTTGCTCCCAATTCTCCACCAACAGGTTGCCACCTTGGTTTCAGCTTTCCATTTGCTTATATATTTCCTATGGTCCTTGTTTGAGCAGTCGTGCAGCCCCTTGTAGTATTGCAGTCAGCAGTGTGATGCAGTTAAGGGTTAAAAATAATTCTGTGAAATGCCAACGGTTTTGCAATTGTTCGATATCTCCTACGCTAATGCTTTACTAATGCCCATTATTTATTTCTCGTGGTTTTTTCAGGAGAAATTGGCTGGCCAAAGTTCGAGTGATACGTAACCCAGGGTATGTAGTCTTGATCTGGCGACTCCTCCTGCCTATGCTGATCACATTCAAAGCCGACAACTAATGGCTTTCCCCACTTGGAGTAATATCTTTTGCTGAAGGAGCTATCACTGTGGGAGTTTCACAGATGATTGCAGGCATCATCGTGTCTTCAACACTACTTTCATGGAACGCTTATCAAACTAACCGCTTGGAATTTCAGTTGGGTTATCTGTTACTGGAGTGGGCTTCTCGGAGGCTTAGGCAATGACGAACTCTCTGGATTTGTATCAATATTGAGATCCAACAGATCCACCCCGTCATCTTTTTGTATGCTGTAGAATAGTTATCTATCTTAAGGGTAAAAGTACAGCTTAATTGCATTTTCTGGTACTGCTGTTTTGCTTGTAATTTGTGGATGATATTTGGATTCGCGAGTGAATGCACCGGGTAATGATCGTTGGTTTAAGATGGTGGTTGACTGGTTGGTGGTTTATTATTATGGGGATTAATGTGGATTTTTGTCATTTACGGGGCAAAGCATAGCAGTTACAGAGCTGAAATGCCCTCCCTTAAACCAGATTTATAATTTGTGAATCTGCTTCCCAATTTTTCTACTAATATACATTTTTTTGGGTGAAAGATGGAGCGATTCGTGGGATTTGAACTCCGGTTCATAATGTATCAAGATCCTTTCATGTAAAAAATTAGGTAAAAGTACACCGGACTTCCTCAACTCTTTTTTTTTTCATGGAGATCTTCTGACATTTAAGATTGCCAATACAGACCCCCTTAATTATAATCGTTAACCAATTAGCACCATTCTGTCAAAAATACCGTTAAGATGAAGGGGTCAGTGTGGACAATTTTTATAGATGAGGGGGTCAGTGTGGACGACTTTTTAGGGGTAGAATCATCATTTTTCTTCATTTTGTTAACAGAGTTAGCCAATTTTTCATTTCATATAGTTGATGGGGTCTGTATGGGCGGTTTAAAACTTTAGGGGGTCTTCGAGGAAAAAGGCATAGTTGAGGGAGTCTTTGTGTACTTTTACCAAAAATTCATCATGTAATCCGCAAAATGGAATGGGTAAATTATAGTTAATCCCCTCTAACTAAGCCTCGCGGGCACTTTTGCCCCTCTATTTTTTGTTTTTTTTGGCACTCAACCCTCTTTAACTAATTGAAATTCAAACAGTCATAACTTCAAAAGGTCATAACTTCTTTGTCCAAAATTGAAAATATGCAAATTATATATCGATTTCGAGGTCTTGAAATCAGCTTTCTAATGACACCAAAATCATAACATGATTCAAAGCACACATAGAGTTATGATCAAAACGGTCTTTCTGTCTATCAGCTCTTACTCTTTTGATCACAACTTTCTGTGTGCTTTGAATTGTGATGTGATTTTGATATCATTAGAAAGCTAACTTCAAGACCTCGAAATCGATATATAATTTGCATGTTTTTTATTTTGGATGAAAAAGTTATGACCGTTTGAATTTTAGTTAGTTAGAGGGGGTTGAGTGGCAAAAAAAAAAAGTTAGAGGGGGCAAAGTGCCCGCGAGGCTTAGTTAGAGGAGGTTAACTATAATTTACCCAAATGGAATCAATCATGAGTTCATTTTGTAAGTCTCCATGTTTTTAACACCATGCAAAAAATCAAGTTCATTGGACAGATATTTCCAATTATACCAATCATGTTTGTCACAAGAGGAATAAAAAGTCAAGCTCCGATCGTTTATCTCTTTCAGACAAAAATGGTTAGATCGGGACAAACTTGATTTTTGGTATGAAAGTTACCCTTGAGACCTACTACGATATAGACTGAGTGAAATAGAATTGTGAAGATTTTCGTTTGGCGTCACGCAAGGAATCATCGTATGAGAGGATCTTTGACACGCTAGGTTGTAGTATTTCAATTTACCACCAACTTCAATCAAGATCAGAATGATTAGAATTTTTGCGGAATTTTTCTGGACTTGCAATAATGATAAGAATTTTTTACTTTTTAGATTAATATTTAGTCATTTTTAAAATCATACAATCGTGTGTGTGTGTGTGTGTATATATATATATTTGTAAGTATCTCAATCAGGTAATGACAGAGAAATTGTCATCTTGAGAGAAATGATGTTACACCAAATTCAAAAGTCATATCTTGTCAATAAAATCCAAAAAGTAAATAATTACTTATATTTCTGAGCAAGACCCACAGAAGTAAGTAACACGACGTTAAACATATCGAGACTAAGCTTGTTCTAGAACATCTTTTTAAAAAATAAGTACTTATTTCACATTTTTAAACTCAAAAATAATATAAATGAAAAATAAATTTTCAATTTTTTTTGCATCGTATTAAAGATCTCAATGAGATCTTTCAAACAATATCCATGTTGCATTTTTTTATATTTCAATAAACCTATCATTTTTGAGCTTGAAATTATCTTCTTAAAAAATAAGTACTTATTTTGTATTCCGGAACGGGACCTAACCATCACCCACAAAGATAAACTTCTTATTTCCAAAGCAAGAACAGGAGATTTGATTTCCAAAGCACGTACGCATAAGAGATTTGATGTTAATTACAAGAACCAAGAAGCCCATGATCCAAGAAACGTATGGAATTATTAACTTGAGGGGAGATGCTGTGTGGCACCGCGTTGTGCATGGTGCCGTGCTATCCCGATCGTGGATCTCGGCAATCAACAGTCCGAATTACACGGTATTATGTGCAATCTCAGTTGTCCAACCGTTTGGCAATATGGACCATTAATTATCGAGATCAACGGTTTAGATGGGCACAACACGTCGCACAACACCTCCCCCAGGTTCGTAAAAAACAAGAGGTTACACATTCAAATTCTATGGAGGCCAATTATCTCAAACCATGGGGTCACGGGAGAGTTTGCTTGACCGTTAACTTTAGGACCTCAAAATTAGTCGAGATGCGTGCAAATTAAACTATCCTTGACATCCATTTATTTTATACGGAGTATATAAAAAGAAACTAGTAGAAAATGGGCCGACCAAAAGGGGACAATTTGCATCTTAAAGAACGCCATCACTGATCGTGTGCAGAATGTTAACGGCTAGCATCTCACTGGAAAAAAATCCAATAGTTAGTTTTTTTTTTTTTTTGATCATTAAAAGGGCTGGAGGGGGCGACCAGCGTAGCAACCCCCCTGGGTAGGGGCTCCAAACCCGCCGTGGAATGTCCGGTTCGAGCCATAGCTACCGTCTGGGAAGACGGGCCGTCACCACGGCACCACTTCAGTGCACAGTTGGCAAAGAAGCCCCCTCCCTGATTCACAGACGGGTTTCGAAATTAAGCCAGAAGGCGCCACCGGAAATTGACACCAAAGTGCCTCCGGGGCCTCGAACCCTCGTCTGTGCTGGGGAGAGGTAGTGCCCTTTGCCACCTGGGCTACCACCTCAGTTGGACATGCTTACTTGCATTTTAGTTCTTTTTTTTTTTTTTAATAATTTGAATGTCCAGACCAATTTACGTGCATCTCGATTAATCTTAGGGTCCAATTCCTTTGCTCACTTGCAAAAAACCCAATTAAAATCGAAACAAATCTTTATATAAACTAATTTTAAAATACGTTGCTAACATGCACTTGAGTGATTTCAAATCTAAGATATCAAGAGAAAGCAAATGCCTAAGACGTAGAACTTGCCTATCGAGCCAACCCCTTCGTTAATTAACTACTTAGATTTGAATACGTCTGTTGGTCAAAGCAAATCCGATTGGGCCAATCGAGGCCTTTGTCCAATCCTAACACCCCACGTGTGAGTAAACAGCGACACCCTCTATTAGCCTACGGAACAGTTACCTGCTGGTAATCCCAAGCACATGCAACACAAACTAAGGTGCATGGAAAAAGTAATTCAGTGCTATTGGGTTATTGCGACGTGATGTCTCAGGACTTCGCCGTTGTGTGGGTTCCAAAACTAGGTCTATAAACCGCACGCCAATGTTAGAGGAGAAAGGGTCGGACCATCACGTGATAGAGACGTCTCTCTGTACATGAGTGTACATAAATTCCCAGTACTCCAAATATATAACAAACAAACAATCCCACATTCTTTTTGACTAAAACCTTCTCTCTCCCATCTACATATGTGTTTGTGTTTGAGAGAGAGAGAGAGAAGCTTGACACACAGCAACACCAAATATTGTTGATGTTGAGAGAGGGGAAGGTATTGGAGCCCTATGAATTCCCAAGGGATTGGTGATGGAAAGAGGATGGAACCCTAATCATGTGGAGACTTCCCCAAATTGCCCTCGTTGTGGCTCTTGCAACACCAAATTCTGTTACTACAACAACTACAGCTTAAAGCAGCCTAGGTACTTTTGCAAGGGTTGCAGGAGGTATTGGACCAAAGGTGGGTCCCTCAGAAACGTGCCGGTAGGCGGCGGTTGCCGGAGGAGCAGGAGAGGCAAGTCTATTCGCGTATCGTCCGATTGTGACCTGATCTCTAGGGTTTTCCCTTACGGCAATTACAACCGCTTGGTTGATTCCGCTAACTCATCCCATTGTCGCGTTTCCAGAAATGACCATTTTACCTTCAGTGCGTCGAGACCAGAAACCAGCAATGTGTCAGCTGCAGGCAGCATTGACATTGCACAAGTTTATGCCAACTTCTTGAATCATCGGCCGGCGGAGCAAGAAGCAAGTGTCGAAATGACCGGATTGCCCCAATGTGGTTCCGCCCGTGATCAATATCCGTCCTTGATCTCCCAGCAGTTTGCAAGTGTTTCCAAATATTATATGCATATGGAGTACTTTAGTAGTACTGATCATGATCACCTAATTCCCTTACAAAACAGCCTTGTGGAATATTATCCTTACTACGATAATGGTGGGTTTGATTCATTAATTCACAAGCAACAAGAGAATTATGGATTGCCACCATGGATTGGGGAAATGATGGATCCAAACCATATTCTGAATGCACCACAAATGCCTGAAGCAGCTGGGGCTGTTGGGATTGAACAAGGATCAGCTCAAAATTCTGACCATTTTGTCGGTAATAGTTACGGGAACTCAGTTTACACGTCGACGTGCGGTTACGGAACCCTTTTCGGGCCTCAGCGAGTTTGATAATTTTTTTTTTCAAATTCACACTGTGCCTTGTCGTGTCGTGTCGTGCCGTGCCGTGCTCTGTTGATGTTGTATACGTTGTTAGCTATGTATAAAATATAATAATCTCTCGACGATGTAATCCTAGTATATATGCTTATGAAAACAGTTGGAATAATTAATTTCTGATCATGTTTTAATTTTTAAGCTTAAACTTTAAAGGGCCTAGATTAATTGAGCTATAACCTGTTAGATAGTTGTAAGACTACTCTACCAGATTAATTATGGTTATAATTAGGGGAAGTTGGGCCAAACTTATACTACTTATTCGTCTCGTTAAATAAAAAGAAAAAATGATAAAACTAGTATCAAACTTGAAAAAATTCAGAAAAGACAAAAAAAAAAAATTCTAAAAGAGTTTTCTGTCTTTTTATCATTGTCATCTTTACTTAACTTTCTTAATTATATGGTCATAAGCTTTTAATTTTTAGATTTCTCTATCAAGACTAAATAAATAATTCAAAAAAAATTGATGCCAAAGCTAACAAAAGTTTGGAAAAGACGAAAAAATAAAAAACAAAATAACATTGTTAGGCTAACGCCTTGTTATATTTCCTTGGGATTGTGTGATTGAAAGTTTATATCCATATTACCGCACCACCTACAATGAATAGGAGTTGAACTTGGATAAATGTCAAGAATCAATGGTTCAAATATAATAAAATTACTTTGAATAGGAGTTGAACTTGAATTTCATCTTGGCAATGAATAGCTTTAGATCGTTGGTTGCCGAGATGAGATCTGAGCCGTTGAATGCACGATTCGACGACTAGGAAGGGCATAGTGTGGTGCTATGCACCTCACTGCACAGTACCAACCCGAAATCGTTGAACTCCTGAGTCCCTGACCTTCTCCTATCTTGACACCCAATTATACTTCCTGATGTGGTTGGACAAAGCCTTCTTGGCAACAGATTATCCTTTCAGTAGTTGCACGAGCTCAATTTAGAAGCCGTTCCATTTCAACAGAAAAAGAAAGGTTAGAAAAAAAAGGTTTTTCAAGTTCAAAAATCATGTGTTTATGCAAATAATTTTTCTATCAACATGAATTTTGTTTGATAGATCTCCTTGAGATCTTTTAAACGGTGCAAAAAAAAATTGAAAAATCAATTTTCATTTTCGTTATATTTGAGTTTGAAATTACCTTCTTTTTAAAAAGAAGATTTTGAGAGAAAGCGGAACTGGGTCTTAATCATCTAATGGGCCAAGCCAAAATTCCTCATTCAAGAATAAAATGGATGGTTACTCCAGTGTGACTAATTAATTAGTCCCCTACTCGATGTACTAGGTCCATTTGTTGAGTTTTAATAAAATTTGTTGCCTATAAAATAGATTAATTAATTAGTCCATGAATGTTTTCATGCTTGAGTAGGCCGTATTTCATTCTTAATTAGGAACTTGGAAGGGGTTTTTGATCTGAGAGATTATTTTTTGCACCGGCGGTGGGAACGGTGAATTTTTCACCATTGTCGCTATATGTCTCACCGTGCGTTTATATTTTTATTTTATGATATGATCTTGTAGGGTTTACAGAGTAATAGTATATACACATAATAATTTGAAGCCCTACAAGACAAACGGTTCATATCACCAATAGACGCGCGACGGAACCGATAATGATGGTGGTGATCGAAAAACGCATGGTTTCCATCGCCCGCGGGAGGAATTTAAGAATTTATCTATTGCGGTATTACCAACATAAATTGAACTCTGTGCGTCCACATGCAGTGATATCCTAGCAAATCCTTGCATGCCCATGATCCAAGAAAATTAATTCACTCAGTAATGATCGGGATACAGATTTTTGTGCATATACATTTCTGTGGGGCTCACATTAGGCCCATAAAGATGATCTGAACTGCTCATCTTTTTTAAAATATATTGTTTGAGGATTTCAATAAAAAATCAGCTCCAACATATATTGGTAAGAGATTTTTCAGAAATCGTAGGGTGAATCATTCTATTTTGCCCTATGAATTTTGAAAAAGTTTTTACCGATATCTGTTGGAGTTAATTTTTTAAAGGAACCCTCAAAATAATATTTTAAGAAAGATGAGCGGTTTAGATTATCTTTGTGAGACCTAATATATACCCCACAAAAATGTATGTACATTATATGTATACAAAAATATGTGCAAGTAGCATGGTTGTAAAAATGTATATTAATTGCTCAAGATCATTCATCACTAGCTTGGGTAATACTCCCTCCATCCCATTTTGATAATTCCATATTATTTTTTGGGATGTCCTAAAATATGTCCACTTTCCAAAATTGAATATTGAAACTTGATAAAATTCCAATATTACCCTTGTGTTTAAATTGAATTACTATACTATCTACATGAGTCTACATCAACTAAATCATGGGCATAATTGGAAAGAGAAATACTTTTTGATGTAATCATCTTAAAAAGTTGAAATTCCCAAATGAAACTATGAAAATAAGATGGAGAGAGTATTATTTAATGCATTTCACTTTAATATAGGTTACGCCATGTGAATTCTATGTTTTCTTTTTTATCGGCAATAGAAGACTTCATTATCATAAAGATCGAATATAAAATCGGGACAATAGGAAAAAGGTAGTTACAACACGGGCTAGATAAAGGTAGTTAGAACACGGGCTAGATAGATGCCATGGGGTTTGAAAAGTAATTTTTGACCAGAGAGTGGTGTTGATAAATGAGAAAATCTTAGTCACGGAGGGTTCTGTGAATAAGATTTTACGGAGCAAATCGTAACCGTCCAAAACGCTTTTAAACGGTCGCAATTTATTTCTTTCCTAAAGAATTTATTCACGGCCCCACCGTGAATAAGTATCTCTCTTGACAAATTCCTGTAGTACTTTTTTTGTCTTACGAATTTAAGTTGCTCCCTCTATCACAAAATGGACAAATGTTTGGGCTGTGGGATTGGATTTGGAGAAGTAGTACTATGGCCTCCTCTTATCATGTTCTGTTGCTGGTCTTTTAACTTATTGGCACAACACGATTGCCCATTTTTTTTTTTTTCAACTTCAAATTATGCTATACTTTTTCGATACCTCTCAACGGTTAGTCCCAAAATTTTGAGAAAAGAGTATGAAAAGAAAGATGGACGTCCGAAAATTACAATTTAAAAAAGGGAAACAGACATTGCCACAAAAATCTAATTCTAGAGACTAAGATCATCTACAGTGGTATAATCAAAAGACAATTTTTTTTAAAGTTAATTGTGGGGGCTCCGATCCGGTTGGTTAGAGACTCGTTCTTGGTCCTCCTCTTCACCTTGCAAAAATGAGGCATGACTACAGACCACACCGGAGGTCCTTTGGTGCAAGAATCAGTGTTGCTTCAGAGGAAAAGGGAAAACCAAGAATTAGGGTTTTTTAGATGAATAGTGCATACCTCCTCCAAGGAAGTACGATGGCATATTTATAGGGAGCCTCTAGCTTGGCCTCCAAGATTGCACCAACGCTCGACATGCGTCAACTGACCTCACCTCTACGTCACATTAGGGTTTTGTAACCGTCTGGGAGGTGAGTTGGCACCTTCACTTGCCCTCGCACCTATCCTGACAACTGCTCGGATGACGTCACGTCCGTCATCACAGTCGAAGCTGTTGTTCCCACGTGGGTGAGCTGGAGTGATGGCCCAAACTTGCTCGGAACCGTTCATATGACCGAGGGTCGACAAGTTGAGGTTGTTGACCAAACTAATCAAAGGGAGAGAGCTTCGTCATCAGGCCGTCGGTTAAGCCGAGCCTCAGAATACCTTCCTCGGCATGGGTGAGCCGAGGGAGAATGACCAGGTACGATGCTTTACGTACGGCATGAGCCATCTCGCTCGGCCTGCTACCTTAACAATATTAGTTTAAAAGATGGCTCACAATGGTATAATCAAACTTACCAACATCCTTAGAAATAATCAAATTTTAGGTTTTGGATAACCAAAACTAGTAACATTTTTTAATAATCAAAATTTGTGGACCACACACCACATAAGTTAACTAGTTCTAAAATTTGTAAACACGGATGTTTCAACTGGTATTTTCTTCGTATCTTCTTCGCCTACTCTATATTTTCTTCATTTCACTCACAAACTATTTCTCTTTCTTTCCCTCAAAAAGTAAAGTTCATATCTTTCGATCATTTACAATTTAATCTATCGTCGCCGAATTAAGGTATTTAACTATTTTTTTCCATTTCTATTCTCCCCCCCCCCCCCCCCCCCAAAAAAAAATAAAAAAATCATAATAGATAGGAAGAAAATCATTGATTTTTTCTCAAAGTTAAGAGAGGGAATCGATATATTTTTACCTAAAATAAACGTAAATGGAGAGAGAGAGAGAGAGAGAGAGAGAGAGAGAGAGAGAGAGAGAGAGAAATTGTGGTGTACCCTTATTTTGATTATGGATTATAAATGACCATTATGAAGCTTAACATTGTTAAGTTTAGCAACCTCTTAAGTGCATGATTAAAATCTGATGTATCAACTTTTGGTAATCATTTTTTAATTATACCCTTGTGGATGGCCTAATAGAAGGTTGCTAAAACAAATGGGAACAAAAACGGAGTTTTGCTACATAAAGATATAAGCATACGACATTTTTTCTAAGACGGCAAATTTCACTTTGGAAGGCTAGCCAAAGTCGAATGGCCGGAAAAAGTCTTCTGCCGTGGCAAAGTGACGAGTACGGATCTGTGCTGGTGCCATTTGCGTCGTGAAGAACGGGCCAAACGCTCAAGAAACATTGACGCAACCCGTTACGCATCATCTCAACACGAGTAACACAACTTGTCTTTTAAAACTAATTCATTCGAACCCCACCCTTAAGCTTTCATATTTTTCATGGGTATAATTTCTTAAATGCTGAGAATGTCAACATCTATATTTTTTCATGGGTAATATTCTAATATATGAAGAGAATGTGATCTGTCCGGGTGAGGGGGAAAGCATGGGGTTTTCGCCACTGTCCATTGTAGGCTCTGCCGAGCGTTCATTGTAGTAATCTTAACCGTTCATCTTGTAGACTTGCAAACTAGGATGTCCACAAAAATCAGCTTTATCGGACATCAATAACAATATAGTTTTTGTAAGTTAAACTGTCAATGATAGTCTATTTTATAATTCAAGATTTTAATTTTGTGATATAACTATTGATGTCCGATCAAGTTAATTTTTCACATGGACATATAATTTTGCTGGTTCCACAAGATAAAAAGTTCAAATTATTGCAGTGAATACTCGGTAGGAATCACAATTCGGAAAGAGTATTTAATCTCATATATGAATCTACACGGAATCTTCCAGCGACTTGTCTCTGGTCCAAAGACCAAGAAATTAAGACCTCAATATAATATATTATATTATCGACTTACATGACCGGTTAGCAACGTTTTAAATCTGGATTAAAAAATAAGCAATCAAATAATCCTTGTCAATGATGTTCAAAATAGACCGTCAAAAGTTCTGCTGTTAATTAATTTAATGGACTATGTCGTTAATTGTCCAAGACTAGGCTAGTTCTGATTCAAGATTAATTAGTTTATTAATGAGTTTGGTAAACTTGATTGATGCCGCTGAAATTTGTCCAAATCCCAGCTAAATTTAATTATAAGTTAACATATCTTGTTCTACCTCAAATCGTCCCAACTTTTTAAATTTAATGCTCTAATTAGAGAACGCAAGATTATAAACAAGCGATTGTCCTTCATCATTAAGGTCGAGTGTTCGAATTTCATGAAAGTCAAATATTCCGAACCTTAGGATCACTGAAGGGTTTGTCTAGTCGTTAACTTTAGAGCCCCAGAATTAGTCAAGTTTCACGCAACTTGATCCGGACATCCGGTTATAAAAAAAAAAAAACACTTTAATGCCACAAATGAATGTTTCTGGGAAAGTTGGCTTATGGAATGGTGGTCTAAATTCATCTCTTCTAGAAGCTGAGAGTGTCTCAGCTGCAAACAGCAGAAATCAGAGACCAGCAGAGCATTGAAGATGAGGGCCCTTGAGACGAGGGCCTTATCACCATTCCATAAGCTCCTTCATTTCTACTGCTTTTTTTTTTCTTCTTCCCCATACTTTCGAAGAAATTGCATCTGTCCTAACCCCACCCAACTCATCAAAAAAAGTATAATATATCCTTTCTATGGAAGTTGAACTTGAACCACCTGAGGCAAGTGTCCGGCCCTAAGTACAACTACACAATCGTTGGACCAGTTGTCCAAGTTATATAATCTGTTGTAATGCTTTTGACTCTTGTATAGATCTAGTGTGGTTGCAAATCAGAGAGTTTGAGCGAGGGAATATAGAGTGTATGTGAGGTTGAGTGCGATTGTGATCCTTCCCCACATATCGCTGTCCCCCGTTGATGTACCCGATTTTAGGAAACAACGTAAAATTTCTTGCGTTTTCTCTATGATTGCTTTAATTCATTGTGTTTGTGTGTGTTTTGGTTTGTTGATCTTGTGCATTACAGTTTTTGCATACAAAGTGGAATCACCAGTACTAGAGTTCTCTCGATGCAGCCAATTCAATGGCATTTGAGCTAAATTTTACAATAAGAGAAAAGATGTTACTCTTTCCGTCCTTTTATTTAGAGTCCAGTATTCTATTTTGGATTGTCCCTTAACAAGTGTCCGTTTTGTAAAGTATGTGAAAAAAAAGTACTTTTTCCATTTTATCCATAAAAGTAGATTCATCTTGAAAAAGTTAGTAGGTAAAAATGTAATAATGATATCGCCATAGAGAGTAGTTATGAAACATAGAGGTAAAAGTTGATATAAAAGTAAAATGATGATGTCTCTCCCTAATAAGTTGGAGTTACTAACACTTAAAAAGTGACAGAGGAAATACTAACTCGAGTAAAGATTACAACATGCCAATAAAGAGTAATTTTGAGAAAACACTCAACAATCAAAGGATGAATACAGATCGAGAGTATTGCAAGTGGAGTGGTAGACACAATATACTCCCATGTATTTGACAGAGATTCAAACCTCACTAACTATAAATAATAATGCCGATATTTGCCAAAAAAAATAATAATATCAAGGATGAATATTCAACATATATAAGTTGTCACATCAAATCCAACAGCTTCAAGTGTTTGATGATAATTTGTGCACCAAATAACACGACACAGAGACAAGCAATACTTAAGAAATTAGAGGACTAACCACTGCTTGAAGAAGTACAAGCTTTGTTCAACCTATCACCCCAGTCAGTCAACAGCTAGCTAGAAGCAGCTTGGAAATTTCAGCAGCAAACAAGATGTAATTAAGGAAATTGAGATTAGAATTCAATAATTAGTTCAGTTATTTTGTTGTTAACGAGAGCGTCTAGGGTTTCATTAATTTTATTTTTTTTGATAAATGTGAGAAGTTATATTCAACTGTAAGGCGAAATTCTATACAACAAAGAGAAACTCCACGGCCGATATCATCACTTGTCCCCACGTAATTAGCGGACATAATTGGGACATAATAGTCCTGATTATAGTAATTCACATTGAGCTTAAGAAATCTTGGGTTGAAATTTACTCCCTCTGTTCCAAAATGTTGTGCTTGTTTTCTATTTGAAACATCTCAAAAAAATTATCTATATCTTAATTTATATTATTTTACATATTCAAAGATTTCGAATCATAAAAAACATTATATATTATGAAATATAAATCATTTTTGTAGAGTTCCAAAAAAAAAACAGACACGATAACTAGGAACGAAGGTAGTATGAACAAATAACAATTAGGTATGTTTCTTTCTGTAATTCACGAATTTTATCATTTACTGATACTGATTGTTTAATTGCTGTGATGCAGCTAGCAGGACAATTTGAGCCTCATCATGCATACAACCCTTTGTTGCGCAATCTTCGTGAAGAAATTTGCGAGTTAATTTTTTATAGGATTATCAAGGTTGTTCGCAAAGATGTTCATCCTACCCACTGTCTCACCAGACGGGCGATGTTGTCTCCTTACACTTGTACCACTGCTAGCTAGATGGACTCCGTTTTGGACATGAGCTACTTCGGATCTTCACGCTTTATATACATAGCTCCTTTTTTTGTGTGTGTGTGTATAGTTGTTGTATTTCCGTTGTGAACTGTTTGAACTCTGTTTTCGTATATTATACTGTATGCATTTGTTGCTTTTCCTCAAAAAAAATTCTACAATTGAGTACGCATTCCAACAATTTGGGCAGAAATTGTTGACAATTTTGTCTCTACTTTTATTGATTTAGGTGGCAGGTCCATTCAATCAACTTCACAGTATAAGGTTTTTGCAAGGAAAAGTGGGATGGAGGAGCGGACCACGCCTGACGATCTGCCCCTGGATTGGTCCTGACGATTAGACCGCGGGGTCTCCAAACCTGAAATCCAGGAGGGAATTGAAACCCAAAGGTGCACACTAGCAATAGCACATTCAAGGTTGTTTCCACTAACTAAAAAAAAAAAAATTACTTTTTCTGTCTCGGTTTATTTATTTATTTATAAATTTTTTGAGAGCGTTTGACCTCTTAAAAAATTATCTGTAATTTTTAATTAATAATATTTTTAATATACAACATGGATTTTGTTTGATAGACCTCAATTAGTTTTATTATACAAAATCTTTAAAATCATAAAAAAATATTATAAAATGTAAGATATAAAGTATATTATTGAAATATACGAATTTTGACAATTGGACAAACAAATTGGGATGGAGAGAGTAAAAACTTAATGAATTTTATTATCTCGTTTTACTGACAAAAAAGTTTCAACATTTTATCATCTCGTTTCTATTAACAAAAAAATTGTTAACAAAAACTGTTTTTAATACAGTAATTCTGCTTACAAACCAATTAACAACTTATTCATAACCGGAAACAACTTGACATTTCTCAACAATTTATTCACTACTGAAAACACCTAATAACTTTTCTATCACAAATAAAATCTATAAATTTTTCATTATCGGAAACACCATCTGAGGCCGGAGCGATTTGTAGAGGGAGTTAGAGGGTGTACTTCAAAGACCTGAGTCACAGCATAATAAAGTAATAAAGTACTGAGGGGTATACCACTTTCTTTGAAAAGAACTTTTTAAAAAATAAGGTAATTTTAAATTTAAAAATTATATATTTACTTAAATAATTTTTCTACTAATATGAATTTTGTTTGATTTAGTGAGATTTTTTGAACGGTGTAAAAAAAATCAAAAAATTATTTTTTATTTTTGTTATATTTAAATTTAAAATTATCTTTATTTTGATAAAGAATGTTTAGAAAGAAAGTGAATTGGAAGGCTGATTCTTTTACTATATTTTTCTGGTAGGTAATTTTTTTAATTTATTTATCCGTTTCTGGTGGGTATTTGGTACAGATTCCCATGCATACATTGAAATAGCCATATATGGGTGGCTGATGGAACCCACCAAACCTGCTTATTCTTCGAAAAGTCTACGGTTCATGCCTATTCTTCGAAAAGTCTACGGTTCGTGACCCCAAAATTCCGATCAGATCTCGATGTCCCGTCGGGTACACTCCGGCCACTGGACGGCTGATCCGAGTCGTCCAAAAATTCTATAAAAAAAAAAACGAGTGGGCCTACTCAAGAATCAACGGCATCCAATTTGTGTAGGTGTTCGATCCAAATACTCCATGTTTTTGTAAAAGTAAAAACTGTGTTTTTTTTTTTTTTTTTTACTTTTGAAAGTTTCAATGTCCCTTAATTCTGTTCTGGGCATTTTTATTCATCCGATTGTGCAATGCAATATTCGAAGATGATCGTCCAACTAATCAAAAAGGTAGACTCTAATAGAAAATAGAATGCCTAACTAATGAAGCCTTGTTTCTCTTATATTTTGCCCTTCAACTTCTTGTATTTAACAAAATTATTTCCACTAAATTTTTTAACCCAAAGGATTTTTGCTTCCCCCCATTTTCTTATCTACAACAATTCATCCGCTTCTTTTTAGTTTAGTGAAAACGACCCATCAGAATGATCATGAGAATTGCACTTCAAATATAAGTTTTCTCTTTTAAGATGGTTAACCACCAACTTACTTAAAGACTTATTAAGCGCCATTAGAGAGAGACCTAAACTTTGTTATTTGTATTCTTAACGCACGCGTCCTTCCATGTGTGGTCAGGCTCTCTTTTGTAAGCGGTTTAAACACAATGCAAATACTACAATCACTGGGTTGACGATGAAGTTCGAACACATAATCTATAACCTGTTCTGATATCAGATAACATAGATTGGTAACCATCAACTCATTTTAAAACTATTAGTATTATATCAAGAACATGCTAGATAAAGGATGGAGTCCAAAGTTCTAAATATCGACTGTTACGTGAAGTATCGGTTTTTAATTATCGATTTTGTGTATTCGTTATATTTACTATAGCGGTGAGATGAAAAATCTCATGCGATACAGTGGGTTCCCATTACGTATCAGTTTGTTTTGGATTTATGGGCCATTTCACAGTTGATACTTATCATTACCGTTAAATGATTTTTGGCACTCTAAAATTATCTTTTGTTGAAAGTGAATTTTAAAAATTCATGACCGCTACATTAACCAACTACTACGTACCATTCGATAGTCCCAATCAATACTGTTACATGTCTCGACACCATTTTGCCATTCACCATTGAGGATTTTTCTATCTCTATGTATTCTACTATGTTTTTTTTTCCACTGTAATTCTAATTTCGAAAGCGAAAAAATCTTTTAGGGAACATAAAGTACCACACAGAAAAAGGCAATCAAACCACTGGAAACTGACATATGAAAACTCATCCAAATAGCAATTCATCAACAACTTTTCCAACCATCTTCTACTTTCTACTAATTAGGGGTTGTTCGACTAAATAAATCAAGTGGCTTATTTTTTTGTTCTTATTTAAAAAAAAATTCACATTTGTTTATTTTTTCGTCAATTTTTTTGGAGATTATTGTTTCGTCATGATGAGAGGAATTTAAAAAGTAAAAAATTACGATCAAAACCTAATTTTTTTGAATAAAGACAAAAATAAGCCAATAAGCCAATTTTTTCTTCTTTATTAAAAAAAAAAAAGATTTTCGATTCTAATTTTTTACTTTTTAGATTCCTCTTGTCATGAAGAAGTAATAATCCCTAAAAAATTGATAAAAAACTAACAAATACGAAAAAAATTCGAATAAGTATAAAAAAAATAAGCCAAGTAGCTTATTTAGTTGAACAACCCAGTTAAGTTTTACTCAACAAATTTACATGTTCTCAAAAGTACATATATATATATATATAT
>BPLS01000183.1:284053-336812 GCA_019656275.1 Rhododendron kiyosumense
TTTTAATATTTGCCATCTCCTCCATATCATTGTTGCAGAACAAGATTGCATCATCCGCGAACTGGAGATGAAAAATAGTCACTCCATTAGTTCCCAACTTAATCCCTTTAGTGATATTTTTCACTCGGTCTCTTTCCAACATAATGTTGAGTGCTTCAACTACAATGTTGAAAAGAAAGGGAGATAAAGGATCCCCCTGTCTCAATCCTTTATGAGTTTGGAACTCTTGAGTGGCTAACCCATTGATCAAGATAGACATAGAAACCGAGAAGCAGCATTCCCTAATCCACCCGCACCACCTTTCCCCAAAACCCACCTTCTTAAGTATATCGAGCAAGAAACCCCAGTTTACAAAGTCATACGCTTTCTCAAAATCCAATTTAAGAATTAACCCCTCTTGAGTTGAGTGTTTCCAACTGTGGATGACTCCATTAGCAATAAGAACACCATCCAGAAATTTTACACCAGTTTCTATATTTTATGATCTTTTAATTGTTTTTTAATAGCAAAAAAGAAATTTATTAATTTTTGAAAACAAATTACAAAAATTAAAATGATCCGGATTTGACACATCATCAGCTTGACCAACCAATCCAAAATGTTGGCTATCACTTTCATAACCCAAAATCGATCAAAATATAAATAATACCCCTCCGACAAACATGTTTCAATATTTACTTAGCAGCCCAAATAAAGTTACCGCCTAAGTACTGATATTTGAAAGTGTTGATATATAACCAAAAAAGAAAAAGAAAAAGAAAAGGAAAAGCTAGCTAGCAATAGTGGTGCTTCAAGTACCTTTTCTTTACCAAAGTACAAAACATGTCCTTGTAAGCAAAACTTACACAGAATTAAAGAACTAATTAATGTTTAGGTATAATGGTTGTCTTAGGAATTAATGTAGATTTGTGATTAGAGAATGGGTAATGATAGTTAAAGAGACAAATGGCCGATGTGATCAGTGGATAAATATCTAGTAATTAGGATTACATTAAATGGGTTTTCCACTACCATTGTTTATGGAGAGATGCACTAGATGCACATCTCCAATCCTTCACCTAATCTTTGAATCAAATTTTAAATTTGGAGAAAAAGCACCAAAAATGGGCTCTAAACCTATCAAATTAGGGGACAACCTTAATTAAGTTTTGATCATCAGATAAGGGGAAAAAACAATCATTCACCAAATTTAGTGAAAGAAGCTTTTGGGGATTAATTAGGTTTGAAAGTTCCCCAATAAGATTTGAATAATTGTTCCAAAGAGTAAGGATTGGTGTTCTAATTCATCCAAAATGGGTTCCTTGAATTCAACGGATACTCAAATCTAATTAGTGGCTTAATTTATGAATTGGTGGGACTCATACGTGAGCCATTTGCAATAATTTTAGGACAAATTAATAAAATTTACTCAAATCTTATGGCTTAAAAAAGTGAGGACAATATAAGATTCTTAAGCAGTAACTCATCTCACAAGATATTTATTTTTTTGGAAAGCGCATCTCACAAGATATGCTGTCGGAGAAAGTACACATTTTTTTACCTCTTCCAACAAGCTCCGTCACGTGTAATCAGACTCTGTCTCATAAACGGGCTAAAGACATGAAAATAAAATTTTGTTGCCTGTCAAAAAAAAATTCAATGACCAAGTTAACGGTAAGATTCAAACACATGATCTATTTTCGGCTCTAATCCATATTAGATTTTTAGCTACATACTCATTCTCTGATAGCTTAAATTGTATTAGAGAGTAGTAACTTTATTATTTACATTTCCCACATTAGGAAATGGCCTTGCAATTGATCTTAACTAGAAATTCGCTAATTACAACGGATAAATTCAAGGATCATCACTTCTAGAGTTTGGAGAAGAGAGACTCTTATTGTGTTTAGTTAGAGCAAGTCCAGTGATTTTGCCAAAACGGTTTGAGCCATTTCCAAAAAATGGCAAAATATACGTTGGTGTAATGATGGAAATCCTTTTTTTTTTTTTCAATAATTCTTTTTTCATCCCATTTTCAACTTGTACAAAAGGGAGAGATAGATTTATTGGTTGAATTTGGTGACGTGGCAGAAATGGCCGTGCCATTTTTGGGTGGAAATGGGTGGAGCCATTTATGGCCAAAGAAATAGTGTAGCCCACACGGGGTTGGATTTTTTTTGGGCAAATTTGGCCATTCTTTGGGAATTATCGAGTCTTTTTTTTTTTTTCTTTTTTATCACCATTGGACTTGTGCTTGAGTAAGCAAAATCTGGACAGTAATTTTGGTTGCATATATATATATATATATATATCAGTGTCCCATTATCAATAATATCATTAGTTATATATAGAGACGATAAAGTCGATGCTTTTTGGTGGAAAATGACTTATACGAGGTAATGAATGATAAAAAAAAAGAAAAGATAAAAAAGGCAATTAATTGGTATGTGAGAATAATTCCAAGAGAAAAGCATATTTTTTTAACTGTAAAGTTCTTTTCTAGCTCCCAAATCACCCTCAATCACAATCAAGAGAATACCAAAAAGAACAAAACTCATTTGCGTTCCTTTTTTACCCTGATCCCACTAAATTAATAAATAAATAAAATTAATTCAATCACCAATATTTTTTTTTTACTTGTTGAAAAAAGCATGTACACATTTTTTTTTTTAGATTAATCGATCATGCTTCGAAGCAGAAAAAAATTGATTAAATTATCTACCAAAGTGGAAGCCAATGTTTTTTCACAGTTCATCAAAAGTCATTTAGAATATGAACTAGCAGTGGCGGAGGGATATAGAGACAAGGGTGGGCAGCCAATCCCACTGGCTGCCAAATTTTTATAGTGACGGGTATAATTTTTACTCCATTTGTACTTAAAAAAAAAGAATCAAAATAGAATCTCCACTCACAAAATTTCCAAACGTAGCGCTAGTTTATTAATTAGTTCCTCAAAACAAATCAAGAGTTTTGTTTGTGAATTACAAATAGTTCAAATTTTCCACTCCACTTATTGAAAATCCTGACTTCGCCACTCACTACTAGAGGAATATATAAAACAACCCAAAAGAACACCAATCTTAGTTAGGCCAGACCAAAAAGGGGTTCACAACATTGTTCAAGTGGGATAATAGTCAGAATTTTGATGACTTTATGCTCACTGCAATTCACGAACAATGTAACCTAGAAAAAGAGATCACGCCATGAAAAAGTATAACCACCACAAGGATAATGGGCATGGCCTGGAGTTACTGTAACTTATGTGGAAAGCCATAGGAAAAAGTATTATCTTGTGAAAAGGGAACATGTTACAATACACACACCCCTCTCTTTTTTTGTTTTCGAAAACTGAGGTATCCGGGCCAGTTTACGCGCATCTTGACTAAATCTCTGGGAGAGGCTAACACAGCATCCCACCAACATGGCCTCTCACTTAAATCATAGTTTGCTTCCAAGGAGATTGAACCCTGCCATATTGCAGGTAGATGTAGGCAGGGACGGATCCAATAATTCTCTCTAGTGGGGGCACCAATTTTTACTACACTTGAACAAAAATTTACAATCAATCACGATATAAATATAAACTTCATCATATGAGAAAAGGGAAATAATTTCAAAAAATTCCTAAAAATAAACGCAAAAAGGGTTATAATCCCTTTATGGCTTCTCTAATGAGAGCCACCCTCAAGGGTCGAAATCGAAAAATATAATGGTCATGTTTTTTCATTAGTGAATTATTTATAATGTGATTGTGTGTGCTTATAACATTATCCAAAAAATTAAGTGCTCAAATTTTTAATCAATTTGAATAGATACAAAAAAAAAATTTCTTCTGATTATATCATTTTAAAAGGTCATAATTAATTTTTGTCTTCATAGATCTCATATGAGAGCCGTAGAACCAAATGAAGAGTAGATACTTAAGTGCTTCAATTTTCAATCCGTTTGAATCGGTAGGAAAATTTTATTTTTCTGATCATTTTATCTTAAAGGGTTATAATTAATTTTTGGTTCTAGAGCTCTTAAATGAGAACCCTGAGAGAGCCGTAGAATTAAATGAAGAGCAGATGCTTAAGTGTTTCAATTTTCAATCCGTTCGAATTGATGCAAAGATCATATTTGTTTGATCATTTTATCCTTAAGAATCATAATTAATTTTTGGCTATAGAGCTCTCATAATTAATTTCTGGATTAATTTTTGTAAACAAAAAAAATGAAATTGAGTAGGGGCATGTGCCCCCACGTGCCCCATAGTGCATCCGTCCCTGGATGTAGGTTTGCCCTTTTTTTTTCTCGACAAACGAAACTTTTTATAGAACTCGAAAAGGTTACAACGAGGGGAACATCGAAAGCACAAAATGCTTACGAGGTTAAACTAAAGAAGAACAAAACAAACATCCAACAAAGAGTTGGATGGAACCACTCCTCAGTCATACACTACACTTTCACCTTTCTAATTCCATCAAGGAAGCCCTTAAAATCCTCCACTATGTATACCTTAATATTATTGAACTTCACCTTAATTCACATTGCAACTCTGGTTTTTATTAGCTCTCACCTACTTGCCCTACTTCTATCAAAACATTATTGAACACAAAGTCATTCCTCACCAACCACAATGACCAAATTGTAGCAAAGAAAGTCGCTTCCCATAAATGATTCTCCAAATTTCTGAATCTATTATCAAACCACCAGGCTTGCCCTTACCACTAGGACAACCCATGGGTGGTTACGCACCTCTATTTGGGAATATATAATATACATCCTTGAATCGATTTAAATTTATAACTACTTTTGAACAAAAATTTCATAACCTTTATAAGGAATTTGTAACATTTATATAAAACTCGTAACATCAACACAAATACTCATAATCCGTAAATGCTATCAAATCAAGCTGATGTTATGAATTCATGCGTAAATGTCTTCAATTTTTTATACAAAAATTATGAATTCAGGGTCGATGTTATGATAACTATATCCAAATGCCATGACTTTTATACAGTTTAGAAAATGCCTAGAATTTTTTAACGAACAGGCCCAAATATTATATATAAAATAATTTTTTCTATCCAAAGGCCGGCCCCGGAAAAATGGCATATATTATGTACGTATTTGTTAATTTTGATTGCATTAGTTTAATACGTTCAGTGTATAATATATACAAGAAGTGAAAGGATGCTCTTATCCTGTCGTTCTTCGTTGTTTTTCTTTCTGAACACTTTTGCTCTTTTCGTGGTCATTTCTTTGTCACTATGATGCTATATATATGATCGATGCCAATCCAACTCTTTTTTTTTTTTGCTTCAATTCCCAAAATAGTTCAACGATTTCCTAGTCATTTTTGGGCGAGCATTTGTAGATATAGATCATTTAGTGCCCTTGGGGCACCACATGACGGTGCTTCAATCTCTCTCCATCACATGTTGTTATGAGGTCCTCACACTTAATCTCGGACCCCACAAAAATGTGTGATTTAGGAGATCAGGCCTGGGGCACCATGTGGCGGTGGCCCATGAGCATTGAATAATTTTTCGAGTATTTGATAAAAAAAAATTCCAATATATATTGAATAACCTATATCCACTTAACTAAGTTGAGAAATTTCAACTTAGTTCCAACAAGGGCTGATCACCCTCTTTGGGCATGGAGTTCTAATAATTGTTATTTTGTAAAATCAGCTTATTCTAATTGGGAGAACAAAACTTTTCAAGTTAACAACAACCTCAATTCAATCTGGAAAAATCTTGGGCCAACTAGAATTAATGCTTTTGATTGGCAAGCTGCTCAAGACAGAATTGCCACAAGATCCATACTTGTGTGAAGAAACATCATTCCTTCAAATCTTGGCATTTGTCCTCTATGCTCTGCATCATCAGAAACACCTTCTAACTTGCTCCTTTATTGCAGTTTTGCTTGGAACATCTGGTCAGCTATCTTTATTTATTTGATAGAATATCCCATGGGTTTGTCCTTCAACTATCTCTGGTTTGATTGATCTTTGGTTCTTTAATTCTTTTCATAACTTGGAGGAAATATGTTGGAATACCACTTTTTATGCCGTCTTATGGTCCATTTGGAAAGCTAGAAATGATATATTGTCTTCAAGAATTCAATTCCTAATATTGATGATGTGTTCAACCTTATCAAACTAAGAGTGACATTATGGGTTAAAGGGACATGCAATCTTGCAACATATTCTGTTGAAGACTTCAGGAGCCATTTGGAAGGCATTAGAAAAAATAAAATCTGAACTGTTGTTTCATTTTGTTTTCTTTTCCTCTAACTCTTGGTTGGTTTTTCTTCTCTTTTTGGGATTGTTTTTTTTTTTGCTCGACAAACGAAAACTTTTATTATGCTCGAAGGGGTACATCGAGGTAAAAGGAGAATACAAGATGCATCTCAAGAAAACAGAACGAGAAAGAAAAGGAAAAAAAACACATTTAACAACCAACCAAAGGTTGGATACAACACCTCAAAAGTAAGTTAAAACTTCAATTTCCGAATTCCGTCCAAGTACCCCTTAAAGTCCTCAACCGAGTATATCTTGATGTCGCGTTTGGTCCTCATCCACATGGCTACCCGTGTTTTAATAAGATCCGCCACTTCCCAAACCAACGTAGCCGCATTGTTGAAGATATAATCATTCCGCACTAGCCATAATGACCATAGAGTTGCATAGAAACAACAATCCCAAATTTCTTTCTCTAAGTTTCGAAACCTACTCCCAAACCAACAGTTAGCCATAGCCTCTACGGATGAAGGGCACACCCATTTAACATGCCACCAATTCAAAATCAAAGACCAAACAGCCCATGAGATTGTTGGCATGCATGTGATTGAATTGGTTTTTTCCTTTCAATGATACTTGCCCTTTCTTTCTTGATGTACCAATTATTGAGTTTCTATAATAATATTTCTTTGCCTATCAAAAAAAAAAATTCTTTTAAACAGCAAAAACATAGTTTTATTAATCTTTGAATAAAAAATACAAAAATTAAAGGGTCACAAAGCAAGACAGCAACACAACGAGAAAAAAAATTCCAACAAAATTGACACTCAAGCCTCTCGACAATTATATGTCATTCTAAACCCGAATAGAAAACAAAAACAAAAACAAAAAAACAAAAAGAACTTGATTTGCAAGAAGAACCGCTTGTGGCGAGTAGATTCTCACCGGGCGTCTTGTCCGTCTTACCGAAATCTTGTCCAATTTTGGTCCATCTTGTCTTCTTGAGCTCTAATATTGGATTGCCAAAAGTCTCGCGTTCTTATCGTGTCTCTGATTTTGTTTCTTCTCGTCTCCCCAGTCAATTTGTCATCAATTTTGGTCTTGGTGAGCCAAAATATCGGCTCCGACAACATGCAACAATGTCTCATCAAATCTCGTCTGAATCATCAATTATACATGGTCTGAAAATGCCAATATGTTGTCTAATTGATATGGTAATTTTTCTTCTGGACCTGTTTATATCGCCGGTGCTATTAATTTTTGTGTTAATCGTCAAAACAAGTCTGTCTCCGATCTTAATTGTCAATGCATTGTCTGACTACTTGTTAACCGTCAAAACAAGTCTGTCTCCGATATGGCTCAACATCAACTCCATATCGTTTTACTTGCTGATCGAAATGTGTATGTGTTACCTGCTGATTGAAATGTGTATGTGACTTCCGTGAAGACAACCATTAGGCTATTGGGATATTATTCTAGTAACTGCGTAATTTTGTTTAGTTCGATTGTTCTCCCGACCAAATTGTTGGTGGTGCTTCTCTTTTCTCATCAACTTTGTCTTTCCTATAGTCGATCAGAATCTCGCTCCGTCTTCTAGAGCAGATTCTTAGTCGCATGTTCACATTCTCCTTTTCTCGATGTACCCTAGCTTATCGAGGTTAGAACCTTTTCCTTTTCCTTTTCCCGAGAAAAAAAAAAACTACTGTAGGTTTGAAGATGGAATTTGTTTTTTTCCATCTTTTTTATTTTTTAATCTCTCTCATCGGGAAAGGCGTTCGATCGAAGAGGTTGCCAAAATGAATTGTTGTTCTCAGTCTGCCACCCACTTCTGAATTTACTACTACTACTAGGTCGTAACGTGGCCTGTGGCTTTTGTTGTTTGCAGCTCACGCGGTTGGATTTTGTAACGTTCCGTACTTATACCGTGGCAGGTATCAAACTATTTTTATCGTTAGCCTCAAAGTTCCGTACAGATACTAATTACTATGTACGGTGCATGTTTAGGATAGATGTCGACGATGAGGTGTCTCGCATCCCCATTTTTGAAGCTTTTGATCCCATCATTGTTTACATTGAGAACAACGCTGCAATGGCCACCGACCGGGCGGGAACCGACGGGCACATATGGCCCATTTTAGATTTCGTACGAATGATTTGATCTGGAATTTGAATGAAAAAATGGAAGATTGGACTGAGTACCTGCACATATCGAATTAAACTAATTTTGCACAGGGCCCACTCAATTTTTTTTTAAATTATTAAACGGCTCATATCATCCGTATAGTTAAAGTTTGTATGAATAGTAAAATCTTCTGCCTTAACTTCATGATAAAAGACTGTTAATTTTCTTCCCACAAAATGAAGAAATAGAGGGTGTTCGGTGCTCTAATGAGAGCATCTCCGATCAAAGCCGGCTCTCGGGTAAGCCCAACAAAACCTCCGGCTTGGGTAACTCCCACCATGGGACAACCAAAAAAAATATAAACCCAATGTAACCTTCATCTTCATTTATTTATACTTGTATGCTCTTTTATTTTCTCTGACTTAATTGTAAGTGGGCAGCAAAGCTTGGGGTCGGGTTGGACAACCCAAACATCGGGACCGGCACTGTCTCCAATGCACCATCTATTATAATTTTACCCTTCCAAAATGGTGTTTGGATGATGTATTTGCTCCAATCCATCTTTCATTCCTCCGTGTCTTCATACTTTGGTCCTCCAAATCTCCAAAATCCTCTATATTTGAAGGATGGCCGGATTGAAGCAAATACATCATCTAAAACACCTTTTTGCATGGCAAAAAAGTATTTTGGAAGAGTAAAATATAGAGATATAGACGAATGAACGGATGGATTGGAGATGCAAAACACTGATACGCTAGATCTCACATGCTTGTTAAAAGAGAACCTAGGACTTAAGGGTTTGCTCCGTCATAAAGTCTCAATTCAAGTGCTACCAATTCTTTTGGAACTAGTTTATACGGAGCTTTCCTCCTACTTTAATTGGGTTCTCGCAAGTAAGTGGTGGAATTTAGCCCTCAAAATTGTTGAGATACAGGTAATCCACTACAAGAAATTTTGCTTTTTCTAGCATTTCATAAATGTTGCTAAAAGTTCAAAAAAATGCTGGTAAAGAGAATTACTGGTACAAATGCCAGGAAAGGTCTCTATAAATGCCGGGAATAGTTGGACTCATTTCAGCATTTGTACAAATGCTGGTAAAAATTGTACCATATAAGACAAAATGCCATGTGGCACCCACGTGGCGCTTGCGTGTGGCCCATGCGGCGCACAAATATTGTGGAGAAAATTGTTTGCCCCAAGATTCGAACTCGTGACCTTTGTCTCGTGCACGCATTAGGCCACCAACTTGGCTAGCCACCATATTGGGTCACCTTGCACAATGAAAAATATTTATATTATACGGAGATTTTTTCCAACATTTTTTCCAACAAATGCCGGTAATAGTTTGGCGATATTATTTTGGCGGAAAAATAGACTTTTGCCGGCATTCTTTTAAACAAACGTCAGTAATAATGATTTTTTTCCCACATTAGTGGCTTTTCCGGCATTAATTAAAATGCTGGAAATAAAAATGTCGAAAATAATCATTTTTCTTGTAGTGTAAGTTGATTTGGACTCATGAGTGATAAAAATTAAAGAAACTTCTCTAGGGACCATTAACGAGGCCCTTGGACAGTGGAATACAGTAAATGTGTCAAACTTCCCTTCGACAGTGGAATACAGTAAATGCCTCAAAACTTTCGGAGGCGGGGGGCTGCTGTCCCCTTGGGACAGCAGTGTCGCTGTTGTGCCCATTTTTGGGCCCACCCTGGTCTCGTTCCGATGATCGGAATCATTCACTTTGTAGAAGTCGTCGAGTATAATAACTATGCAAAAAATCAGCTTAATTGGATATCATTAAGTACCTGATCGGAACGTTTTTATTTTGAAAAGAATGGATCCGAAACACTGGATCAAATCCACTGTAACCCATGGACCGAGAGTTATATGGGCTCCGATCAAGCACTTAATGATATCCAATTAAATTAATTTTTTGCATAATTGTTCTACTCGACGAGCTCTACAAAGTGAACGATTCCGATTATCGAAACGAAACCAGGGTGGACCCAAAAACCGGCACAGCAGCGACGCTGCTGTCCCCAAGGGGACAGCAGCCCCCCGCCTCCCAAAACTTTACGGTACCAACTTGCCAACGCATCACACAGCAGGCCCCCGCCTCCTAAAACTTTACGGTACCCACTTGCCAAGGCATCACTACAAGTGGCATCACTACAGTGCGTCCTGTTGATCGATGTCCATATTATAGTAGTGGAGAGAGAGAGAGAGAGAGAGAGAGAGAGAGAGAGGGCTATGAGTCATTAGTGAGTGTGTCTCCTATCTCTCCTATAAACTAAAAAAGCTAAAAGAGCACATCACCCATTCAGCTCGTGCTACACTATTTCCTGCTTATTAGATTTTGAATTTACTTTTAATTAGGTACACCACATTTATATGTGTAGTGGATCCCACGTACAGGATAATAGAAATTGTACACCCTAGGTTTTTTAGTGGTTATTAAATGCGGCCCAGATCAAACCCAAAGCCAGCTTGCAAATTCCCTTTTGACTATCGAAGAAAATCTTTGTCCTCCCTTTAACGCAAAAAGACACCGAGCCCTACTTTTTTTCCCCCCTGACACACCCCCGCCGGCCCCACCACCATTTTCCGGAACTACCCCGTCCCTCCCCCCCTCTCTCTCTCCCTTTTCCTTCTCCCCCCCTCTCTCTCTCCCTTTTCTTTCTTTCTTTACCGTTTGATTTTTTTTTTCTTTTTATTTCCGGTTTGGTTTTTTTTTTTTCATTTTATTTCCTTTTCTATCTTTCCGGTTTGAATTTTTTTTTTCTCTTTAATAATGGGTTCAAGTCTAATTCTAAGCTTTATACAGTAATTGTGAGGGAAAAAAGTGTTTCAATTGATCATGTTTATCCAACTGTTTTATTCTTCTTTTTTTTCCTTTATAGATTAAAAAATATAATTACGAAAATAAGTGTTCCAAATTTCAATCCGTTTGAATGGGTGAGAAGATTTTATTTTTTTTATCATTTAATTCTAAAGGGTCATAATTAAATTTTGACTATAGAACTCTCGTTGATTAGCCCTAAGAAAGTCGTAAAATCAAATATCTCTTAGGATTAACCAACGAGAGCCCTAGAGTCAAAATTTAATTATGACCCTTTAGAATTAAATAATCAGAAAAATAAAATCTTCTCACCCATTCAAACGAATTGAAATTTGGAACACTTAATTTTTCAACCTTTAGTTTATATATTAAAAAAATGGTTAAAAAATTAAGTGCTCCAAATTTCAATCCGTTTGAACCGATAGAAAGATTTTATTTTTCTGATTATTTAATTCTGAAGGGTCATAATTAAATTTTGACTCTAGGGCTCTCGTTGGTTAGTCCTAAGAGATATTTGATTCTACGACTTTCTTAGGGCTAATCAACGAGAGTCTTATAGTCAAAATTTAATTATGACCCTTTAGAATTAAATAATCAGAAAAATAAAATCTTCTCACTCATTCAAATGGATTGAAATTTGGAACACTTATTTTTTTAACCATTTTTTTAATATATTAACCCTAAGAAAGTCGTAAAACCAAATATCTCAAGACTAACCAACGAGAGTCCTAGAGTCAAAGTTTAACTATGATCATTTTGGATAAAATGATTAGAAAACTAAGACTCATTATTTAGTTTCAGGATTCTCTTAGGGTGTTCATTGAAAAGTCTTGGAGCTAAAAATTTATTATGACCATTTAGGATGAAATGATCAAAAAAATAATATCTTTTCACTGGTTCAAACGTATTGAAAATTGAAACACTTATTTTCGTAACTATATTTTTTAATCTATAAAGGACAAAAAAAGAAAAAGAAAACTGTCGGATAAACATGATTAATTAAAATATTTTTTTTCTCTCAATTACTTTACAAAGTCTAGAATTAGATTTGAACCTATTATTAAAAAAGAAAAAAAAATCAAACTGGAAAAAGAAAAAGAAATAAAATGAAAAAAAAAACACAAACCAGAAAGAAAAGGAAAGAAAGAAAGAAAGAAGAGAGAGAGAGTGAGAGAGAGGCGGGGGTAGTTTCGGAAAAATGAGGTGGGGCCCGGGGGGCGTGTGTCAGGGGGATTAGCAATTTACAAAGACACCCAACTCATGCATTCACTTTTACTATTAGAAATAAAATATCTACTGTCAAAAAAAATTATTCAATCAACAAAAAATACACGTACTTAACATTTTTACGTGAACTTAAAGAACTCATTGATATTCAATAACTTGCAAGAAACTAACTCTTTTAGCGACAATATATTAGTACTCTTTAAGTTCTCGATTCGGGAATTAGCTTTTTTGAAACGGAGGTACTAGTAGTCTGCCACTACCTTGATCACTCTTATAAATATAGGAGCTGTTGATAGCCCTCCACACAAGCATTGTCCCATCTCTCTCTCTCTCTCTCCCTCTTTTCCTCTCTCTCTCTCTCTGTAGACATGGAAACAGAATTACAAGGACAGGAGAAAACCGGGTTCACCATTGATGGGAGTGGTTGTATTAAGGCCTTGTTTGGCAAGATTAAGGCCACGGCATTAAACTTAGCTAAGAAAACAAAAGAGGTAGGACAAGATGACCCAAGAAGAATCATCCACTCTCTTAAAGTGGGGTTGGCTCTCACATTGGTGTCATTCTTCTACTACGTTAGGCCTTTGTACAACGGCTTCGGGTCCTCGGGCATGTGGGCTGTCATGACTGTTGTGGTCGTTTTTGAGTTCACAGTTGGTATGTCTCCCCCATTTTGCTCTTGTTAGAAATAAAAATCCTTACGAGTACCGAAAAAATGTACCGAAAGATCTACTCCATACTCACAATTAATCGATGTGATTCTCGTATCTAGTGTTTATATGGGAAGCACACCTATCGAGAGTATGTAATTGACTTTTTGTACACTTTCTGATCAGTACCCGTAGCACCACTAACAAAAAGAAATTCAAACAAAAAGAAATGTGGGTACGTATGCGAAGAAATTCTATTAAAGAAAGGGAAATAAAAATTCATGCATTGTAATTAATTTTTTTTATTTATAATTGGATGTCTGGGATAGTTTAGGCATATCTCGACTAATTCCGGGGCCCTGAGTTAATGACCACAGTGGAATTCAAACATCCGACCTAATGGAATTTTTGCTATTTTTGTTGTCCGTCTGAAAATCGTATTTGATTTGAATCATTGGTTTTTTTTCCTTTTGTAGGTGCAACATTATCCAAAAGCATGAACAGAGGTTTCGCCACACTACTAGCTGGTGCTCTAGGCATTGGAGTAAACCATTTAGGAGGCCTCGTTGGAGACAGAGGAGAACCCGTTATTCTTGGCTTATTCGTCTTCGTATTAGGTACGTGTATATATAACCTCATGACATATATACACTATAGTAAATTGCGAACCTCTTCCAAACGCTGGAAGAGATTCGCAATTCTTAATTGCTACTGTTTTTTGATAAATTAATCGAGTGTTTGCATATATTGCAGCTGCAGCATCTACATATACGAGGTTCTTTCCGCATGTCAAGGCGAGATATGACTATGGAGTGTTGATATTCATATTGACATTCAGTCTAGTATCGATCTCGGGTTACAGAGTTGAGCAAATCGTAGAGCTTGCCCATCAAAGACTATCGACCATTTTGCTTGGGGGTGCGATTTGTATAATCATCTCCATATTTGTTTGCCCTGTTTGGGCTGGTCAAGATCTCCACAATCTCGTTGCAACCAACCTGGACTTGCTTTCCAACTTCCTTGAAGGTACTTATATCTAACCCCTAATGCATGCATCAATCTAACTAGTTAACCATAATCTTTACTCTATGGTTTTTTTTTTAAATTTCATTTTTTTTTAATTTCTTCATCGAGACCAATGATTAATCGCAAAAAAACATTGAAGAAAAATTAAAAAATAAAATTCACTAAACATCAATAACGTTAACTGTCTTTAACTTTAAGAACTATCAAGCTAGTCCAAACTTGACTAAAAAAACCAATGCAGGTTTTGGAAGTGAATATTTCGGAGTTTCAATAGATGGAAATAGCACGATGGGGCCCAAGGAAGTTAAGTCATTCATTAACGGCTACAAAGGTGTCCTCAATGCAAGATCCACTGAAGAATCCTTGGTGAGTATAGTACAGTAAATTCTCTCTCTCTCGGAGAATTTTTTAGTGCCGAGCAGGTACCACGTGGTGCCCACTGGCGCATCCGAGCCGTCCATTTCATTTTTGAACAGCTTAGATTTGGAGAGAGAAAAGGAGAAAGAAAGTGTTGGGGTGAGAGGAGAGAGAGAGTTTCAATCCGAGCCGTCCAAAAGTGTATCGGATGGCTCGGATGCGCCGAGCGAGTACCACGTCGGACATACCCACTTGGCACTGAAAAATCTCTCTCTCTCTCTCTCTCTCTCTCTCTCTCTCTCTCTCATTTTTAATTGAAATTATGGAAGGCCTCTCGCTCTCTCACACTCATCGTTTAATTGAAATTATGGCAGGCAAACTTTGCATGGTGGGAACCTGGCCATGGGAGTTTTCTTTTTGGTCATCCATGGAAACAGTACTTGGAGATTGGAGGCCTTACTCGCCAGTGTGCTTACCATATTGAGGCTCTCAGCGCCTACTTGAATTCTGAGATTCAGGTCTAACCGTGTTTACGATAGCTGCGAATACGAATTTTAGATTCTTTCAAAAAAATTCTGCACCAGATTCTAAATTTTAGATTATATAGGTATTAGTTGCTTTTAACGCGTGCAGTTTTCCTTGCACCAATACACCCCTTTTGTAAAAGACAAATATCGGTAAAGAAGTTTGCCTTGGATTGCCATGACTAATTAATGGCAAGCGACCATTAACTAATGTTGTTTAAATTGGTATCATTCAGCACCCTATCACGAAAAAGCTACTAATATGGAGTACTAATTGAAAAAATAGATTATTCTTTTTTTATCGGTAAAGAAAATTTTATTAATCTAAGAATCAAGGTTACAAAAATTAAAAGGAAACGAAAAAAAAAATGGCATCACAATCAAGACCTACATCCCAACAAAGTTGGCATCTAAGCCAAAGATAATCATATGCCACCAGCTATTGAAGGATAAAAAGTTGGCAAAAAATAGATTATTCTTTTCCACATCCAAGATTTCCAAGACAGAAAAAAGAGAAACAAAAGAGCAAAAAATTTTTAATTTTTTTTTAAAATCTAGTTGAGGATTATTAAATCAAATAACACAAAGTACAACGAGATAAACGGAAGAACAATTTGTTTCGCCTTCTATAACGTATGTTATGCAATCTGTTTGGCCGCCATATTCACCTTTCTTTACTCCGCTCGCAAACCTATTTACGTGTTTTATATATATCTTGCAGGCACCACTAGAGTTCCAAAGAAAAATTCAAGAACCTTGCATGAAAATGAGCTTGGAATCCGGAAAGGCTTTGAAAGAACTAGCCTTGGCCATCAAAACTTTTGCACAACCATCTTCTGTTTTTGAACATTTAGAGAGTTCCAAAAGAGCTGTAGATGAACTCAAAACAGTCCTGGAAGCAGTCTCGAGAAAGGAAGATGACCTCTTCAAAATGATACCATCCCTTACTGTTTCATCGATATTGACCGATATTGTAAAATGCGTCGAAAAAATTGATGAGTCCGTCCACGAGCTTTCCCAACAAGCACAATTCAAGAATGCTGTTGTAGGGACCATATCAACGGATAAGCCTCAATTACTTCGCCGAGGAATCGTAAAACCGCTTAACGACAGTGATGGTGATGGTGATGGTGATGGTGATGGGGAGCATATTATTGTTATGGTACATGGAACATCATCAAGGAGTAACCAAATAACCGTAGCGTAAATATACTACTAGCTAATTATTCATTTTTTAATGGTAAAATATGATATAGAAATAAGAAGAGAAAAGGGAACCTTTTATTTTGCCATATGGTAAGCACCTAATTAATTTGCTTGTTCTTTCTTATGTTACCTTCTTAATAAAGTACTATTGACTCGACCACAAAATAAATTAATCACTTGCATCAATTATAAGAGTTTAAGAGACAATCAAGCCCAACAACTCGACTAATACAATAAATAAACCCATTATAAGGTAAAGAAACAGAGAAAGAAACACCCATACGCAGGTCGGGCAACTTGAACTCGTGTCCTCAGAGTGAGATGCATCTTGGATTTGCCGACCAAAAAAACTCTTAGCTCTTGGGATTGGATTACTAATCCTAAGGGACTATCAAGCCCTTGTTTGGTAACCAAAAAATGTCCGGATTATTACTCCCATGGGAACAGGCCGGCCTATAAAGGGCATTAGCAATACCCCTTGAAACTTGGTATTCATAGTCCAATCTCAACCCCTTCTATCATTACCAATCTCTTCTCATTAATTACTAATTTCTTCTATCAATCCAATCTTATCTCAAACAAACATAATATTAATAATCTCATAATCGAATCTCATCTCAAACAAACATACTCATTATCAATCCATTCTTATTAACAATCTCAATCCTAATATCATTTTCTTACGAATCTCATCCATTTATCACTGTTATCAAACGGGGCCATAGAGTATTGATTGATACGTTGATCTCGCTGACCATATGGCACCCAATTTCCACTTTTAATTTGGTTTGGATGGTCCTGGCGAAAATTGAGTAAGACCGTACCTTGTACTTTAGTTCAAAATATATGCGGTAGTGCAGCTCATATTCTCATGCGCGAGTACCCATGTACTTGAACCTCTATTTTTTTTTACTTAAAAAAACAATCAATATGTTCCATTTCCTAAGAGGATCGATGACCATCCAAAAGAGAGAAAAGTGGGAAATTCTGGAACTGAGGTTCTGAGTTGTTTCCCACTTGGATTTTCCTTGAAGTTGCTAAGAATTAGGTGCAGAAAAATTATTCTATGCAAAAGTAGAGCGAGGTGGACTTTTTTATTTATCGGTAGAAATCAATATTGTTGGAATAGTCAGATTAACAGAGGAAGAGTGGAACTTCAACCTCTATTCTCCTAATAATTAAGTGCACCTTATGATACCATTGAGCCAAAGACCTCTTGGCGAGCGAAATAAATTGAAAGAGCCAACGAAAAAATACTGTATGTGTTCGTATGATAAAAGAAATTTTTAACGTTTCATGATATGGTCTTATATTTGAGTATCTTCTTTGATTTTGTATATTTTAATTTGAGAAACAAACAAACAGAATATTTGCATCGTCATCATCATTAACACCCTCTCATCTTCTCTGCTTTTCCATTAACCAAAAGCAAATTAAGCTTTTGCTGCCTACATTTAAATATATCGTGGGAGTTCTCCTCCACACGAAATAGTATAAAACTTAAAAAGTGACCATACAATACAATTAAAAAAATAGAATATGCCCATTTAACTTTTACTTAATGTAGCATTAGAAGATTTTTGGACCTACTCTATACTAGGAGTTATAAGATATTGCTAGTAGTTTAAGTTACTGATAACGATTCTCTTATCGTTCGTATAGACTTTCATTTCTTTTTTTAAGAGAAAAACACACAATAAAAAGAAAAGAATTATGTTGAGAAAACAAAATTAGATAGATGTAGGGGATCAACCATATATAACCTTGTGCAAGAGTCCTAACCTCAGTCACATGATTCTCTGACAACGTCCTCTAGTACTGCTACGTACTCTCAATCTTCATCCTACGTTCGCGCTCTCAATTATATCGCTCTTTCAAATTTTAATTAGTACTTTGGGATATTTTTAAAAGACATTTTTTCACGCTCGCACGTACACACACAAATTATGTGACTTAGGTCCTAACCTCATAAAGAATGATAATTCCTATGTAATAAGGATATCATTAAATAGGTCCACACAAATGAAAAAAATAAAAATAAAAATCCCACTCACGAATTCTACGTATGAGGAATAATAAATTAGCGAGGTGCACCAGGCCCAACAACCAGTACTCGATCACGAAATAATAACAGGTTATTCGGTCCACCCTCTTAACTTTTGTAGTAATGTTGTAACCAAATAAGTAAATGGAGCTTTTAGAAACATATATACTATATTGTCCATATTGCAACATGAGGCAATGCTATGTCATTGATTATTCTCTTCGTGTGCCTATCAAGTAAAGAAGAGAAAAGGGCATGACGTTTTTAAGGGTGCTTGAACCTAGTGTTTGCTCTTTACCCTTTGGAGCCAGGCAAGAGGCCCTAGGAGTAGCTAGGAGTACACAGATATAGATGCATTGTGAGGCCCATTTCCGACTTTTGTATAAATAATTTGAGGCGTTTATTAAACATAAAATATTTTTTCGAATGATCTTGAAAAACAATCAGGATAAATGTAAGTGGTTGATCAAACTTTTCAAATTTTCATTCAGAATGCAGAATCTAAATTCTGAATAGAAAACCCACTTAAAACCTGAACAAAAGTAAACGCAAATTGATTAATCCTAAATTCTTTTTCATTTCATTAATTCACGAAATCAAACATTTGTTAAAAGATTTGAGACGCTAGCCATCCATGGTTAAAGAAATGACAATGAAATGAAAAGGAATTAAGGACGGATTTTGGTATTTAAACATCCCTTCCTTCACTTTTAAGTTCAACCATTGAAGGAGGAAAAGCTGAACACAAGTAGGAAAAAAAAATCCAATTGTTTATTACTGACAAGAAATCAAGAACTAAAGCTGAAAAGATTGTTCTGTAGTTGGTACCACCATTGATGCGGATCGCGCCACAGAACAAAATCTATGACAGCCCGGGCTCATTGTAGGGCTCATAACCCTCACCGGACCTTTTTAGAGAGATTTTGATTTCGGTTTGAATTTTAAGGGAGGTTTTTTGAGAATAATGATGAAGAAAGATAAATATAGAGAAAATTTAAAAGAAACCGTGCTCAAAAATTTTAAAGTCCAAAACGAACCAGCCAGGCTTTTTGAAAAGCTTTTGAGAGAGGACGACCACAGTTAATTGTTGGGTCATGATTCTTGCAATTTCAGATTTTTTAACCAAATTCCTTTCTCTTGACCACGCTTTAAGGATTTTTATGTTTCATGGCTAGATTCCCCTTTGAGCATATTATGGAAGTCTTTTTTCTTTTCTTTTTTTCTATGTAAGCAGAATTGTTGTTGAGGTGCTGGAATTTGTTTTTGAATTAATGATTTATATTGAGAGTTCGATCCCTTCTTTTCGCTAAATTTTTTGATATCTGCGAGATTAACTCGCTGGAGTCGGGTTTTTTTTTTCCAGTATGGGAAAATTGATGGTGTAGCTGTTGATTGGTTGGACCATAGTTCTCCGCTTTGAAAGCATAAAGTAAAGCCCATGGGTTCGATGCATACAATTAAGTCTTTTTGGTTCAATAAGTGTCTTTGGTAATTTTACTGTATTATTTAATAATTAGTAATAGGAGGCATTTTAATTAGGTTATTTTTTTCCCTTTTATTTCCATTTTGGTAAATGTTTCCTTTTATTTCCATTACGGTTATGAGTCTATAATAAGATGTTCAATGATATAATCGTTACTTCCATGTTAAAAAAATGATATAATCGTTAGACTTTAATGAATGAGAATTTGAGAATTAGGATTTTGACCTTTGTGTGTGTCTCTCTCCCCTTCTCTCTTTCTTGTCCGTCACCTAAATTAGGATTTCTATACTTATAAGTAGGGTTTTAAGCTTAAGGGCAAAGAGTTCTCTTCTTCTTTTCTTTGCATTTTTATCGGCAAAAATAGTTTCATTACTCCAAAATGGGCTAAATGAAATCAGTACAATACTGTAGGAAAAGAAATTGAGCAATTTCTTCTCTCAAAATCTTAACCTACATCTTTGCCTCTCGAATGTTAGAACTAACCTTGTTAACAAGATGCCATCAAGAAAATCCATAGGGCCAAGCCCAAAAATACACCTAAAAAAAAAAAATGCAACCTGAACGGGCTAAGCCTATTTGCATTGGGCCGGCCCATACCAACTGATCACCCCACAACAGCCCTAACCCTACCAGCGCCACAGCTCCACCATCGTTGCTCCACCTCGCCTTTGCTCTGCCACAAGGTAGTTAGTTATCTTTTTCTTGTGAATTCAAGAGCCCATTAGTTAGAACGATATCTAACCCCAATAGTCTACTAGAACGATATCTAGTCTCCCTCCCGCTACAATGAAACGTTGTGTCAAGGGTTCATTGCAATGATTACGTAATGAAGCTAGCTTGCCTCAATATGGTGGTTGTATTTTCTTGAATCTAAAGTGTAAAATGTTTAGGTCTCCAAACAATCAGTAGTACTATGTAGTAAATCTACTATCCGTTACCAATATTCCAGTCATTATTGAAATTCAATTTTTTTTTGAATAAAAACGAAGAAATTAGCTTATTGGCTTATATTTTTCTTTATTCAAAAAAATTAGGTTTCGATCGTAATTTTTTACTTTTTAAATTTCTCTTGTCATGACGAAGCAATAATCTCCAAAAAAAATTGACAAAAAACTAACAAATGCAAAAAAAAATTGAACAAGGACAAAAAATTAAGCCAAGTGGTTTATTTACCCGAACGCCCTTAAGAGATTTTTTGATGTAATGAGTGGAGAGAAATAGCTAAAAGAAATTATTAAGAACCATGCAGAGCGTAAAAAATTGAGCTTAAAAAATTTTTTAGAGTGAGAATATTCGGTTGAGAAAGTCTTCTGGGTCTACAGTCAAGTGCAACAGGCACCCTGAACAGAGCACATAAATTGTCTAAAGCTGGTCTCTGCGGCTGTAAACTTCAAAAAACCAAAGGATGGGTCTAGATAAGAAGTTCTTTTTGCAGGGAAACCTTTGAAGACTGATCATCTGAAATGAGGGAGAGACTAGGTGATCGATCAACTCACAATCTGATCAACAACTACAGTCTCTAGCATCTGGAAAACAAGAAAATCATCTTGTTTTCTGGTGTGTTCAAAATGATTGGCAGGTAGAAAGTCTCTTTCGTATAGATTCTTATATATATCGGTCCTTATCCAGTGAGGGATTCCGCACGGTAAAAACCGTGCGGACCTTGCTTTTTCGATCAAATTTTGATGATCCGAGCCGTTCAAAATGATCAAAACGTAATTTTAAGGATATTCGCGATAAATTAGTAAAACAAATGACCGGGAAGAGCTTAATCGGAGCAGTTTTCATTGAACGGTTTAATAAAAAACTGCTCAAATCAAGCTCTTCCCGATATTTTTTTTGCTGATTTCTCGCGGGTACCCGTAAAATCATGTTCTGCACACTTTGAGCGGCTCGAATTATCGAAATCTACTCAGAAAATGGGAGATCCGCACGGTATTTTGGTAAGGGATCCCTCACTAAAAATTTAGTCTATATATATATATATATATATCCCCTTTTAACTTCTTATTACTCTTTTCTTTTGAACCGCGAAGGAGAATTTTATAAGAACTTTCAGATCGTTCGTATAGACTCTCTTATCGTTCATATAGAATCTCTCTTTTTTTTTATTAGTTTAATTAAGTTACTGATCGTTCGTTTAGACTTTGTTTTCTTTTATTGGAGTAGTTTAAGTTATTGATAAAGATTCCCTTATCGTTAGTATAGACTCCCTCTTTTTTCAAGAAAAAAACAATAAAAAGCAAAGAATAGCCTTGGATGTGTGGAGAAAACGAAAGGGGATCAACCACATATATAACCTTGTACAAGAGTCTTAACCTTCGTCACATAATCATTCGATAAGGTCCTCCAATGCTACGTACTCTCAATCCTCATTCTCCGTTTGATATAACCTTGTATAAACTCTGTTTTTTTATTAGTTTAAGTTATTGAAAAGGATTCCCTTATCGTACATATAGACTCTCCTTTTTCAAGAATAAAGCAATATGGTCGGATCAACTAGGTCACCTTCGATATGTTGAGAAAATGAAAGGGGATCAACCATATATAACCTCGTACAAGAGTCCTAACCTTCATCACATAATCCTTCGATAAGGTCCCTCCACTGCTACGTACTCTCAATCCTCATTTTGTGTTCGCGCGCTCAATCATCGCTCTTTCAAATTTCACGCTCGTGCTCCCGCTTCCGCTTACACACACAAATTATGTGACTTTGGCCCTAACCTCATAAAGAATGATAATTCCTATGTAGTAAGGATATCACTTAAATTAGTCCACACATAAAAAAAAATCCCACTCGCGAATTCTACTTCTAAAGAATAATTAGCAAGGTGCACCAAGCCCAATAACCTGTACTTGATCACGAAATAATAGTAACATGTTATCCGGTCCACCCTCTTAATTTTTGTACTAATGCAGGTTGGTCGAGTGGTTTTGGCCTGGGACTTAGGTATTTGCTACATCATAAGGTCTCGGGTTCGATTCTCTTTGTCAACAACCCTCTTGGAGCCACCTCACCTCCACGTGTAAGCGTGTGAAACGGCTGTGAGAGGGACTGTAGGGATTAGTTCAAGGTGTGCTCAAACTGGTCCGTGATACTCTGCATTACAAAAAAAAAAATTTGTTGTAACCAAGGAGTAAATAGTTGGAGCTTTTAGAAACATATATAGATGATAAAACTATATTGTCCATATTAATTATTACAACATGAGGCAATGAGATGTCATTGATGAATATTCTCTTCTGTGTGCCTATCAAATAAACAAGAGAGAAAATTAAGGTACCGAGGATATGAGATGGTAGGAGGGCACTCTCAGGGCATGCATGACGTTTTTAAGGGTGCCTTAAGCCTAACCTAGTGTAGTACTATTAGCTAGTATTGTTCACTACCAGTTGATATTGTCAAGTATGGATATTAAATAAAAGCCTTCTGATCATAGGAAGACTTCCCAACATTAATATTTCAGCTTTCACTCACACACCCACCCAAGCATGAATTAATGCCCAGTATTTTATTACATAACTCTAGATATATACAACCATGTTTGGGACCATTCGATGCACATGGGTTCACGTGCAAGGAACAATTAATTCAAAACAAAGTTGTGTTTTTAAGTTATGTTCAGTACGTAGACTTTTTGTTTCACTCCAGCTCCCAACTCAAATCCATATCGAATTGAATTTTTCTCAAATTTTTAACCATCACGAGAGACTTAAATTCTTACTCAAATTTTTGAAGGTTTTTCTATCGCTCTTAAATTTACGACTATGTTGTTAATGAAACTTTTGGTCAAATCTATGCTTAGACTTGAACTTTGCGTTGAAGCTTCACGAAAATTGAGTAAGGGCCAGAGATGCTAACCCAAACTGTTCCTTATCCGAAGTATGTTATATAATGTGTATCAGTGTGATGAATGTAGGGCTTAGGGTTTCGAATTGTGCTCTGTTCTGATGTTTTATGAACCTCTGTGCACCTTGAATTTTATGATTATTCACTTGAGATGTTACATTGCAGTGTGATTGCTCATTAGAGAAGGATTTTGATTTCCGGATATTCATTTCAAATCAACGGATTTCAGACTCATTACGAATTTTGCACTTATAAACTTGTGCAATGTTCTCTCTATATCCACTCCACGCCCCCTTTTGGAGTATTTCTGTTGATCCCCTTTCGGTGTGGATCGATTAGGGTGGGATCAAAGGTTCACAAAATCCTATCAGTGCAACAGAGTAATACCGTAGGAGTGTATCTTTCCAAGCTTGTTTGTAACTATTGTCGCGCGAGCTCTGATGACAATATGTAAAATCCGCAAATTCCCTTCTCTTTTCCCCGCCATTGGATGAGATCCAATGGCTAGCATCCAAAGTCCGCATTTTTTGCCTGGAAGGGCGTCCGTAGCTTAAGTCTACTGTGTATATATATAAAACTGAAATCTACAATACTCCCTCCGTCCCTTATTTATAGTCCGGTATTCCATTTTGGACTGTCCCTTAATAAGTGTCCATTTTGTAAAGTTAGTGGGTAAAAGTTTGTGAATTGTCTATTTTGTCCCTAAAAGTAGATTCCATTTTGAAAAATAAGTGAGTAAAAGTATAATGATGATAGGTAAGTAGGGAAAGTGGAGGAAAAATTTGATGTGAAAGGTATAATGATGACTCGGCTTTGTTCAGTTCCCATTTTAGTTTTAGTTTTAGTTTTGTTTCCAATCATTACCCTACTTCTTTTTCCAATCATTACCCTATTTTTCCAATTATTATTTTCTCATTTCTCTCTATCTCTCTCCAATCATTACCCATATTTTCAATCATTACTCTATTTCTCTCTCCACCCACTACCAAAACTAAACTAAACTAAACTTCCAACCAAACACTACCGATGTCTTTTTAATAAATTGGAGTTATGAAACAGGACACTTAAAAAGGGACGGAGGGAATAGTATTTTACAAATCCACAAGTCAATTGGGCTTCTAACCCTGGGCCAGATCCCACACATATACGCAACGACCTACAAAAACCCACTCAAATGAAAAATATGCACTCCGGTATATACAATGAGCCTTGCTCATAAACGATAATACACACCAACAGCTATATAGTGTACCAAATTTTGCTTAATGCATAAGTTAACGACAAACACGGCGAGTGCAATTCAGTTAACGACCAAGTGTAGTTTACATAATTCTCTCTCTCTCTCTCTCTCTCTCTCTCTCTCTCTCTCTCAACTTATCTAGGTCTAGGGTGTTAATGACAAGGATAAGGACTCCATCACTTAGGAATTTTGTTTAAATGTATTTTTTGTTACATATCATTATAGATCAGGATAGTGTTGTTTCAAGTTTAAACTTGTAATTCTTATCTCTCTCTGTAACTATAAAATAGTGTTGCTTCAAGTTTAAACTTGTAATCCTTATCTCTCTCTCTCTGTCACAAGGGGGGGTGGGTGGGTGGGGTGGGGTGAGGCTACTTCTCCTCTCCCTCACCTATCCTCGCATACACTCTCCTTCTATTTTTACTACACACTCTGCCCCGTGGGCCGCCTACTCTCTCTCCCCTTAGTGGTGTACATTCTTCTTCAATAAGCTTGAAATCCCATGCATTTTCAAATCTAGCAGAGCTATTTAGGTATTTTTGATTTGGGTGAATTTAGGGGGGGGGGGGCGGGGGGGTGTGTGGGTGGTGCGGTGTTTGTTTATTTGGTGTTTGATTTTGGTACTTTTGGAGTTGTTTTGGGGTGGTTGGTGCGCTCGCAATCGCAAGGGTTTGTGATGGTGGTTGTTAGCTCTTGTTAGGGGTGTTATTAGTGCTATGGGTTACGGATGAAGTGCGGATCATGGTGGGGGTGAGGGAGGCAGCAGTGTTGGGTGAGTGTAGGTTGTGGCGATAGAGGTGTCGGTGGTTTTGAATATGGTTACGATGATGGAGGTGGGCCAGGTTCTGATGGAGTACTTGCAGGCATCGGTGTGGGTGTAGTGACATCAATTTGGGTGGAGATGCTTTTAGGTGATATGGTGGTTGAGATTGAGGTGATTAGCGTCATGTTTAATGAAAAAATGGTCTTTTTGGCTTTGCCGTTGGGTGGTTTTTATGTCTGGAGGTGGTTGTGGTGGCTGTGGAGTAACTAGATGTGGCCATACACGGATTGACAAGCAGCTGCGCCAAAGGGATGTCGCAGGGGCGGCCAAAGGGCTTTTTCTCAAATACACCCACCCTCTCCTCCATCCGCCCCGCAAGCACCCATTCCCCAATTAGAGAAGAGAACAGGAGAGAGAGAGAGAGAGACTATGAACTTTTATATGCAAGATGTGGCACTTGTAATCTTTTGCAAGTATTACCAAGCCAGACAAAATAACTGTACAACAGAATAAAACCAGATAGTAACAGCCCAGAAACACGTTATAAATAGAATACAAGATACTTCCTGAATACAGAGAGAGAGAGAGAGAGAGAGAGAGAGAGAGAGATAACATGGAACATTGACATCCAAGATTCTGCATGTATATACCTAAAGAATAGCATAGTCTGATACCAGGTAGACATTGAGATACGAGTTTGCTAGAAATAGAAAAGCACACCTCAGTCAAAAAAAAACTATATACAGTCAAGCATTACTTGAGTTTGTTGGCTGCCGGCTTCCATGTCACAAGTGCTTTTGAATTCTGGAGCCTCAGAAATTGCACCCACTTGTTCCTTCCCAACTTGTTTGACAAAACTCCTGCTTATGCTTTTGGACCAAAAACAACTAACAGAACTGCTTAGGAAATAGTTTTGAGAACCGGCCATTTTGATGCTTTTAAATCCGCTATAAAGAATCTGCTTTTTCCATAATTCCTTTTTTTTTTACAACACCCACATGCTTCTATGTAGAGGATCTAACTGTGGTTATACAGTCAAAGGATTCACGCATATACCCCTAAACAAGAAGCCTATCTACCAGCCATATATAGGATTTTCAACCTGCGGAGGCAAGAGATGCAAGTCCTCACCATGCTTCATGTCATATTCCCGTGTCCCTGGCATTGCCCCTGTACACCTCCTAAGGAACTCGTTCCCTGTGAAACAGTAGTGGGCAAATGCCAACCCTCCGTCAACCACTCCCGCCAAGTTAGGCATCGACACCGATTTTTTCATGATTTGGTGGTTATTTTGACTTGACTGTGAATCGACTTCTTTATCATTAATATTCAAGACCCTGTCAAGCTCGGAATACTGCATGAATCTCTGGGTGGCGGCTTCCCAAGATAGGTTGTATCGTTGTTCGGAAGTGAGAGGCTGAGGCTCATTAGCCATTGCTTCTCTCACCTTCGCAACAAAATCTTCAGGAGTACTGTAAGTCATACAGTTGGGGAAAGACCTGAAGAACTCGTTTGACGGGTGATCTGCACAAACAACAAATTTTCCCATTGCAAGGGCCTCGGCGGTGGCAGTGCATAGCACATCACTAACACTTGGATTTATGAAGACCTTGTATCTGCAAAAGCAAGCATAAATAACAAGAATATTAGATGGGAAACTTTCTAATAGCCCAAGCTTATTGGTTCCGACTTCCTATATAAGGCCCTATGAAACATAGTTAATGCACCAACAAAGAAGTTGACTGGAATTTGAACTTTGTGTGTCTTTGGATCATGGATTTCTGGAGAGGGGACGATGGAGGGCCAGAAAAAGACCGATAAGAAGATAACGCTGTGAAGAAACTAAACCTGTTTATTTGGTTTCCTCAGCATTTTCCTTTTCCTCGGTAAATCCCTCCAAAAATCCGAAATTCAAGCACAGCCCCCTCACCATATACATTGATAACATTTCATAAAACAAGTCATTCAATTTAGCTTGACTAGTTCAAAGGTTCTTTACCCATGAAGAGAATCATCAGCGTGGTCTCTGCCTTTCATGAAGTTGAGATTCAGATCTAACTTTCTAGCCGTGCTCTGAACTTCATGAGCATCCTCTCCATTTCCAAACACATCCAAATCGAAGCCATCGAGGTCTTTTTTGTGCTTTGCTAACAAATCAATGAGCTCCCGATATCCTTTCGCCCAAACCATCTTCCCCAAGAAATATGCTCCTTTTGTGAAGGCTTGCTCTCCACGCTCCCTTTCTGCATCAACTTTTTCGCCAATTTTCAGAAATTTGGGGTTCACACCATGAACATTGCATACTATAGACTTGGGTAAATCCTGGGTGGCAGCGGAAAGGCGAAGAACCTACGACAGATAACATTAGCAAAACAGATTATGAATAAAATGCAAACCCTTCGATACAAATTCAAGACATAACCAACATTTAGTTTGCCATAGTGGAAAATGGAGGCACAACATATAAGTAATAAGAATACCAAGAGGTTCGTTAGGCTTATACCTTGTGGCAGTATGCTCTCATGACCAAATTGTTAATGTGCTTCACAAAGAAAGCTTGAATAGCGCCATTCTTCTCCCTCTTGATGTATTCTAAGTAATTTGTATGAACAATACCGACAACATGGTTAAACTTATCAGTCCAACGTTTACCATGATGGTACCAATTCAGGTGTTCTGGTTCTTCCAGGATAGCAATGTCAGCATCCTTTGATGGAATGAACTGAGAAGTATCTCCGGCAGGCATTATACTCCGCCTGTCTTTTTGAAACTAAAAACAAAAAGATGCAACAAATCAGGCATAGCATAGAAAATTATCCAGTAAAAGAGATGTAGTTGAACTTACCTTTCCTGGATAGAATGAGATTTTGAAATCAGTCTTGAAACCCACCCTTTCCTCAAGCCAGTTACGTATATAAGCCTCCTGTTCTTCTGGTGAACTGAAAGTGAGATTGTTCGGATAAACTAGTTCTTGGTCTGATCGGCAAAGCCATGGAACCAGAAGTGTGACATCTTGTTTTGCAGACTCAGACAAATAAGCAGCTCGAAATAGTGGATTTACAGCTGTTCCTGTCATCCAAGGAAGACTAGCAGTTGTGACAATAGCAACATGCCTTTTCCCATTTGTCGTGTCATGCTTTGAGGAGTCGGTCCAAAAGCCCCCATCATAACAATGCCCCGTACTTTGGAGGACACTGGCAATTCTTACATCCAGTTCATCACCAATGTTATCACTTTCAAGAATGGAGGATTCTCCTGCAGGTGCGGAACGCAATAGAAGTTGATTCTTGCGTTTGCTGCATAAGCTTTCCACGATCTTGTCTGATATATCTACAAATACAGTTTGAACACCAGAACTTGAGTAATACATGAAGCCTTGGATGTGAGGGAAAAAAATGTGTGCCGCACGACAACTAGGGAAAACTTAAGAAAGCACTTCCAGTATCTTGGATCACTTATTGATGATGAGTGAGAAGTTGAGGATTTTGCCAAGCAAGCTAGATAGGCTTGTCATTCAGTCCGGGTTGGAGTCTTTCTATACCAACCCAAACAAACGGTACCTCTCCACAAATTTTGACTAAAAGCCAGTTGTAAAAGTGAAATTCTATCCCAAACTTGCTCCCCTATTTCTCCCAGCAAAATTTACAGCTCACTCAATTACTTTTAAGTTCATCAACGAAAAATTCCATAAAAAAGTAAGTCAAATCGATAATATTCAATCCATATATGTTGGAACTTGGAAGTACAAGAAATCAAAAGTGAACCCAGATACCAAAGAAGTTACAAAAAGATAATTACCACCAAAATAAGCAGACATGGTACAAAGAAAATGGAAACAGAAGCCCTAAAATTTACTTCAGCACTACTCCTATGAAACAAATTATTTTATGCATAACGAAAGCACAACCCTCTAATCAAAATATGAATGTAGATAGAGAGATCGGGGAGCAAAACAAAATAATACAGACGCAAATGTGAGTAAACCTGACCTATCATTGATTATCTTAAACAGTTAGTGTCAAGGGTTGTTAGTTGGAGACAACAGGAAGCTGGCATCATGGTAGTTCACCTTGATGGAAGCAAGGTTACAGCAGATGATTTCAAAAGCACTTGCATATTTTGGCTTCCTTTCTGGAATTGCCATTGTTTGGTGACATAATGGTTGTTCAACTTTTTGAGAAGTTTATAGCCAGCAGATAGGCAAGAGGCAACCAAAACTTTGGCCTTGCTTCCTGGTTTAATATTTAGAAAGGATAAGGATAAGGAAACATCGATTTGGTAATGTCAGGTTTGTAGAAAATTTTGTCGCAAATTACCGAAAACTTCAACAGTAACCAATCTTTATTCCTAAGAACACAGTGCAAGTTTTTGCAGTTCCCCAAGAATTTCAAACTAGTACAATTGGTGTAGTAAAGACCAACTTAAAGATGGATCATGTGACGGTGTGACAGATAGGAAAATTGAGTGAGTCATCATCAACGGAAATATTCATGACGTACACACAAAGAGATATACGAGAAGAGTCAATCACCTCTTCTAATGCCAAGTTGATCCAAGAATGGCCGAGATTGCCTGACTAAATATGCAAAAAGTTCTGGTACATCTAGTGGTGGGACTTCCTGCATCAGATATATGCAAGGTAAAGCAACAACATAAAATATTTGTACTGTTTGAATCTACAAGTCACCAATCTATCCAATCCAAGACAACTGTCAAATCAATCGTAAGGAATGCATACCACACCCTCACATATCAGATTCCATCTTTCATTCTCTTGATCTACAACAAGAATTTTTGCTAGAATAAAATAAAACCAAACAAAGAGTTCATTGGACAACACAAAGTCCACCAAAGAAGGATGAAAGCAGAAAATACGAAAACTAAAGGACGAACTAATATTTCGCCATTCTCCACATGAACTAATATCTCACCATTCTTCGCTCTAGAAACAATTTACAAAGGAAGCTCCTTAAAGGGAAAGTATTCTCATTCCCAACATGAAGCTAAAAACGCATATTGTCCCACAAGCCCTATGTCTTATAATTTATCCTCAAAAGATTCTTGCATTCTCCCTAACCATATACCCTAAAGCACTTCCAAAAACTACACATCTCCAAAGTGTTCGGGGCCTTCTAATTCATCCCAAAAGGTCCTAAAGTCCAATATCAAACATAAGAAGATGCAAAACATAAGAAGATGGAACCATTTAGTATCTTTGCTAACTAAAATAATCTCCACCATACAGCCCTGGCCATTGGAATTAGGAATAACATACAAATAGATGGTTTTCTTTCCTATTCCCTCCTGGCTCCTGCGCAAGTATGCATCCTATGAATCATTTACTGGAATTTTGTTTCTTATGAGCCATTAACAAAGCAAAAACTTAATCATCACGTGGCACATTTTACACTCAAAAAGAACCAAAAAGTGGTGTCTTCGGATCAATGATTCCACCAAAGAACTGATTGACAAAAAGTACTGCTTGAAAATGAATAAACCACTTTGATATTTACATTAATATCATCAGCACTACCCATTTTTAAGATCATTTGTTTCACAATCATTGAAATTACTAAAATCAGATTCATTTGTGCTACCCTAGTCTGGTCGCACTGCATCCACCAGGCATCTCAGGAGACCAGTTTATGACATTGTCGGTACTGCTCTACTCCAGTGTTTTAAAAGGCACGCACCTTGGGGAAGGTTGACTCACATTAACTGGATGCAATGAAACAGAGTATTGAGTCTACTGACAGAGAAGACAAGAAGAAGAAAGACGGGAAGAAAGAAAAGTACTTGATTAAGCCCATTAAAATAACAAAACTAATATGCCACGGATATTTTGATAAACAATTGCAATTTTCTTCAAATCGTAACCATGAACAACAGTTGGGAAAACAACTTCTGCCAGCAGTGCTTATACAACCATCATGACACGGTTGAAAAACTCATGATGTGAGCAAAGCGTATAGGGTTCAACACAAACCTTTGACTCCGTAGGCTCCTTGCAGATTGCTTTCTGCAAAAGGAAATAAGGGGGGGTAATACATATAGGAATCTAGCTCGTCTTCAAACTTTAAATGAAACTGAAAGTGATGGCTGCTAACAAAGATAATAAGCAGACAACTACATATAGATGAAATTCCATAAGATTATTGCAAAGCATTTGCTTTATATCAGTAATGAATGGAAAAACTTTTCGCACATCACAAAAAAATCATGCTAATATTGTGTTTAGGACAGTCCATCCAACAGGAAATGCTAAATCATCGGGACATAAGTAGTTCCTTGCTAGCCTTCAAAGATTAACATGCCCCACTCATAGTAGCCAGCCTCAAAAAAATATAATGAGACTATGTATGAAAAAGAAACCCAGATTAGTCCCTGTTAATATGGGGGTTTGGAGACAGAAGATTGGGTCCAGACCTAATCTAGGCATTATTCGCACAAAGTTCCGAATGCACAACCTCAAGGTTCGTATGTCAATTTTTAACAGTTATGGCGTTATGTGTAAGAGTGATGTACTTAGCAATTAAAGCATTTCCTTTCTATTATCCTTCCAAAATTCCGAATTCAAATGAAAAGAGAGCTGTAATGCTGGCCTTCAGAAAACAACTAGTGCACTGTCTCTCACAAGGCTCTAGTGGTTGACTAGCCGCAAATAACTTATACGTGGTTCACACTGGGATATCCAAGCATAGGACATCTCCCTGTTGAACCAACCATGTCAAAGATGCATTTCTATATAGATACGGAAGTCTCACATTGACTTTGTTGAACCAAGGATGAAAGAAAAAACAATACAGAGTACCGACAACATAAGAGCTATCAATCAAATTCCTAATATCAAGGATGAGAGAATCTTGAAAGAGCTGCAACAGTGTTTTAACCCGAGTGCAGGCAACTTACTCTAAGGACAGAAGGAGATCAAATAAAACTGAAAAAGGACAGAAAAATCTCCTTCAAATCAACAAATGAGTTTAATAAAATGCCAAAAACAAAACAAGTACAAAAGTGAACAACATATGCTTGACTAGTTCGCTGGCATGGTGGCACCTCAACCCTCCAAACGATGTCTTGTACTTCTCCTTCAAGAGACATCAAAAGATGAATCCCACAACTCGACCTTATTTTATATTCATGCCCACTTACTCCCGCTATACCATCCACAAGTTGAACAATTCTAACACAAACCATGAAGTAAAGCATGCTATGGCATTAGGAAAACGAACCGCACCATAGTCCACTATCACGCTTTCTCACCACTGCACCCAACAGTCCCCATAGTACATGATATTGAGATTGAAGTCTCTAATCCTATTGCAATTGGTACTACTCCTATTCGAACTTATTTCATTCTTGAGTCATATATCTCATAGAGTTACAAAAGTGAAAACAAAAGTACGTAAACGAATGGGGAAAAAATCCATGTTATCCGAGACAATTACATCAATGAAGGAAATCAAGGCGTAGAAGGGGCCTGAACCAACATAACAGCAAACAATTTATCCTGCTTCGAAACCATCATGCTATACAACTGAAACCAAATGACAAAACATCGATTCATTCTATAAACAAGTGAAAGATTGATTCTTAAAAAAGGATTTATTCGTCCAATCAGAATTCAGAAAACAACCACCGCAAAACAATCAGGGCATCCAGAATGAAAAACCTATACAGCAAAGATATAACATACCAAGCTTGACTTGACTTTCTCCACAAACTCACTGTTTTTGAAACTCTCGAGAATCTCAGAAGATGAACTCTTCTGTTCCAACTCCCGCAATCGTGTCTTCAGCGCCCGAACAGGCTCCCAATCCTTTAAATGACTTTCCTCCCACCTGAAGTCTGTAAACCCCACCCTCCTTCCCCTCCGTAACCTCCCCTTCTCATCAAAATCAACAGCACCCTCACTGTCCTCCACCTCTGACACAATCGCATTCCTAATCGCCGACAAGTCGATGCGAATACTTGCCCTAGGGCTCAATTTCTCCAGTACCTGTTAAGAAAATAAATTCATTACCCCTCTCTAACAACTTAACCTTCTTTTATATGAGTTGATGGTTAACAATCTATTCTGGTATCATGATAAAAAAGAAGAAGATCTAATATGGTATCAAAGCAAGAAATAGAGACAATAGATCATGTGTTTAAACCTCTACGCCTACCTCATATTTAAATACTTGCACAGATTTAACGTGCTTAGAGCATCTCCCTGTTGCCCCTTGTTTAACTCAAACTCAAAATTCGAGTAAAAGGCCCTCTAAACCCGCTGCACTCCTTAAACCCATTTGGAACCCACTCCGTTCCTTAACTCAAACCTATTTGGAACCCACCCAACTCTTAAACTCAAACCTATACCAAATTGAGTTTCACTTGAATCAAATCATGGGGACTCCAATATTTAATCAAATTTTCCAAGGCTATTCCCTCCTTCTCAAATTTACAATCATGCCATTGATGAAGCTTTTACCCAAATTTGTGATCATATTTAGGTATTTTCTCCTTCTCAATTTTACAATCATACCATTAATGAAGCTTTTACTCAAATTTGCGCTTAGATTTAGATTCGCCCACTGGAATTCTAATACCAAATGACGCTTTTACTCAAATTATAAAAAGCTGAGTAAGGGCTGGAGATGCACGTTGAGGAGAGTCTGGCTACATGTCACCCTCTCTCTAACACCTTCACCTTATTTGTTTTATAACTCAGGGCCAACTTATGCGTACCTCGACTAATCCTGGGCTTAATCCCACCGCCCCCTCGACTAATCCTGGGGCACAATCCCACCACCAACTTGCAGGGAGCCCAATTAAACCCAGAGCAAAGAGGTTAGTTAGTAGTTAACAATCTAATAGTACCTTGCGGCTAAAGTCGGGCGACGAGTACGTCCGTCGAAACTCGGACAATTTCGGCTTCAACCGCTTGACGAAATCGCTCTCCGACGGGGACGACCTGATGGCCGGGACGGCGAACGTGGATATGGAGGCGGAGTGGAGGAAGTTCTCGAGCTCCCGGTCGAACGACGAGGCCAGGTCCTTGAACGAGTTGGCCCGGTTCTTCATCAACCGGAGATCGGCATCGGCCGAGTCCCTCACCTCCTTCCATCCTCGCGAGATGATCGACAGCGCCTTCTCCGCCGTCACCGGCGCCGAGGTGGACGCGCGGGCCTCCGGTGGCTTCAGGTTTATCATCGACGGTATCAAATTCGTCGGGGTAGGGTTCGTGAGGTTTCGGAAACCTCTGGACTCTCTGTTTTGTTCTGTGAAGAGGAGATGATGTAAGAGAGGGAGAGAATGTAAGGGCTCAAGGGAGTTGAGATTTAACGGCTAAGATATTGTTTTACGTGTAGGAGTCGTTTTCTACTTGCAAACGGGCGTGCGCGACAAGCGTAACAATTTTTCCATTATACGTGATTGTAAGAACCTTTTTTCCTAGCGATCAGACATAATAACCCTCCCACGGACGTAATCGTAATTATTCCAAATCCGGGGTGGGTCTAGGAAGGGACTAAGCTCCCGTTCTTCTCAGCATTATGAGTTTTTTTTATTCTTATTCAAATTTTTTTGATGTTTAAAAGTTTTGTGTCAAATTTTTGTGCTTGACGAAATGAATTGAAAAGTTATGACTTTTACCTTATGACTTTTATTCAAATTTTTTTTTTTTGGGAATATCTAAAGATTAGTAATATTCAATTTGATTAAGATATGTAACAAGTAAATGAAGGAATTGATTTGATAAACATGCTATGGTGACTGAATAACTAATACAGTATGAGTTCAATTAGTCAATCACATCGTTTCAATAGATTAATACGACATTGTTTGCAGATGGATAATAAAAATGCAATGTTACTTGATATTTATCAGTGATGATTTGTTACAATTGGGACCGATTGATTTGATTAATATTTAACAGATGCGATAGTTAACAATGATGGTGATTGACCGTGATTAATGACGATTGGAAAAATTGAGTCATGAGTAAAGTAGACCAGATGATTTACTTAAATGTGTAACCGATCGATTAAATCATTTATTTAAATTAAAAAAATATACGTCCCTTTCAAGGTGACCTTACTTGCGGCCAATGCGATTATATATAGATGCATTGTGATTTTGTCTACCATGATACCATCTAATATAATTTCACTCACCACGTAGAGAGGAGATATTTATTATCAAAGCTAGCTCTCTTATTATTCTTTCATTTAGATTCTACAATTGCTGATCTAATATGTTTTGCTAGGGAGATCAACATTAATTTACCTTTTTTCCCGAACAAGACATTTACATTTTAGTTTAGGTGAGAAATCAGTATTTTGTGTTGTCCAATTGAATCAATATATTTTGCAAGGGTCCATATTGTAAACAATTGATCACCTTGCCCACATAACACATCAACAATCTGTTCACCAACTATACTCAGGTGTAGGGGAATTGAGTGACAAGTCTAATTTCTTGCATTTTAAGACATTTGTATACCTTCTAAAGGGAGTATTAAAAAAAATTAGGTTTAGCAAGGGCTTCTCCAACAGGTTGTGTCCATGAATTCGAGGAGAGAGAGAGGGAGAGGTTCGGATATGAGTGAAGGGTGGAGAGAAAAGCGGTTTGCCGGAGAAAAGGGCCCAAAAAAAGAGAAAAGGGAAGGAGAAATAGAGGAGGAAAGAGGTGGAAATCAGAAAGGGTTTAGCGAAATTTTCAACATGCTATGCTCGATAGTCTTGCTTTTGGATCAATAGCTTGGGAATTTTATTATAGACATCCAGTAGTCCAAAACATTCGCAGCTGAACCCGGGAAGGAGGGAGACACATGGACAAATGAGATTCATGGGCGGTGACGTGGAGAAGTGGAATCATGTGGGTGGGGTTTCAATCGTCCCGGTTGTTGAGAGTTTATGTCCGGATGTTAGATTTTTAAACTAGTCAAGCAAATTGAAACGGAGGGGAATACACGTGGATGACCACGATCGATGTTAGTTCAAAAAATGAATTTTCTTGGTCGACATTAACCGTGTGTTTCACTCCATGGTGAACTCTTTGAAAGCTGTAGCGTGTAATCCTGGCCAACCAATGAACATGCACGAACAAGTCTGAATGAGTGAACGAGAATGCTGGCTGGGTGATGTTTCTCAATGGCCTCTGTGTGGGCTGCCGAGAGTATGAACCCACCACTGTTTGTCCCTTTGCTGGCGTCACCATGTATTTCACCCTCCAAGTCCTCCCAAGTTTTCCAACTGTCCTATCAGTGGAAACATCTAGGATTTTCATATAGCTTATACTATCTTATCTCCTAATGTGACGAAAAAATGAGACCTACCATGATCTCATTGGACGATCAAAAGTGTTCATTTAGCAAGTCTGAATGTGCATACAATTCATACGAAAAATCAGGTTAAGTAGAAATGGGTAAGAGCTTTATCAAATTGATTGACCATAAGAAATGAACTATAAGACACTGACCGTCATTTCTCTTGTGACAATTATGCTTTGTTCGGGTAAATATCTAATGAATTTGTTTTTTCTATACATAGATGATGAACATGTTAAGGCCTAGAAGACAAACAACTGTAGTGGATTTCATTTTGAATCAGATAAGGATCACGAGAAGATCCACAATCAAGTGTAGTCATCTATTGTCTTTCTTTTAGTATCCGATTTCGCTCAATTCAACTCCAGGTCATAAATTACGAAATTTTACTATATAGGTATGGTAACAGAAAGGTTTAGGGTCATAATTCACCCCGTCCAGTAAGCCATGATTTCAACCTTAAATTTTTTTACAAGTACGTGTCCCGATTTGGTTATTAAACTTTTCTACCTCTCCAGTATAATCCATATTTTCCACTCTACATTAAGCATTGAATTGCTTTAAGCTAAAACATCGAGAATAAGTAACTTTGTTTTATGATAACAAACCACAACCGAATGATTGTTTGAAAAACTGATGATCATGATTACGAAAAGCACCATATGATTTGTGGGAGTATCCTATCAAATTGTCCAGTGCTAGGCAGTTTCCAAATTCTCCCAGTTCTCAGCTACCCAGAACCATTTATGCTATTATACGCTCACTTTCAGATTACTAACAAGAAAAAGGTGCAGCAGAAAAGAAAAATACAATTGGGGGAACAAGAAAAAGATGACGTATCAAAATCCTGATAGCAAAATTATGTAACAGTAGGTCATAGTTCTGTTTGTTTCTGGTTACGGCTTGCCAATCTTTTGCACCTATGACCTACCTGCCACAGCCCACTGTGGCCCTTTACCACCTGAATCTAAGAACATATGAGCCAAAAAAAGGCAAGAATTAGAAGTATCTCAAGACAAATTCAAATTACCATTCCTGCATTCTGTTATATATTAGCTCCCAGTTAAATGGTGAGTAGGCCAAGCAATATAAGCGTTGACCCTGTACATGATGTCAAGCTTTACTCTTCAACTGCCATTGGCATCCCCCGACTTCTCTCCACGTTGACAAGGTGGTGTAATGAAATCAGGTACTACCTCGATATCCGCAGCAGGCTAATGAAAATTGGAAACACATAATTACCAAATACGAAAATGATGTGCAGTATAGCAGCAAACTTGTAACAGATGAAGCCATACAAGACATACCTGAAATACTTTCAGTAGATGCCATAACAAAAAATCAATGACCATGACCAAGCAAAAAAGCTTGCCGGCCCAGGTGCCGCATGTGAGGTACCTAATCACAAATCACATCGTCAACAGATCTTCAAACTGACTTTTGCTCTAACAGAAATGTTGAAGACAACTATCGTCAAATTATGACTTCTATAAGAAAGAAGGTTGGTAGATATATATGTGATACATTGATGGGCTCTTGAAGCCCTTAAGGCAATCTGAGGTAACCAATGAGATGCTGAAGGCTCGGGGTTGCCTCAGAGAGAGAGAGAGAGAGAGAGACTTCTCTGAAGGGGCTCTGGCTGAGGGATGCGTGCCACACACAAAGAGAGAGGCTTCTCTGAAGGAGGTCCAGCTGAGGGGGACGCGTGCCAGCCCCCTGATGGTTGTTTGACCGAGGATCAACCTCTATAGTTTAGGGAACCTGACCTATGACAGTCACCTGTCATAGGTTAAAGGTTGTCTTTGTTGAAGCTAGCTAGCTGGATGCCATGTGAAGGTATTTAGGGGATGACGAGAAGTTGGTAACAGACATAGACCAAGTACTATCAGTTGTTACACAAATAGAGTTCAACATCTAATTGTGTCACTTCACAGAAAACTTTCACAGACCATTTCAAGTTCCTGACAGTATTAACGACTATGTTTCAGAGGATTGGATATCAGCAGTAACCATGTCAAGAATGAGAAATGGTTCATACATTGCCATATGTGTCCATGGTAAAGGACTTCAGACTCCTTAAGCATGGGCACACTTTGGCGAGACAGGTAATCCAAATATGAGATATTATGACCCATACCGTGAAAGTCGTTCCAAAAGATTTTGATTCGAGCATCTCAAAGCACGGTCATAGACGATCTCTGTCCTTTTAGCAACATCTTGCCAACTGTATAATTTTTTCATCTGGCAGTAAAGATAAGATCCAAACATAAAAATGATTGATGAGCACATCTTACAAGTTACAATCAACCACATATACACACAAGTTCACTCACGCGAAGATGCATAGCATGCGGATCAATGTTGGGAAGGATGCATATTGCCTTCTGGATTGCTTGTACCATATCAACTGGATCAGGTTTAGCTAGTACAATCATGTCCTCTGGTAGAACCTAATAATGCAGATCAGAAAGAAAATATGAAGTGAGACTATTATCCAATCCCGTATATGCGTCATGACAGAAAACTAATCAGCATACAGTTAATAATCCAATTAACTAGACGCAGCAAAAAGATCTTATGATCCATGCCTCTGGGACACCTCCCACTCGTGTACTGACTGTTAAGAGTCCACAACTTGCAGCCTCCAGTATCGCTATGCAAAATGCTTCTGTTAAAGAACTGCCAAAATAGACATACAAATCAGCTGAAAGTCATTCAGAGAAACACACACCATAAAAATAAACAAGAAAACCAACAAAAATACTTTATCAAGACTTGTGACTGAAAACAATTGGTGTGCATGTATGATATAAAGATGCATATCTGCAATATGCACTTTAGCTTGCATAATTAGTGTAACTACTCCCTTCTTTTTACTTATGTATGGGAAGTCGTAACATGAGGAAATGTCAGGAGCACTTGAGTTTGACAAATGAATTTCAAGGTTCAACTCAAGGCAAGAAATGCAAAATCAGATCAAGCTTTTGCGAAATAAAGCAAGGTTCGGAGCATTCAGGATTAATACTCCTAAGACCCCCAGGTGCGGTCAAAGCTGCTTTAGTACATGGAGTGAATGTCTATGCTATTTTATATGTACCATGAAAGACCATGAATGCTTATTTCTAATAGAATAAATAACCAATGATCTTGTTTTCAGCTTTACCTGACAATTGTTCCATCTCCTCTCAATCATGATGGAAAGGTATCAGACCTTAAAAAATTGCTACCCCTCAAGTAGTTTTGATAAAACATTGTATCTTTGAGTTCTATTTTCATTAGGTGATCAGACATAGAGCACCAGGGAAATCTTGATTTGAATCACTACTTTGCTCTTGGTTGTTCAAGCATTTAAAAACCCGAGTCATTGCTTTCATCTATTAACTTTGTAGAGGGCCTGTCAAAATTTACTTTCATTTAAAACTTTGTAAATGCCCGGTTATATCATCGAAGAGCAGCTCATAGGTTGGGACCATTGGGCTCTTGTTTCCCAAAACCAGATCCCTACAGATGCCATTCTTAGGGCTTGGGTAGAGAGATGAGCTAGGCCGTCTAGCTTCGGGCCTAAAATGTAGGAGATTCAACAGAGTGAAGCCCAAAGTTGTACTTATACTATAATAATTCTCACCCTTACTAGCTTGGACCGTGTCGATGCAGGGTTAACCGATGAAACACTTGTATCTAGCCCTAGACAATTGCACATGGGGTTAATTCTTGCAGCCTAAAAGTACCTTATAATCGTTATGATGAAATATTCACACAAACATCTTTGTATTCATACACTTCCTTGTTTTCTTATCTAAAATTCTGGATTCATCCTTCTATAGTTAAGTAACGACTAATTTACTTTCCCACTCAGGAAGCCAATCTGGTAGTTTCACATGAATAAGAACGAAAGAGGAGAGTACATATCCAAAAAGAGAGTGCCAAAATCTCTTCCTTAGTTCCATATTAGCAATACTCATCTCTCTAATATCCTTACTTCACAGTGTCTAAAATAATACAAAAATTGAGTATGGGAACCAAAATTTTCAAAGCATACAACACACCAAACCTTGCAATTCTAAAGTAATTGTTTCTTTCAATTGTTCACATTATGATTGCAGTTTCAAATTTCTGGAAAAACAAAGAGGCTCCTTACCTGAGAATTCTTCCTCATTCATAAGAGGTTTATGTTTCTTTATCCGGGTAAAAGCATTTATATGTGTTATTCTTCTATTCTATTTCTCTTTTCTCTTCATTTCGAAAAGAAGACGAAGATTTGCCCATTCCAAATATGAGACACGAACAAAATAATCATGCAAATCAATCACTGCAATGAAAAATGATGGTCCTAAATCCTCATTTCAGCCCCTTTCCCCTTTCAGTTTAAGTAGGTGAACATTACAAACAATTTCACCACTACTATGGGAACCCTACAATTAAATTGGACAATAATTTGCCAATGTTTTCTATCTAGGAACAAAAATAAAAGGTTGAACTTGTTCGCTATTTTATTGATCAATAAGCAAAGGTTAACAAGGTTTTATAAATATGAAATGATTGGTGAAGCTGCAAGAACATTTTCCCTCAGAAAAAACAGAACCGAAAACCGAGATGAAAAGACTACAAAAGACTTGTACCTATTAAAAACTATAAGGCGTATAATCACGATAGACCTTACTTTCACATGAGCAGTTGAAAATTTAGATGAAGTATCCCTTATAAATTGCCCAGGGCTTCATGATGCCAACAAATTGTGTTCATTCAACCTTGCTCATTCTTTGCAAACACCACATTCAAATTTTTTCAAATCGTTGCAATGACAGTTACGACACCATGATATATTAGAAGATTGAAGTTAGTTGTACACTCTATCAAACAAACAAATAGCGTAACCTGTTAAAGGTATTTAAAGTTTCAAGTGATTGGTGATGCCTCAACAGCTTGATTATAGAAATGGAAGGTTGAACGTAGCTGTACGCTTCTTCAATAATCAGACAAGTTAAATTGTTAAATGTTCACCAATTTCCAAGAGGGCAAACCAGCGTACATGAGGTCTCGGAGATGGCTCCAAATCTGAAACCCAATTCACAATAAACGGAACTTGTATGGACACCACAGAATTTTTTTCAAAAGAAAAAGGAAAATGGACATGAATCTCAGCTGAAAGGTCAAAAAACCGCTGTACCTGTTTAAGAATATATGGCCCGAAATCAGGACAGACCTTACTTTAGCATGTGGAACAGCACCTAACATCTCCACTCGATCTTGAAGAGAATTCTTTTCTCTCATCTCTTCTAGCCTCACCCTTTTAGGCCCATCTCCACCAACAATGAAACGGACCTTAAAATGTGCTTCTAGATGAGCTAGTTGAATTGAAAAGAAATGGAGACACAGGATCATATGTAGGACAAATTACAAGTTGGTGAAGAGAATATAAGAAGAAAAAAGAAGAAAAAGGAACAATAAAAGAATTCGGAGAAAGGCATATTGCAAGGGAATTGACATCCTTAAATCTTTTAGTTCAAGGGTAGCCCAATACCAAAAAGAGTTGTGGGCCCCACTGGTTTCTTTATGTAATGTTGTGGAAAAGGTTGAGATTACATTTATAGATTCTGTACACAGCGAAATGCTCAGCAATTGTCAATGTCATATCTCGGCAAAATCTATGCAAATCAAGCGATACAGTTCAAGAAACATAAAATCAATGAGGAACCCAAGAATTATGGAAAGGTCGCTCCACAAGCCAAAAGTTGTACTTTCAGGCATACTAGTAGATTTCTGATAAGTGACACAATGCGTACAACCCCTTAATTTTTATTTGTTAAGTCTTGAATCCATATTATTTAACGAACTTGGTGTCATTCTTAGCCTTAGGGGTGAAATAAAAACTGGTTAAACCAAACCAACCATAAAAAAAGGTGAAAATAATGGGTTTGGTTTGTTTTCTCGATGTAGCGGTGGCAGGTGGTAGCTGAAATATGAATGTAGTGGCGCATGAGTACTAGAAATCCTTGGTCTGTTCATCTGAGATTTGTAACTATCCCCCTTAATAGATCAGCAAAAAACAAGATCCACGTTGCAAATGAAAACTTCATTATAGCTAACCCCTTCTTATGAAGAAAAGGAACCACCAACAACTCAAACATAGAAATCAATTCTTTTAAGTTATAAGTACTCAATCTAATGTGCTAAATAACTCACATTGGGATGTAAATGGCAAACTTCAGGGATAACTTCAACAAGAAGATCTGTGCCCTTCCGATAAACCAATCTACTTATCACAACAATAACAATCTCATCACTGCTGAGTCGTTTTGGAGCAGGCTTGAACATAGCTGTGTCCACTGCATTTGGTATTACGAAGACCTTCTCTGGTGGTAGCCCTGACCTTAGAACTGTGTTTTCCTTGCTTGTATGAGAAACACAGATGGCCTGACTCACATCTGCTAGAGTAAATTGCAGTACTTTGTTCATGTGAATGCTACCAGCATCAGCAAAACCATAGAGTGAATGATCTGTAAACACTACTTTGTAACCCATGGTGCGTGAGTGCATCAAAGCTTCATGACAAAGAGTTGAGAAAGCCTGATGCCCATGCACCAGCGATATCTTTTCCCGAATGAGGATTGTCCTTATTATTGGAAGAGTTCCATAAAATGTGGGCAACGTGTTCTGCATAAGGAATGGTTTCCATGGTATGTAGTAGACCTTCAGACCACCAGTCATATACCTCACCCCAGAGCGTTTTTCATAAGCATGAGTCATCACGACAACCTGCACAAAGTTACAATCAAGTTTGCTAAACCAGAAATCACAACAGCACACTACTAGACATGTATATGATGCATTAACATGGAAAACTGCACACTCTCCCCATTCATTACTTTGTGTGCGCAGTCTCAATGAGAAAAAATAACAGAGAAACAAAGGATTTTGATGTACCACTCCTTGGTTACTCACTTCTAACAGCCCTTGCTAGCTTTTCCTAGCACACATCTCTGTCAAACCAACCGTTGGAGTTAGAGTGCCTTACTAGCATGTAATGTTGTGACATCAACATTGCACATCCGCAGGAACGGGAAACATTAAGCGCAAATGGTATATAAGACAAATTCTGATGACCAAGTAACTTGAATTTTCTGCTTTTGATCCACATTGGTAGGCTTGCTTAGGTTGCTAGGCCACCAAGTGGTGGATCGTCACAAAGGGTAGAAGAGTTAGGCTATACAGGCAGAGAATTTGGTGTAATGCATCATGTCCCCGCTAATGGGATATTCTGCAGTGGGACATGATACGTTATCCTGCATAGACCAGCCAAGAGAAGTACTTGGGCCACTTGAGTCGAGAGCACAGCAAGAACATTGCTTTTATAAGTGGAGGAGAATGTTTCAGTCCCATCCCACAGTAATCCTTGCACAAGATGAAAGTTGGCTAATTTTGAATCAATAGAGAAGTTAAAGAACACATACGTTTCTAGACCTTACATTTATAATGCAAGTAAGAGAACTACTTCAAATTTCGAATATAATCCAGATTCAGTACCTTACTGATAAAGGACATTGACGAAAAGGTAGCTTATGTGTACAGAGGATGACTATTTGCCAAACTTTATACAAACTCCCCCCAACTACATTGAAATCAGGTAGTTGTCTGCTCATTTTCGTGCATTCCCCTCAAACTAATATGACGGTTACTAATTGCTAATGAGTTAAACAACAAGCAAGATACATCTAAACCATCAACTGATGCATTATCTGACCTTATGGCCGAGCTTAAGTAAGCACTGTGCCAAAGAATAAATGTGATTCTCCACACCGCCGAAATTGGGAAAGAAAAAATCAGAGACCATCAAGATTCTGTGTTTTGACTGATCAACCATTTCTGATATCCGGAGACCTGCAATACAGAAAAGAGAGAGAGCATAACATAGAGTTTTTGTTTCGATGCAAAGTGAAAAAAATAGGATACAAGCCAACTAAGAAAACAACAGATTAGTACTGTAACCAAATAAACGAACTACAGTTAACTGCTGCATGTAAAATAAGAACCATGTGAATTGATGCAAACATAGAAAGTACAAGCTACAATCAAGTAAAGCAAATATCACAGAAGAAATGACCAGCTAAGAAAATAGAATACTAATAACATTTAGAACTAAAAGAGCACTAATTATATGGTGAGTACATGCGTACCCAATGGTAAAGAATTCAAGTGTCTTACCCAAATGTGGTAATTGTGTCCCTAGCCTTAAGTCTTAAAAGAAACTACTTGGAGGCGAATTGAAGAAACAATGTTAAGTGCTGCTAACAAACTGATGCAACCAAAGATACCCATAGATAATGTAGAGAGAGAAACTCTCCAAATGAGATACAAAAGAGACTAGCTCTTGATAATATTTGTTCAAAATGATATATAGACCCAAGTATATATAGACCTATATGTAGACCCAATACAAAAGACATAAATACCCTTACTACATACTACATCATACTCCCCTACTAAAAAAGAAACTTGTCCTCAAGTTACGGTAGTGTCCTCCGGCAAATAGGGCACCAAGTGTCGCACATTGAATGTGTTGGAAACGCTCAAATGAGAGGGTAAGCGGACTTGATAAGCGGTCATTGAACTTGTGCAAGACTTCACAGGACCCACTTTCCGATCGTTCAACTTCATGTAAGCACCGTGAGGATGCCTATCCTTGCTTAAGATAACCCAAACAAGATCCCCTTCTCTAAACAAAACCTCCCTTTCGTGTGCATCAACGACCGCCTTATACTTCGCATTAGACTTCTCAATGTTGAGCTTAACTTGAGAGTGGATATTCTTCATAAACGTAACCATATCTTCCGTCTTGGAGTGTCCCTTCTTAGGGGTTGGCAAAGGAACGAGGTCAACCACACTAGAAGGTTTCAACCCGTAAGGCGATTCAAATGGGGAAGTGTGGATGGTGCGGTTTAGAGAATAATTGTAAGCAATCTCCGCAAAGGGAAGAATTTCATCCCAACTTTTTTGGATGTTCACCAACTAAGCATCGCAACAAATTCCCAAGACTCCGGTTTATCACTTCCGTTTGACCATCGGTTTGAGGGTAACAGAAGTACTAAAGCATAAGTTGGTGCCAATCTTCCTCCACAAGGTCCTCCAAAAGTGGGCAAGGAACTTCCATCTCTATCGGCAACAATAAAAGTAGGGACGCCATGCAACTTGTAGACCTCCTTGAAATAGAGATTGGCAATGTTAGTCACATCCATAGTCTTCTGACAACGTATGAAATGAGCCATTTTTGAGAACCGATCCACTACCGCCATGACAGAATCACTTCGCCTTTGCGTAAGAGGAAGCCCCAAAACAAAATCCATACTCACGCATTTCCAAGGACTTTCCGGCATCGATAAAGGCAAATACCGCATTAGTGGATGTCCCCTTACTCAGTTGGCAAGTTTGACACCTTTGCACATAGCCCCAGGGGCGGACCCACCACCACACGTGCCCACACTGGCCCCAAGCCTTTAAAAAAAAAAATTTTTTTTTTTGCGTTTTTGTATATATATAATTTATGTTGAATGCATATAAGGATTTGGCTGTTGGTGCAGTGGTTAAGTGCCCTCATGCTTAACAAAGAGGTGGCAGGTTCGAGACTTTGCCCAGATTCTCTCTGCCTTTTTGCCAAAAAGCAGAGTAAAAATGTTCCCTCTCTTTTTTTTTTCCCCAAAAGGTAATAGAAAAATTTGCGTTTTTCCCAAAAGGCAGAGTAGAAAATGTGTTTTTTTTTTCTTTCTAAAAGGCAATAGAAAATAATAGTGTGTACCTTAATTTTTATATTATTCATGGGTTCGAGTCTACCCCACATTGCATTTGTATACTTTTTGTCCCCAAAACTGTAATAGTAAAGTTAGTAATAGAAAAATAGATGATGAACATGTGATAATGCATATAGTCAAGGTGCGCAAGTTTGACCAAATAGCTAATTATTAAAATATATACATACTTTTAAAATTGTTAATTTATCATGAATGTTAAAATTATTTTGGAGTAAATGTGTTTAACTGTAACTCGTAATAACGGTTACACAAAATATTGGTGCCCCCATTATGTCAAATTCCTGAGTCCGCCACTGCATAGCCCCCCACATCTTTACTCATTCCCAGCCAATAGTATGTATCTTGAAGCAACGCTAGAGTCTTATCCTTGCAAAAACGACCCAACTTGTGACTTTCGGCCAGCAAGTTACCATAACGGCAATGGTGCGGGAGTTTCTCTTTCTACATTATCTATGGGTGTCTTTGATTGCATCATTTGGTATCAGAGCTTCTAGGCTCAATCCGAACCTTCATCTCGTCGGAAACCTAAACGTCGCCGGAACCCTCAAACGGCACCGGAAAACTCGCCGGAGCCACAAATCCACTCAGAATTTCCAGATCTACGCAACCCAAGAGCCCAAACCTCAATTTCGACTCTCAAAAATCCACATATTGACCATTTCAGAGTTGTTTAGTATGTTTCCTGCACTTTTTTGAACCTCAAACCCTTGAAATGCACAGATCTGCTTTCGGTTTTGCACTTCGAGCATGACCCACTCATTTTCGAACCCAAATACAGCAAAATGACGCTAGATCTACCTATTTCAGACCTCGAATAGGTGATTTCGCACTTGCCCAGCTTAATTCGAACTTGGTTCAGCCATTTCGGAGCTTGAAAGCGTCACCCGTACCTGCTATGTAACTGTGTTTGAATCACTTGGATAAGGCTCGAACAGCCTTCGTGTGGACTCGAGACAGTCGTTTAGCCCTATTTGGTACTCGAAATAGTGGTAAGGGGCTCCGTTCTACTCATCAACACTTCCAACTTGTTTGAGATTATGCAAATTCTTGTAGAGATTTTGCATATAGTTGAAAGGCAAGAATTGCTCATTGAGTTTCTTCTTCATTTTCTCTCATTCTCTAATCTTTCCCTTTCCTCTTCGTAGCCTAGTTCCTTGCAATTGCTCCCACCAAGCAGAAGCTCTTCCTTTGAGACGGATAGCCACTAACTTCACCTTCTTCTCGTCGGACACTTCTCCATAATCAAACACCCTTTCAATGGTATTTATCCGATCAACAAACTCCTCCGGATTAAGACTTCAATTGAACTCGGGACGTTCAATCTTGATGTTCTTCTCCAATCTATAAATAGAGTGAGTGGAAGGTGGCCTACGCCAATTCGGATCACCAAAAGGATTGTCAAAGTGACTCTCACTCTCCTTATAGATGGGAGAAGAACATCAAGATTGAACTTTTCGAGTTCAATGAAAGTCTTAACCCGGATGAGTTTGCTGATTGGATAAATACCGTTGAAAGGGTGTTTGATTATGGAGATGTCTCCGAGGAGAAGAAGGTGAAGTTAGTGGCTATCCGTCTCAAAGGAAGAGCTTCGCTTGGTGGGAGCAATTGCAAGGAACTAGGCTACGAAGAGGAAAGGGAAAGATTAGAGAATGAGAGAAAATGAAGAAGATACTCAATGAGCAATTCTTGCCTTTCAACTATATGCAAAACCTCTACAAGAATTTGCATAATCTCAAACAAGTTGGAAGTGTTGATGAGTACACGGAGGCTTTCCATCAACTTGTTGCTAGAGTTGATTCAAATGAAAGTGAAGATCAAATGGTTGCAAGGTACATAAGTGGGTTGAGTTGACAACCACAATCCAAGATGCCCTTGCCATGCAAACTTTGTGGATGGTTTCGGAAGCTTACAATCGGGCCTCGGTGGCCGAAAAGCAAGTAAAGAGGGAGTTTTCGAGATCTAGGCAACAATATCAAGGCGGTTCCAAGTCCGGGCAGCCCTTTTACTCTTATTCTAGGGGTGGTTCTTCATCTAGTGGTGGCCAAGGTGTTCTTCCGGGGTTGGTACTCAAAACCGAGCGGATAAGGTTTCATCACCCGCTCAAAATCAGCCTCAATTCGGTACTTCAGGGACTCGAAATCAATTCCAAAGTGGAGGTTTTAAATGCTTCAAGTGTGGGGAACTCGGTCACAAGTCTTCGAATTGCCGTAAGACTTCTGAAGGTCATACACGCGTAACAAGAAATTTTCATAGAGGAAGTAACAGAGCAAGGTTGTGAGGATGATATTCTTGTTTACAATGAAGACATATGTGAAGAAATTGGGGGTGATAATGAGGAGGAAGAAGGCTATGCGTTGATGATCAAGAAAACTCTCCTTACTCCTTAAGGATGCTAGTAATGAAGATTGATTGCGTACCAATATCTTTTACATCACTTGCAATGTGGGCGGTATAGTTTGCAACATGATTATTGATAGTGGAAGTTGTGAGAATGTGGTCTCTCAAGAGGTGGTGGACAAGTTACAACTCAAAGTAGAGGAGCATCCCCATCTTTATACCCTTTCTTGGTTCAAGAAGGGTAATGAAATCAAGGTGACTAAAAGGTGCTTGGTATATTTCTCCATTCGGCAAAAGTACTTTGATGAAGCTTGGTGAATGTGGTTCCTATGGATGCTTGTCATATACTACTTGGTCGCCAGTGGCAATATGATAGGCATTCCATCCATAATGAAAAGAATACCTACACCGTCCTCAAGGAGAAGATACAATTCACTTTGTTACCTATGAAGGAGGAGGTGACTACAAGCCTCCTCCCTCTTTACATAGTTACTTGTAAAGACGCCATCTACAATCTTGCCATGAAAAGCTAAGTATTTCAGTTTTCTTTCCATTTTGTTTTAATTAAGTTTCTCTATGAAGCACTAACATGCCTGACTATTAACTGTTTCCATGTCTAACAAGCCCAGGAAACGCTTGTCCCCACTAAGTCCACGACTTGGACATGCCACGATGAGTGTCCAATTAATTCTTTCCATTTTTAAGTTGGACCACTCGGGGGACATGTTGGGGAAATGCCTGTTTCATGCTTATAGTCATATCTTCTATACAAGCTAGTTCAAGTCCGGATAAAGGAGGAGGGTTGTCCATTAGGCAACTAACAACCAGCACATAAAAGACCTCGTTAGATCCTTATGACATGAACCCGATATTGAATATAGTGAAATGGAAAAACAATTCATGTAACCAACCCCAATTGATTGGGACTTAAGCTATTAGTTTGGTAGACTAGGCGGGTTGCTTGAAGTAGAAATCAAACTTTTTGTCATCCAACCTACATATACTGCTGAAGCTTCTGTTTCTGCAATTATTTGTCTTGATAGTTGAAATTCTGTGACGTGTAATGTACAACGAAAAACTGGAAGGCAGGAATGGGTAAGGGAAGAGGAAAGCAACTTTTGTGATTTGCCATGGTGAAAGGGATGTGAAAGGGCTAACGGGAAGAAATTCTTTTCGGCGCACCCATCTTCAGCTTCCCAATATTGGACAGACATATTGCAAACAATAATGAAACTATACCACTCAATGTAACCACGAACACAAGTGGGCATAACAATTAGTCAAGGAAAAACACCACAACATTAATGCAAATCACCATGTAGGCACATAACAACATAATAAAAACCAATTACTGCATAAAATGAGCATGTGTAAAAATCGAAAAGCAGACTCCAAAAGAATTACAAAACAAATGACTGAGTTTGTAGGCATAGAATCTATTTGAGTAACATCTCACATAACAAAAGTACAAAACTTAATCCATTTTCCAAACTGCCCCCTGTAAATCAGTTTCTATCTTTACACTAGCCATCAGTCAACCGATATCTAAAAGGATGGACCCTATGCGATGGGGAAAATAACTCACACAATTTCCTTAAAATCCTGAACACACGATCATTCAAGTTCTTTGCAGGAAACACACAACAGAATAATTCAAGGAACAACGTTTCTTTGAGGCATCATCGAACATCCCCTCTAGCAAATTCATATAAGAGCATCCAAAAAATACACAAACACCAACAAATAGATCATATATGATATATATGTCCACATGCCTGTTTTGAAGAATGCTTTCATATAGTATATAATATGCATTTACTGGAATGACAAATCAGTGCTCCTGTTATGGATATAGAGCCAAGGGCTTGAGAGTAGGGCGAACTGAGCCGTTCACGCGCACCTTGAGGCCTTAAGGCTCAACTCGTTATGGGCTCGGCTTTGCTCGGTAGTAAACGAGTCAGGTTCGAGCTCCAGTGTTAAGCTTGTTTTGTTATCGACCAGAGCTCGGGTTAGTTGTACCTCGGCTCGATTATAAACTCAGCACATTTATAAAGGCTCCTGTAGTAAATGAGCTGCGCTATCATAAGCTCGATTATTTCAGCTCAACTCCGAGCTCGAGCTAAGCTAGTTCTGAACGAGTACCGCCCGACGTGTCAAAGTCGGGTCGGACCGTTGCAACCCTACGTGAGAGGCTTGTACCAATGAGATACTGGGGGATGAAAGAGGTCCAAGTGCCACAACCTACTAGACTCACTGTTGATTAATCGACAGCAATTCAAGTCTTAGATATGCATATATATGCCTACACTTAGGCATAAGATAAGAGGAGCGTGTTAAAAATAAACCCACGTACATCGAAAGCCATTAACAAACATTAAAGTGCAGCATAAAACTATTGAGCTTCGAGATACTTACCAACAACTAGTAATGTTAATCGCTTTACAGTGTTTTCCAATGGGGTTGTATAATTGGTACTATACCCATATTATGGCACCAAATACAGAACTAGGATCTCCAATGGGAATCAAAATGGAACAAATGGATAATTGGTTCTATATTGGGAACCAAGGATGACTATAAGAATGACACCTCACCAAACCCAACTGATTTCTACCAGAACCGGAAGTTACCTAATTTTCTCCGGGAAATGGCCGAGTCGCCGGAATCTGGAGTCGATGGATTTTGGATAAACAGAGAGGAATTGGGTCCGGAGTCGCCGGAATCTGCGAGTGAGATCGGTATTGGGTTCGGAGCTAGATCGAGACTGGAGTGAGATCGGTGTGGATAAACAGGAAGAGAGAGTCAGGAGAGAGGTCTTCGTTGTCTGTATTCTGCAACCCCAATTTTCTTGCATTGGTCTCTTTCTCTCTGCCCTAAAGGACCGATGAGGAGCACTAATTTCGCCCTACATAAGTAAGCTCTCTTGCACCGGTCATTTTGGTTCAAGCACTGAGATGGGTTGCCCTGTTTAAGAGAGAGAGAGAGAGAGAGAGAGAGAGAGAGAGGGTAAAGAAGGACTTCCTGGGAGCCTAATAAGCAGTTTTTTTTTTTATCACAATTTGCTAGTTTTCATTTATTTTCTATTTTTCTCTTAAACATACATTTTCTATTCTTTGGTGCTTAGGCTAAACAAATGAGAAGATTATTTGTTCTTATTTAATTATTTCGTACTTGTTAATTTTGTATCAATTTTGTGTAAATTATTTGGTTGTCTTGACTATAGAAATATTAGAAATAAAAATTATGATAATTTATTTTAGAAATTGATTTTGCCGCTTACCTTTTTTTTAATATCATAATCATTTCGCTTCTCCCAAAAAAAAATTATTTTATATAGACACAAAAGGAAGTTACATTAATAAAAAGGGAAGTGGCAAAATCACTTATTTTTTTAAAAAGAATTCACTATAGAGAAATATAAAAGAGACAGATTTTTTGGAGTACTTTATCTTTATTCAAAAAAATTTACGTTTGTTTGTTCCACAGTTTTTTATTTTTTAAATTTCTCTTTTTAATACAAATCAATAATTCAAAAAAAAATGACGTAAAATTAATAAATTCAAAAAAAATGGATCAATTATTATTTAGAAAAGCGCTGACTGGCTGCCAGTGCCAGCCCTAATGTATAACCGATCCTACTGAAAACCACCCCACATTCGAACAAAGCTCCGCGGCGACGAACAGAGCAGGTTCTCTCTCTCTCTCTCTCTCTCTCCGTCGTCCGTCCTTCTGTCTCTGTCTCTCGCTGTTTTGTGTGTGTGTGTGTGTG
>BPLS01000183.1:345970-362039 GCA_019656275.1 Rhododendron kiyosumense
CTACTTCACTATCCTAATGGAAGGTAGTCTGAATAAAGACGGCAGCTTGTTGAGTGATCAGTAAAGAGCTTCAACTCAGCCTAACTGTATCGGGATTTGTTAATCTTCGATACCTGTTTTGGCGGTATAGCAAAGTGGGTGCTAATGTTCTGTAGTTTAGAGGGTGTTTGCGATGATTTTCTTCTCGCTTTTTTTCCTTGCTACGTATTATTTAATGAATGTTTGGGGTTCGGTGTGTTTTGCACTTGGTGGGACTATTTTGATGATTTTCTTGTCAAATGTTCTTTCCATATAGCTGATATGCTTTGGTAAAACAGAAAGCAGCATTCCCAATCCACTGACTCTAGAAAATGTAGATAAACAGAAACAAAAAGAACGTGAAAGATCACGTCGTGCATATTGTATTAGAGTTACCACGGTCTTTGTTAACATGCAGGTATGCAGTGGCACACAAATTGGAAAAGTGTTACACGAAAAGCACATACTATCCCTGATTCCTTTTATTCCAAAACTTGTATTGCAAGTACCTGGCTATTGGAAGTCTCGTACGTTACAGGTTTGGCTCATTCTTGTCAGAAATTAGTTGGGTACTATGCTTTAGCCATTTTTCTCGTCTCATTTTTTATTTTTTATTATTTTGACAAGGCCATCTGAGGGCTTGGGTGGTCCTTTGTGTTACACGATCTTGAGTATAACTCAACTCGAAAAGCTAGCTGTTGACATAAGGTTGCCCTCACACTTACTCACTTCAGTAGCTAGCTTTTGTGTTTGAGTTCTACCCAAGACCGTGTAACACTTCGTTTTATGTCTTTTGTTTCTAAGGTTTTGGAGATCCATGAAAACTATTGATGTGAGAAGTATAACCTCCAATAACTGGGACTTCCGTTGCAGGCTTTTACAAAGATTTTCAGAAGTTGTAATCTAGAGTCTTCAGTGAAATGGGCTTGCCTTTCTGCTATAGAAGAAATGCTATTTCCTGTAAGCTCTTGCTTTGCATTCTTTTAGCCATTTTTGGGTCTTTTTTTTGTTGTGTATATGTGGGTTTGGTGGATGAGGTTAACTCATTTGACTGTTCATTACTTGGGTGGGTCTTTTTTTTTCTTTTTATTATCTCTTACTATCATTTAGCTGTTCCTAAAAGCAGCACAAATCTGTCTCTATCTATTTTAACCTTTTTTGAAATTCCTGTGTGGGCAAGATAAACTCATTTGACTGTTCTCAAGCAAACAGTAGTGGATTTTCTCTCCTTTGTTGCCTACTTTCAAAATGTAATCCGTTTTTTTCCCCAAATGCAAATTACAGAGGCAAGGCTTGAAATACCTAGATGCAAGGGATCAAGAAGTGTTAGACTATCAGATTGCTTGGATAAGAGAGCTTCCATTGTTGCTAATCATGTTAGGCAATAAAAATTCATTGCGTTCCAGGGTAAGCATTTACTATCCAAAAAAGTGTTAGTCTACACCTATTCTCCAAAAATGGGGGACGACGGTGTTCGAATCTTTGCTTCTCATACATTCAGATTGTAATGTTCTCGCTTATTTTCCTGAGTGGTTGCAATTCTTCTTGCAGAGTGTTTTGAGCCTTCTACTTCGGTTAGGCCAATGTGCTGTATCAAACACTTTATTTGCTCAAGAGTATGATAACATGCAGTACTCGTTGGCAGAATTTTACTGCACATGCATGGATGAGAGTAAGAATTTTAAGTCTGTAATTCAAAGGTGCTTATTTATGCGGATCTGAGCACTGTCAATGCGCTTATTTGCCCTGTTTGTATGTTGCAGGAAATGTATCTTATGGTCCTTTTGTTAGTCTTGATAGAGGTTCTCAGGAGCTTTCTATCTGTTGCCTTTATTATTTCTCTGTTGTAGATTCCCTTCTACTCAAGTCACTTGCTTGGTCTTGCTTATGTAAGTACATCCGTTGAGGAGTTTCATCAAGAAACTTCTTGGATGATTTACAAGTTTATGTTGTTGCATTTCCATCTTTTTATATGTGATTTCAGTACTGACAACAAATAATGGCTTAGATTCATCACATTTTGTATGCTGTATATGTTTTTATTTGCATAAATTTAACATCCAGCATGGGCAGCCTATGCTGTAGGTGAGTCCAGCACTGACGAAGGCCCCCAATTTTTCCAAGAACCCTTACCCTTTTTGATCTTGGTTAAAAGGTCCGTAAATACTCAATCTTGTCAAAAAGCCCAACAGAAATTTAGAAAAAGAACTGGCTGCACGTAAATGCTCAAAACACACCAAAGAAAGATCCTTTATATGCAAAGATATCTATAACAATAGGAGTTGAATCCACAACATCACCACTGGGTCAATTGTCCCAATTGTAAATATATTGGACCCCGTTCGTTTAAGGGTTTTGGATTTTGGATTCCAATCATTACCTTATTTCTCTCCAATCATTACTCTCATTTTTCTCTCTATCTCTCTCCAATCATTAACCCTTTTTCCAAGTTATTCTATTTCTCTCTACACTCATTACTTACAAATCCAAAATCCCAAAACGAACAGGGTCTTGGTGTTGCAGTAAGCTGATACTGAATGTTCTAGGCTGTACTAGTGGGGTTATCCTTTTCCTTCAACTATATGTACTGCTAAGTATGTAAAATAATGAAAGTTAGGAAAGATTTGTCTTCAGTGGCACAAATGCTTCTTCAATTTTGTGAAGTTGAAGTGCCGTAAACTATGTTAGTGTTATCTGGAGATCAGAATTACTGTCTGACTGTGGTACCAAATTATTGCAGATGATGATTTGGAACCATCTATAATGTTTAGAATCATAGAGGTTCTCCATTCAGCCTATAACGTTGGGCATATCCAGATTGCTGACCTGATTAGTTTCTTCATCACCTTACTCTCATGCTTCAAAGTTACTGGTATGTTGCGTGCATTTTCTTTTCACCATATTGTGTTGTGGAAATATGTATGCTTCCATTTGGACATGAAATTTTATGTATGTAGAAGGCATTTCTCTCATATCAGTTTTGATCTGCTACTAAAGAAGTAAAGGGTAGTTTGCTGATTTCTCTGACGGGAGCAGAAGTTTTATTAGTGTGGGTAATTTCTTGAAAAATGCTTGATTCTTTTGGTTTCTTGTTTTTCTGGTGAGTGTCCGTATTGTCTCAAGTTCATAAAGGGTTTCAACCTCTATTTGGATGGTGCCATATAAGAAATCTCCACCAGACAACCCACAGGCCCCACCCGTGGTCTTGAAGGTGTGGTGAAGGGGGGTTATCAGTAATCTCCGTTCGGTGCTAATTTTGTGTCCTAGCAGAATTACATCTCTGGTTAAAATTTTAATTATATGATCCTGCAAAGTCTTCACACTATCCCTGGTTATATTATACATATATTTTTTTGGATTTGACATGGGCCTTGTACCATTGTACTTATTTCAAATTACTACAACTTGGAGAATATGAGATTATTTTTTTTACAAAGCTTGACAATGTTGATTGGTGAGGGTGAAGACTTGAGACAAGAAATTGTTCCGATTGTTAACATACTTTTCTCTCCACCTTTTCCCTTTTCACCCCTGCCTCATTTCTCAGTTTTCTGCGCTTATGATCTTCAATGAAATGCGTACCTAAACTGCATAGTAGAATCAAGACCTCTATCATCAGCAAAAATAGCTCTGAGAGTATCAGCCAAAGAAGAGAAGGAGACGACGACTTTGATAATATCAACCTATCAGAGCGCCATTGTTCAAGGAAGGAAAATCCTAGAAAAAAAAACCATTGGAGCTTCAAAATTCATAAATAAGAAGCCCTAATTGTTTCTTTATAATTTGGCCAATCCTAACAAGGGGCTCTCTCTAGGATTTTGGTTCAGCGGTCACAAACATATGTAGAGTTGTACAAACACAAAACTCTTAAAAAAAAAAAAAGTACTTAAACATTGGAGATATATGCTATGTATTTCTAATATACTCTAACTTGGTGATATACATTTGGTTGTAAACTTATTGGGTTGGATTTATTTTGATTTTTCTTAACTATATGATATAGACTCCCAAATTTAATTGGACTTTCATTTGCATTAGGTCCATACGAGTGGCCCAGTACTGACAATGTTGAAGAAAAACTAAATAATACGTATAAAAATAAAATTTTAAGTGTATTTTTTGAACCTAGAGGGTTTGCTTGAACCCCCTCATATACAACTAGAGCTGCCTCTGATCGTTACTCACCAAAGAAGCCAAAACCACTGAAAGTTACTCTCCATGTGTCTAATTCCATCCCTAACAAACCTTTAAGTTCTTGTATCATGGCCCTTCAATAGATTTTGTATCATGGCCCTATCGGGCCTATCCCTTCACTGGGCATGCCTACAGAAGTTTTATTGATGTAAGCCCCAAAGTCTCATACTATTTGGTTCCAGTAGCACCACTTGAAGAGTTGTTTTCTTTGCGGTCATCCTACATTGCTGTCTAGAGAACACGTTCAAGATCTTGTTGGTAACTTTGAGAATCAAAAAACTAATTTTTACCTTCTCCATTAAGTGAAATGCTTTCAAGTTTCAAGAGTTATATCTTGGAACATCAAACAATAAGGTAAACAAGTGATAATACCTATTTCAACATTGTTAGAAACTCATTGTATCCAATTGCATAACCTGTCATGGAAATTATTGGTTTAACCAGGGTTCTTAAGGGAACAACAATAGGGTGTAATGAGAAAGGACACTTAATTTGTAGCATCCTTGTCCATTCTAACCCTGTTCTATTGATAAGATTTCAGGTGCCGAGCATGTTACGTAATGCGACCTTGTAAACCTTCTGCGTTATCAAGATTTAGATTGCTTTGAGAGGGTTCATTGCAATGATTACTTAATGACGCTAGCTTTCCTCAATATGGTTGCTGTTCTGTTTTCATGAACCTAAAGTGTAAAATGTTTAGGTCTCCAAACAATCAGTACTATGTAGTAAATCTACCATCCGTTACCATCCCAGTCATTATCCAATTAAGATTTCAAGTCAGTTGTGGTTCTACAGCAAAGTCATGGCATCGTATGGAACTGTTTAGTGTGGTTGAAACTTTAGAAGTATGTCTTCTTCAGAAAAGAAATGATGTTTTCCACTTTCTCCATCGTCTACCATTATCAACAGGCATATATTTCTAAAGACAGTTCATTTTGCTACTGCACAGATCTATGGTTATTGACTGGGTTATATTTTCTATGACCATGTGGTTTTGGCATGCAGATAAGGGTTGTCCTATCTTGGAGAGTGACCAGATCTCTAATCGTGGAAGTTTTAGGTCAGTCACTACTGTTGTCTGCTCTTGCCTGTTGCAGATGGGAGATGATTTTCTTGTTTTCCAGATGCTAGAGACTGTAGTTGTTGATCAGATTGTGAGTTTACCTTGTTTCCCTCGTTTTAGATTGTTCAATGAATGTTTAGTGATGTTAACATACTTGACCACTTTGTGCTGGATAATTTCGTCCATAGTTTGCTGGTTTTATTGTTTCTTTATTTCTGTTATTCTGTATATTTTACTCTTGCACATGATCAGTCTTCAAAGGGTTCCCTGCAAAAAGAACTTATATAGACCCATCTTTTTGTTTTTATTTTTTGAAGTTTCAGCCGCAGAGACCAGGTTTAGACAATATATGTGCCCTGTTCAGGGTGCTTGTTGCACTTGACTGTAGACCCACAAGACTTTCTCAACAGAGTATTCTCACTCTAAGCAATTTTCTTCCAGGATACTTGATTGATGTTGTGACGGTAAGTGATTTCTTTTCCATATATATAAGATCATGAATGTCATTCGGGTATTGTCTCCATGAATCAACTGAATATGTCCTTGTCTAAGCAGGTGACATGATTCCCTCATTGTTTTGATTAGTGATAAATGTTTCCACTTGTCATCCCATATGTCTATCATCTTTTTAAAAACAAAAATGGCTTGATTAATCGGATATTTGGTGTTTTCATACACTTCCTATTATTAAGTTTAAGCTTTCACAAGTAGCATACTAAGCGTCTCTGAAATTAACTGCATCTTTTACATTTGGCTAGGAATCATCCAAATTTTCATGTAGGTTTTGGTGTGTATGTTGAGATGGTTTCTTTTATGGTCATGTTGCTTCATACATCAAATCTTCTTTCTGTTTTCTTTTGTTATCATGTTGCTTCTTGCGTCAAATCTTTTTTCTGTTCCAACGTCCACTTACTATTGTATCTTTCTTCTCCTGATGCAGTGCTTTCCAGAATCTGATGATCAAGCCCCCGCCCCGGTCCCTAGAAGCACAAGCCATTATTATCTCCTGCCTTGCTATTTCTTGTTTTTTCGGAGCAACAAACTTCTGAATCTTGTTTTAAACAGAATGGGATCATTGGTTACTGAAAAGAAGTCATCGCTCTCTTCTTGTGTGCCCGACCATTCTAGTTGGATAAATCCAATTATCTCTGTCGTCCTACTAATGCATAAGGATGTTAAAATCCGGAGAGTTCTTTCATCATGCAAGGCAGAGATACAGTTAATTTTAGACAACATACTTGTAGTACAGGTACCTTTATTCCCTTGGAACTTGGGAGATTATATTCCTTCCAACTTTTAAAGTTCACCATCCTCATTGATTTTATGGTTCGCCAAACATGTCTTGTGGGATCATGTAGTTCTACTTAATGTAGCACAAAATAAGGGCGATTCCTTTGGACTTGATTTACTATGATATGATAGCCAAAGTACAGATTGCAATGTGGCCCTGCTATTACTTTGATTTTGTTTCATAAGTGAAGCATAGCATTTGAAAGCTTTCGTAACGACTTGTACTCTTCATGTTGCTATATGTTCTCAGAAAAATATAAATAAAAGCTTCATAAAAGAAGGATGGTGATTAGTGTGAGAGTTCAACGGGCAGAGAAATAAATTGCCAAGGGCCGCAGGCTTTGTATCAAACCAGTACTCAGGCCTTAATGTTTTGCTCAATTAAATGCTGGACTGTGTAGATCCATTCCGATAGATGTCCTGTCATTTGTGATTGCTAATGATTTACGTAAGCAGAGTCGTCGTTTATTTTATGTTCGAACTTTTGACAGATACTGTAGCATTTAAAGTTGTAAATTATGTTAAATAACTCTGAGTGCATAGGTGTAATTTTTGGGACTGCAGATTGGAATTTAGATTTAGTGTAACTTGATAGCTATGGTACATCTAAAAGTGATTATTTTAAACATCTTATATTGATTGGGAATGAGGAGGGTATTGCCTATGGAAAATTGATTTTGAAGTTAAAGTGGATGGTAAATTCTTGCTAAGTTGATTTGCATATTTGAGTCTGACTTTTGTTGTAGAGAAACACGTTTGAAAGTAATGGATATCATATAAAACGCAGATGTTGAAACCGTAACGGCATTGCAAGAAACGTAATAAGAAGTGTTGATTGTAGGATGTTAGAACTGTTTCCTGTGGAAGATGAAATGAGGTAAAAGTACTAAAGCCGATCTACGTGGTATTATTATCTTGTGCAAGTATCCAACTTATGCGACGACGCGAAAGAACAATTTGATCTGAGTTGACAGTTGATGAGGAAATAGGACAAATATGACATAGCTTGAGGAGAAGAGGAAGGGACAAGTTTGCTATTGCTTGAGATTTCAGCTTTGTATGGAGCCAGTTAGACGGGACACAATTTTTAGGCATCAAAGTTTGCTGAGTTGAGCAAAGTTGAGTTTACCTTTTAAAGAAAAAAAAAATAGAGGTTTTCATTCTTCACCATGCAGCCAGGAAATAGAGGCTATTCATTAGTGAGAGCTTTGATGGAACATGGTAGCCAGAATGTGTGCGAAGGTGGTGCCTGGATTTTGTCCCAAGTAGATGCTGGTTAATGGATTATTTAGCAAAGAGGTATTGGACTTTTATTTCGTACATAAACCTTTGAGTGAAGAAAAGCTTACCAAGGAAATCAGGAACTAGGGTTTCTCTGTTTCTTAAATTTCTTTCACTAGCAAAAACCCTGCAGCACATCCAAATCGTATATTTTCCCATGAAGGAGCAGTTCCATTATGGTTAATTAACATTTTATATGCTGCTATGCCGTCTTTAGTTGTGGCTGTTTTCTTGTCTTACCAAACTGTTAAAATTGGATTTTTGTTTTATTGCAGCATATTTCAATTTGAACAGCCTGTGACTAATTCATAGCATTGCACAATTGTTATGCTATTAGCAACTAGCCATCAGATGATTTGAAATGTTTGTTAATTCTCCTCCACATGGTCAATGCAGTCATCAGAGGAAATCAACATGGCCATTGAAGAAAGGCACAACATACAATCTGCAGTTGATCGACTAAAGGCCCTAGTGGGTACATTCAGCGAAAGAGGATAATTTACCACTATGCTTGTCCTAAGAAAACCGCCCAGTAAGTCTTTTACCTTCTACGATTTGGTTGTGGCTAATCATTTTCTTATTATGCTGCGCCCTGCATGTGCATATTTCTGCTCTGCGTAATATTTATGTTAGAGTTTGTCCCACATTGATTGATTATAACCTCCAAATCTAGCCTAGTGTATGAGCCTGGGTGGTCTCTCCATTTATTAGTCTTCAAGCATTGCACTGACATGGGATAGGGAATATTTGCTAAGCCAGCTTCCTTTGCCTATTTTCTTGAATTAATTAGGAGGCAAAGTTACCTTTATGACATACCCTGATGATAAATCTTGTAGAATGCAAGTCGGGATAGCTGGGTTGTAGAGAGTGAGGAAGTGAATTTTTTTTTTTCTACACTACTTATGTTTCTATTATTATTTATGGTTGAAATAAGTCGAATGAATGACTAGGTATTACTTATTAGTAAAAGAATGGAAGATGCATACCTCAAGAATGTTAAAATCAGGCAATATACAACGTTGAAGAATCTTACTTGCCTGTTTTTAATCGCTAGTAACAATAGATATCTTATAACATGAACATTTATGTTTTAACATTTAACCTATGTAGCACCGACAGTCCAAAAGGGCGCCGTGTCCACGTATTGGACATGGGGACACGCCCAAATACATATTGGACACGCCACGTGGCGTGTCCAATAATTTTTATTATTTTTTGATGGGGGACACGGCTGGGGGTCAAAATGTAATATATAATTTTAATTTTGAGGGGTTAATATGAAATTATTCAAAAATTCTTGGGTTAAACTATAATTATGTCTTTATTTGGACCATGGTAATATTATACATTCATATAAGACATGTCTTCATCAATAGTGGAAGAAAATAAAAAATATATGTATATATGTATTTATATATACAGGGCCCTTCTAATGCGGATGCCCGCATTCAAGTAAGTTGCGGACTTTGCCTTTCCCGATCGAGTTTCGATGATCCGAGCCGCTCAATGTGTTCAGAACATGATCTTAAGGGTACTCGTGAGAAATCAGCAAAAAAAAAGACCGGGAAGGGCTTCATCCAAGCAGTTTTTGTTTATTTTTTTATTGAACGGTTCAAATAAAAACTGCTCAAACCAAGCCCTTTCCGGTCATTTTTTTTTCCGATTTCTTAAGGGTACCCTTAAAATCACGTTATGAACACATTGAGCGGCTCGGATCATCAAAATTCAATTGGGAAAGGGGAGAAATGGTGTGGTCCGCAACTTGCTTGAATGCGGGCATCCGCATTAAAAAGGCCCTGTATATATATATAGAGATAAATACATATATATATATATATATATTTATACACGTGGCGTGTCCCCTGCCGTGTCCGTATCCCCATTTTTTTAAAATTGTCGTGTCCGTATCCGTATCCGTATCTGTGTCCATGCTACATAGCATTTAACATGGACATTTATGTTTGCAAAGTTGTCGTAGAGATAATCATTAATTCTTTTGGTACGGTTAGCATGTGCAATGGCTCAACTAGAGCCCAACTGGAACTAGCAACTACCCTGGAATCAGATTGAGGGTTTGAACCCTACAATCTTAAACTCAAGCTGGTATTTCGGGAAACAGTGTTTTTTTGCTCCGGAAAGTTGGAAGCACTATCTTCGTTGATGAATGTGGAGGGTTTTAGCTTGGAAGTCATGTACCCCTCATTATTGAACTCACCTCAACCATGGATAGATATGCTGATCTTTCTCCCTCTCTAACCATAATTTTCTTGTTTAGGTAAATGCACGGATAAAAAATATCTCATGGTTCTCTCTATTTGGTTTCCATGTTTCCATTTCAGCCATTTGTGCCATGTGGTGAGAATAGAGCAAATGAGGAATGGTATGAGGGGACCTAGGGAACAAGTTCCGGAGAAGTATTGATCACTTGGGATTGGATTCGCCATTGGTATATCTGCAAAATTATTGACCCAAGTTCTCAGCCGATGTTGGTATGAGCACTTCAAATTAAAGCTTATTTGTGGTGATCCTAGGTGAGTTCAGCTCAGCAGGGTAAATTATAACACAGTACTTGTAACATTTGTAGTCTGCCTGTTATCCAAAAGTGCTAGGAATTTTAGGATAGTTTTAGAGACATTTAGCTGCAGAAGCCTAGACATAGAGGAGGCCATATTTAGTTGGTCAATTTTGGGCACAAGTGTGAGTCTGATAGCATGTTACGCCATATGCGCAATTTTGGAATATAGGATGAAGATAACTATCTATTTTTAGCAGCAGACGAGATCATTTTGGATGTTGTGAAGTACTGTAATAAGAGAACTGATGGTGGAAAAAATGATAGAATCTTTTAAAAATTCTCTCTCTCTCGCTCTCCCTCTCTCTCTCGCTCTCTCTTCACACAAATAGCATGCACATGCAAAAGTATACTGGTTTGCGTGTCTTGATGTAAACCTTGTATAGTGCCTTTGCTTATTCCCCGATTGATTGGACATTGGTGCTGTTATCGTTGACTGGTCACAATGTGCGTGCACACAAGTAGACCTTTGCATGGAGAGTGTGCTCGTCAACATAATCGACAGCATATGGTTTAAGAATTGCAAATATTTGATAGTTAAGCAAGTGCTAACGTATTTGGGATGTTTGAAAGTTGAGTAAGTACTTGTGAAGTTTTTATTTAAAAAGGCAAGTACTAATGTAGTTGGGATGCAACTCTAATCTATTTTACATTCAGTATGTGTTAGTACGAAATTGCAAATCTAAAAAAAATGTGTTTTTTATTTTAGTTAAATAAAATTGTTTTCTGTCAGAAAAAAGAGCAATTTAAAAAAAAATATTTTTCGTCTTTGCAATGCCCAGAAGGAAAAGTCTAATTAGGAGCACATGCATGACACGATACAGGGGTAGGTGTGCTCAGGTGTGTTCGTAGGCCAGGATAGAGGTGAGTATATTTTAGAATGGACATACACAAGATAGCACGACTAATGCATGGGTTGGGCTAAGCGTGGGACTAATGCATGGGTTGGGCTAAGCGTGGCACGAAGCAGGCTCCCTTCTTGTAAACTTATTTTTTTTCTTCGTTTTGTGTGTTTTATTTGTCTTTTCATATTTTTTGTTAGATTTGGGTTATATTTTCTGGAGTAATCATCCGTTTTGATAAGAGAAGTCTAAAAAGTACAAAATTATGATGGAAAGCAAAAAAAAGTTCACTAAAAATGAAAAAAGTATTAAACGGCTATCTTATTTGTTTAAAGTGTTGTCTTATTTCAATTTTTTTAACATCGGTATGTCTTTTTATGCTTCTCTGATTTGTCTTGTCTAGATAAATGATTAATCCCAAAATTACAATGAAAAGTTAAACAAAAAGTTGCAAAAAATAAAAAAATTCGGAATAAGTTTTAGATTTATAAAAAGTTTATGAAGATGTCAAGGAACTAAACAGACTGGGCCAAGCATGCTATGGCCCATTTCACTCCACCCACCCACCCAATCAATCAATCAATACATACTTTATGCAAATGTATTTGGGGGTTGAATATGAAAAAAAAATCATTATATGCTTTTAGAGTACCGTCACGTGATATTCCAATTAATGCACCAAGTATACATAGGAGTCATAATCAACTAATTTTTTAAATTAATAATCTATTCAATTTTTTTTTGAACCGCATAATCTATTCAATTCACCTTTCTATTTAGTATTCATTTACTATCAAAATTATTTAACATAAACTTCTATATGTTACTACCCATTTCTATAATCTTGGTACAGAAAGCACATGGTATACTACTCGTAAATGAATATATAATGCTCCATTCAGTGAATATTGATTTCATGGCTCAATTAATTCCTAAATTTTCCTATATTTCTATAAATAAAAACAAATTCTTAATTTATCTCTGCAATTTTGAGTATTTTAAAAAGTTTACGAAGATGATATCTCAGTTTCAAGTAAAACGGTGATTCGAAACCGAAACCGAACTGTAGTATAATGGTTTGGATTGGTTTGGTTCTATACTTTTTGTGGGTTGATTTAGTTCCCCAAATTCATAATCCGTATGTAATAGTTTGGTTCTTGGTTTACTATAAAACTGAACCAATTCAATCCATGTTCACCCCTACAATTAATCCAATTTACTGTTTGGAGCACGCAGGTTTATTGCTTTCATTATGCCTTTTATCCCAGAAAATTTTGAAAGTTATGGAAGGTTTGTTGAGAGCTTTCCTTGCAGACTGGGATTTCTTTGAATCATTCTGGGGCTAAAATAAAATGGAAGTTGGGAGGAATGCTTCATACACCTCATCGTGACTTGTGAGCCTGGATAGCGCTGCTAAAAAACGCTTGACGTTTATTATTTTTTAATTTTTATCATCAATTTCGGGAAGTTCAAAAAGTATAATTTGAGAAAAATACGTTGGAATCTCTTTTTAGTATTCCCTTTGGGAAAACAAACTCTTTTTTTCTGTAAAATTGCCACAAAGATGTTTTGAAAGTCTCGATAAAAAATTAAATATGCATCATATGTAAAGGAGTTATTTAAGTGCTCATTCTAGTTAATTTGATTACTTACGTACCAGAGAGAGGAGAGAGAGAGAGAGGCGGCGTTCATGGAGGTGGGGTGTATATCGCCGCCTCTTCCATGAAAAATGTGAATCTAAAAGAGAGCTGGCGCCACAATACAAACCGTTGGCGCGAAAATTTTCAATTACAAAATTATTTTGGCGCCATAATACAAACCGTTCTATATCGGGATTGGTTCTCTAAAGAAGTGTAAGATTTAAAAAGTGAACGGTGACGGTCCTGACGGATAATTAAAATGAGCCCAGAAAAAGACCCATAAATTATACTACTATGTACAGACTACAGAACCCTCCAAGTCTTCGAGGGTTTGAACAGAGTCCATTTCCTTCAAAATACCCATCAAACGAAACAAAACAAAGACAGAAAGAATGCAGCCCAAAATCAGTTCGTTCTTCAAAACCCCCTCAGATTCTTCCTCTTCTGCACCGAAATCCGATGACCCGCCTCCCGTTTACGACGATTTGTTCGGCGGTGAAGTCACAAACAGAAAAGAACCAGAAATTCGAATCACATACCAACGTAGACGACCTCCAAACCCACCAAATAGGTATCGTTTTCTCTTCCAATTTTTTTTTTTCCCTGCCAAATTGCCTTCCATTTCAACCCAGTAACCGTATTTGGAGTTAGTAAGAAATAGTGGTCTTAGGGTCTTACGTTTGATTCGCCTTGCCAACAACTCTTGAGGCCACCTCACCTCAAGCGTATGAGTGTGAAAATGGCTGCGGGTGAGGCTGTAGGAATTAGTCTGAGATGCGCGCAAGCTGGCCTGGAACACCCTGCATTACCCAAAAAAATAAAAGAAAAGGAAAAAGAAATAGTGTTCTTGAATGAATTTTACAATACGCTCATATTTTCTTGAAAGTTGAAATTACCGAATTATTAGGCTCCGTTTGGATAATTTTCGATTTTTACTGACAGGAGTCAACACTACTCTTCGGTAAGTAGCTAAACCTTAGTTTTGGTAGATATGTATCTTCTTTTTTTCCCCTCATAACCGGGTGTTCGGGCCCACTTGCGCTCATCCCGACTGATCCTGGGGCCTTGGAGTTAGCAAAAGCAAAGTTTAAAATTTTTGGTCTTCGTGCCTTGCAACCTCTTTGGGCCAATAGATATTTACGGATTTTGAAATTGAGGTCGGTAGCGTTATTGTGATGAATTTAAATGAACTTTTGAACATGAATTGAAATCCTTAACGGGGTTATACAAAGAACCTAATGAAATACATGTGTTCGACTTTGAATCCATCACCACTTGAGTTTCATAAAACACCTATAACTAAAATTCTTACTATGTTTTTTGTTGAAATTCTACGTAAAATCCTTTCATTTGAAATCTGCATCTATCCAAGCAGAGCCAACTTAGTTTTGATTATTCATGGAGTCATTTACTTTGAGGGTTTTTCTTTTTTTCTTTTCTTTTCCCTTTTGGTGAAAAAAGTGGTAGTGATGGTGGATCGGTGGGGGATATGCCAAAGAGAGCTGATTTGGGGGACCTGTCATCAAAACCAGTACCATCTTTATCTAGGAAAGTATTGAACAAGAAAAGGAGCTATGCCCAATTCCATTTAGAGTTGGGTCAGTCTGACTTTCTACTACGCACGTGTACCACATGTGGATTCAAATATGCTGCTGGGGATGAAGGGGATGAGAAGGTCCACAAGGCATTCCACAAGGATTACACTCATGGTATTCAATTCAAGGTATTGATAAAAGGAGGAAACTTGTATTAAAATGTGCTCATATTACTTATTTAGTGTTATATTCGATCAAAGAAACTAGCTTATGGAACAGGGTTGGCGAAATGAGAGAGAGATTCAAATGCCTGCGCTAAAAGGGAGTCGTATAATTTTGGTGTTGGAGGATGACCCTGCTCATCAAAGGAATAAGGTGTGCAAATTCGCTTCTTGGTTGTAGACAAGTACGTAAATTTGTACTGCATTTATGAGATGTGGAGGTGCAATTATGGTATTATTGTATTGTCAGGTCCAGGAGGTTGTAAAGATGATGGAGATGGAGCTTGGTGAGGAATGGATATTTCATAAGCACTGTAAGGTAATTGGCTTGAGCACTCTTTGCTTGAACTTGTACAAAATGGATGTTCAGATTTGAAGAACAGATGTACACAATTTTTGCAGTATAACTTGGCCTTATATTGCAAAAACTCATGGAACCAAATCAAAGAATACATGCACTTTTTGCCTTTCTCCGGAATGAACTTGGAAATGACACTTCAAAACAACTTTAAAATCAGCATTAAAAAAACCTTTCACAAGCACACTGTATTCCATTTACTCCTGAATTATGTGATTGCTTCTGTTGTTTGAAAACACGGTTCTTTGTAGAACCGGTACATAAGGTTATGCATTAAGTTGGTTCTTGAACCTTGGTGTTATTGCTTGTTCTTAATCTGATTTTGCACTTGTTTGCAGGTGTACCTATTTGTTGAATCCCAAAGAATTGCTGGCTGTCTAGTTGCAGAACAGATAAAGAAGGCATACAAGATCCTCTCAAGCTCAAAGGGTGGAGGAGGACACAAAGGTACTGGAGCAAAGGATGCAAGACCAGATTCAACTACTCTCCAATTTGGTGAAGTGATTTTTCAGAGGGAAGTAACAAGAAAAGTCACATCACATACAAGTTACGAGGTGTTGGAAGGCAACCATAGTGGAGCCATATTCTGTGAAGAGGAAACTGTTCCAGCTCGATGTGGCATCAGAGCCATTTGGGTCAGTCCCTGCAACAGAAGAAAACACATTGCAAGCCATTTACTTGATGCTGCACGGTAATATATCATAAACGTAGCATGTTTGATCTCTACTTTCTTCCTTTTAATAGTAGCTCCTGTTGGGTAAACAAATTGTCCTAACCAAAAGAGATTCTGAACTAGACAGAAGAACTTCATATGATAGCTTATTGAAATTTGTCTTAAAAGATTAAGCCCTGATACCATGCTAGGTATCCTTAGAGCCCCCAAAGATTTAGCAGTTAAGTAACGAATGGCCCTAGTACAGGTTCTAACTGGGGCTGCTTAAAGAAAGGGGTAAAATGTGTTATTGCTAACTGTTTTTGAAGCCTGTGTGTGTGTGTGTTTGTGTGTGAGAGAGAGAGAGAGAGAGAGAGAGAGAGAGAGAGAGAGAGAGAGAGAG